>JTEE01000011.1:72477-83916 GCA_002896455.3 Chlorella sp. ArM0029B | reverse complement strand
GCGTCTGCAGTGACCGGGCAATGCACATGCGCCTCAATTGCCTCCCGTATAAGGTGTGGACCATCCCCGTGCCTACGACATATCATGGAGTGTGTGCGCGGGTGTCGGCAGCCTCCAAGCGCGTGGGCTGGGCCTTCTTCTTCTGCAAAGCACATGTCGCATACTGCAGAGGGGTAGCGCCGCGGGTTGTTACGGTGGAGTTGCTTGAGGAAATTGTACTGCCCAAAGCGCAGCAGCAGGGCCAGCCGGCACAGGTGGAATGGAAAACTCCACATGGCCAACACAGATTCAGGCTGCACACCAGGTGACCCAGGAACAGCGTGCAAATCAAGCAAGCGGCGGAGGTGTGTACTGGCGGTTGCGGCGAGCACCCTGTTCTGATGAACTCGGGCCACCTGTTTCCTGATGGGGGCATCAAGAGTGTCAGAGACAATAATGGGATGTCAACAGCAGTCGTTTTGCGCGCGTCCACGTAGGACGGCGAGTGCAGCATGCCTTCCTTTCACTCCTCACATGCTTTCGTTACATGTTTACTGCCCAACGGGATGTGCTAGGGCACTCCGGAGGGGCAGCCGAGCAAAACATGCGCCAGCTCAGAGCATGCTCCAAGCGCATGATGCCGCTAAGGGGGATGTTGGTTCTATGATTTCACGTGCATCATTGGATGTTGCAAAAGCGCGGGGGCGGTCCAAATACGCGGGCCGGCCCTTGCAAGCCTCCGCCCCTCAGCCAGGGGCGCTTGCACGGCCGGTTGAGCCGCTTGCAAGGCTTGCCATGCACTCCATTGATATTGGTATGGCTACAGGGCCCATCCTGGGGATCCACACACCCATAATCAATAGGCGTTCACACCCATAATCAATAGGCGGCAGTGCACCGCCGCTGCCTGGCCCGGGAGCGGCGGTGCATGCCAATCTAATCATACTTACCTGACCGAGGTGTGAGCACGATCAACTAGGTGTTCCACCCTGAAGCTGAGGGCATGCCTTGCACTACGCATTACCCGCTTCGGCGTCCGCCTTCGGGTGGGCGGCGGTTTCATCTTTGTATGGCTGAGTGCTGCTTACGAGCACCTCGGCATCCCCCCTCCCCAAACCCACCACCACCCAAACCTGGGTTGTCACAGCTGTGTGGTAACAATAAACCCCAACCTGCACTGCACCAGCCTATGACGTTTACACTGTGTGACATTCAGCTTGCCACATTCAGCTTGCCACATTCCCTGCCATCCACCCAGGACTGACGGCTGACCGTGCTCATCAGCTCTTTACCCGCCTGCCCACCTAGGTCTGTCATATGTGGGGCAGGGCAGCCTTGCTGCCGTGGGTGGCCATGCTGTGCAAGGCGCCGGGCAAATTCCTACTCACCCACCCTTCTCGCACTCGCAAACTTGGTCAGCCCCAATACACAGCTGGCATCATGTGACGCACCCTCCCACCCTGTAAATGAATGAATGAACCCTCCCACGCTCCCTCCCTCCCTGCTCTGTGGTGTCTGCGCAAGCATGCTGTGCAAGGCCCTGGAAAAGTTCCCGCCCGGCAAGCAGTGGGAGGTGGTGCAGGGCTTCTTGCGCACGCGCACCGTGGAGGAGATCCTGGACATAGGGTTTAAGGGTTTAGGGCTGAAAGCGGGTGAGGCGGCGGCGGGCATACCAAGGGAGAGGGGCNTGCCGTTGATCACCACGTGCTGCCCATCAACCTCAACAAACACAAGGCCCTGCGGGAGGCAACAGAGAGCCAGGGAGGGAGGGAGGGAGGGGTGATGGGGTCGAGCACGGCCTGGAAGGGGGTGAGGCGGCGGATCTTGCAACAAGAAGGGAGGGGAAATGTGTGGAAGGGAACTTGAGGGAGGAGGGAGGAGGGCTGAATGGGGCTGAATGGGGCCCTGAAAGCTGTGAGGCGTCGGCCCAACAAGGGTACCATTTGGAAGGCAAGGGAGGAGATCCTGGAGGGGTGATCTTGCAAAAAGAAGAAAGGGAGTTGTTGCGAGGGAGAGGAGCAGGGAGGGAAGAAGGAGGGAGGAGGGAAGAAAGGGAGGGTGTAGGGTGTGGGGGCCCGGTGAGGCACAGGCGGCAGGCGGGTGTGCGCATCTGGCGGGTGAGGAGGGGGCTTGTTGCTTGCCGCCGGATTCCCCTGCTCCCCATCTCGCGCATTCCCTGCGGCAGGCAAATCTGCCTACGGTAAGTTACCCGTGCGCTCATATACGGTACTGACAAGTCACACGTTCACATTACAAAGGCGACGCGTAATGAGCCCAGTCAACAACGATGACCAGGGGGGCAGCTGTGCTTGGATCAACCAAGTCGAAGAGCTTCCAGGCTGGCGAAGAGCTACCATGCCGCACAGCCGCAATGGGCCAGCACAGCTCTGAGGCACTGCGCCGCCTCCCCCTGCAGCCGCTGCCCGGTGCTCCAGATGTCCCTGCACAGCAGCAGGCAAGCTTGGTTGGACGCACGTGTGGAAGCACATGCATGCTGTTCAGTGCACCAAACGCCCGCTGCCATGTCATGATGCTGTGAGGTGCACATAATGCCGCGCCATGTATGCCATGCAGTGCACGTGCCTCCGCCTGCGCAGTTGTGAGGTCCAATCGCCCTGCTTCAGTGGCCTCTAAGATACCTGGACAGGGGGGCTGCGCAAGCCAGCCACCTCCCCCCGCCACAATGCAACATTCCACAAGGCAGCCACCCAGCAGCCTCCTCGTGCCACCGTGTGTGCCGTACCTTCAATCCCCCATGCGGTGACATCCCTCGTGACACCACCCCTCGTGTTGTGCCCTCAGCCTGCCTCACCTGGCACACTCGTGGGCCCACTCTCGTGACTCGGGCCAGTCCAGCTCACACACAAAGCAGCGCAGCAGGAGGGCCGCCTTCAAGGGCTGGCCGTCCACAGTGAACGAAATGTTGGTGGGACGGCGGCCCCTGCTCTGCACCGCCTGCAGCCAGCAGGGCAGGTGCAGGGGTCACGGCATGGCAACAGGGGCAGCAGCAGTGTGCAGGTCCAGGTGATCACACGGCAAGAACAGTGCTCTGCGGGCGCAAGGAAAGCGTGCACCGCCCCTCACCAGCAGCACGGCAACACTGTGCATGAGGCCCAACCACCGACGCCCGCTTTATGCAGCCCTCCATCAGGCTTCTTTGCAGCAACCCACCCCGCCCGCAGCAGGCACCCAGCAAACCGTTGAAAACACAATGTCCACGCACCCTCTTCCCGCACGTCACAGCGTGCTCCCACAATCATTCAAACACCCCACCCCGCCCCACCCCACCTGCAGCAGCGCATCCAGCATGCCGTTGTGCACTCGGTTGAACACGTCATCTCCCAACACCTCGAAGCACACGTTTAGCAGGAAGTCAAAGTTGCGAGGGCCGCTGCCCAGGTAGCCGGGCCGGTGAGCACGCGCCAGGCTGAACCACTCCAGCGCGGCAGCCTGGATGGGCGTGCCTGCAGCGTGGGGGTGCACCGGCGGTGGTTTCACAGCAGGCACAGCGGGCACAGCAGGACTCTTCTGGCAGGGAGGCCAGAGGGGCAGGCAGGAGTCCGGGCAGACACGATACCCCCGGCAGGCCACCCTGGCGTCATATCAGCTTGATCCTGCCCACAACTGCCTTGTCTCTCTGCCACCATCAAGCACGTTGCCCCGCCGGCTTTTTCCACACATACAAACCCGCCCGTCCAAAGTCCCAGACCAATCTGCAAGGCCAGCGGCACCCGTGTGCTACAGCCGCCGGTCCACCTCCTCACCTGCTCCCAGCTGGCTCCTCCCTTTGAGCTGCCACCCCACCCCACCCCACCCCACCCGGGTGCACAAACAGTGCGCATGGTGCCATGCCTACATGGATGCACCCTCAACCAGCCCGCCTGCCAGCCAGCCAGCGTCTGATTCAAAAACGACTCTTGGGAGGGCTTGCCTGCAAAGGCCAGCGGCACCAGTGCGCTGCCCAGCAGCAGCCGGTCCAGCTCCTCGTCTCCCGCCAGCTGGCGCCAAAAGTGGGGGCTGTGGGCCAAGCACACAAAGAACTCGAGCGGGGACTGCGCGCAGAGGCAAGGGGGGCACCAGTAAGGGTTAGGGTTGGACGCTGGGCAGCAGTGGGGAGAAACTGCACAGGCACGCGAATGAGCGCCCCGCCAGTTGCCAGCCATTATGTGCAGCCCAGCTAGCCTCCGGGCCGGCCCAGCCAGCGGTGCGCCTGCCCTCCTCCCCTGCCATACTATCAGCACAACACAGTGCAGGCCCAGCAGTCGATTCCGCCCCACCTGCCGCAGGGCTCCTCCAGGCACTGAGAAGTCAAACACCAGCTTTGACAGCTGGAGGAGCATGCCCCGCCCCTCCAATACGGCCGACATCACCGGCCCGCAGGCTCCGCCACCGCCGCTGCCGCTGCCGCCGCTGCCGCTGCTGCTGCTGCCGCCGGTGGCAGAACCGCCGCCGCTGTGCCTGCTGCGCTCCACCTCCCCCAGGCACAGCGTGCCCAGCATGGCAGCGGCGTTGGCTAGGACGGGCAGGCTTTGTGGGTGCTGCCGTATGAGGCGGCACAGCAGGTCGGCCACTGGCAGGCCAGCCTGGCGGGACAGCACCATTTCCACACCGTACTGCAGCAGAATGAGGGCATGTAGGTTCAAAGGTTGTTTTTCAAGTTTACCACCAGCGGCGGCAGCAGCAGCAGCAGCGGCAGCAGGCAGGTAGTTCAAGCCAGCCGCGCAGGCGGCAGCAGCAGGCAGCGGCAGCAGGCAGGTGGTTCGTGCCAGCCGCGCAGGCAGCAGCAGCAGCAGCAGCGGCAGCAGGCAGATAGTCCGTGCCAGCCGTGCAGGCAGCAGCAGCAGCAGCGGCAGCAGGCAGGTAGTCCTTGCCAGCCGTGCAGGCAGCAGCAGCGGCAGGCAGACCACCCAGGGATGACGCTCCGCCGCCGTGGTAGCAGACTGGTGCCTTTGGCTGACTACCTCTTAGCTTCCTCAACCTGTCAGCTTCCCCACCCACACGCCCCCAGGCTACAAACCTCTCCTTCTTCTCCACGGTCGTGCCCGCTCGCCTTCCTGTGCGCCACCCATGCCTGTGCAACAGCACGTCCCGCCCCACCTTTTTGTTTGGCAAGCTGTGCATGCTGGCCAGCACTATGACCAGCTGCCTCCGGTCCTCCTCAGGGCAATCCGCCTCCAGCACCCGCCGCAGCACCACCTCGTGCCCCTGTGCAGCCGCAAACTGCAAGTGCAGGGGTGGGTGGAAACCACAGTAACCACAACTGTCTACAAGTACAACCACTACAGACTACAACCACAGTAAGGGGCTGACTGAGGCTTGGAGGATCGCGCGCCGCAGCAAACTGCAAACATATGTAGGCGCGGCGTGGGCACAGGGATTGAGGCACAGGTTTGAGGAAGAGCGCGCAGCCGCAAACTGCAAAGGGCAGGTGCTGGGGTGGGCGTGGGAAGGGATCATGGCGTGAGGAACTGTGCCCTGCCGCAAACTGCAGGTGCAGGCGCGTGGGGGCGTGCATAAGAAGGGCTGGTATTTGAGTGCATGCGTGCCGCTGCGCACGGCGCGCGGCAGGTGGTCTGCTCAGTCCAGGATGCGCAGCATGCAGGGCACGGGTGATGCGGGGGTGGCACAGAAGAGGCAAGGGACGGGGCTCGCTGGCGCGGGCACGCAGAGCTGAGCAGGCCATGCATGGCGCTGCCGGCTGAACACAGCTGCTGCCTGGGAACAGCACTGCAGGCATCTTGCACCCATCCATTGCAAGCGCTCTCAAAAGGCCCTCCCTTGCATGTGCGCACATCCCGCCCCGCAACCTGCCCTACACCCTGCCGACACCCTGCCCACAGTCCGCAGTGCACATTTGGTGGTGGCCATAACCACCCACCTGATCCAGCCCCTCACGAAGCAGCACGTCTGTGGTGACGGGTGCCCCCTCAGGGGACAGGGTGTCCGTGGGCACCTCCCGCTCAAACAGCATCTTGCACAGGGCCCTGCGGTGGGCACGAGAGCACCATGGGGTGGCAGCCGGTGAGGGGCGCTCCACTGCTGCTTTGCCTGAAGCACCTTGGCTCTATGTGAGTGACGCACCTTGGCACCAAACAGCACCTTGCACAGGGCCCTGCGGTGGGCACGGCCATAATTTTGCAAGCTGCGGGACGAGCGGCGCCTGGGGGCTACTCACACAGCAGACACGATGCGTGTGGTGGTGGCATCAGGGAGGTGTAGGTGTGCCGGCCGGTCATTGGGCAGAGCTCCCAGCATCAGCTTCACGCCTGCGGGGGCAGCATGTGACAGGCGGTGGGTGGGCGGCAAAGGACACGCCCCCGTGTTGGGGGAAGGCTCCAACGGTGGCAGGCAGGCGCTGTGTGGAGAGCCGAGCCTTGCCGGTGCCGCCGCCGATTACTCGTATCCTTCACTGCCAGTTGGCAGGCCTACACTTGCCACGCCAGCATGCCACACCCGATACAGACTGTGCACGCACTCCGCAATCCACACTCACCCTTCAGCTGCACCGCCAGTTGGCGCAGGCCTGCATTTGCCACGTCAGCAAGCGTGGACACAAGAGCACCCGCTCCAAGGCAGGCTGCTCCGAGTCTGCTGCCTTCTGCAGCTGCGCCCGCAAATCGCCAGCTGCCACGCACCTGCAGGCGCAGGGGCAGGGACAGGGGCAGGGCGATTAGTAGGGGCTGCTTAGTTACACTCTCATGCGCTGAGGTGGCAAGTGCGCTTGACTGGGCAACCAACTGCTGACGACCTGTGCTTGCCACCGGCAGCTGTGGCTGGGAATGTACCGCCTGGGCAATCCTCCCCACGCCAGTGATTCGATCCGAGGCAAGCAGCGGCTGTGTTTAGCTGCCTTAAAAGCAAATGCCTGGGCAGTGTGAATACACAGGGCTGTCGCTGGGGAACAAGGGTGCTGGGCGGCGGCACGCTGGGGGTGTCCTCCTCCTCTCCTGTGTCTCTTTGCACCGACCGCACCTGGGTTTGTGCGCTGCATAGTCAGCCCGCTGGCAGTCGGTGCTGCAGTACCACTTGAGGGTGCACCGCGTGCACCGCTTCAGCGGAACATCCGCTCGAGAGCAGTGCCCGCACCCCTCTTCCTGCTTCGCCTGGCGTGACAGCGGCTGCGTCTCGCTGCATGCCTGCTGCAGCAGCCTGCAGGACAAGCAGGGCGGGAGATGCATGGATGGGTTGCTGTGCTGTGCTGTGCTGTGCTGTGCTGTGCTATGCTGCGATTGGATGCACCTGGCTGCACAACCCAGCATGCAGCTTCTAGCGCCTGCAGCGCAGGCACCACAATGGCAGCAGCAACCCCACACATCGCAGCGCCAGCACAGCAGGCAAAGCACACAGCTCGGCCCAGCAGCCCTGTGCCTCCCGCACCTGGCGCACTCTGCGTGGCTAGCGCCGGGGCCCAGCAGCGCCCCAATGAAAGGGACAGAGGGAGCGATGATGCCGCCCAGGGCCACCTCCAGCGCCGCCTTGCCCTGAGCATCCGTCAGGTGCGGGTTGGCGCCGTGCTGCAGCAGCAGCTGCACGGTGCTGGCCCGCCCGAAGGCTGCTGCCACGATGAGCGGCGTCTCGCGATTGTCGGCGTGGGCGTTCACAGGGGCGCCGGCGTCCAGTAAGAGTCGACAGATGGCAAGGCCGGCGTCAGCGTTTTGAACCGCCTGCGCCCGGCAGGGGAGGCAGGCTGGCGATGCTCTCAAGTGGGGCTCAAGCGCATGCCTGCGGGGCCGCAGTACTGGTGGGGTTGCTGGCGTGCATGTGCATGCCATGCCATCTTGGTGGTGCCCTCCTACCCATCTTGGGTGATGGGGCCATGCCATCTGGCAAGGGATGATGCCAGTGGCCAGACAGAGCAGGCAGGCAGGCAGGCAGGCAGGCAGGCGAACACAGGACGGCGCAGAAGGCTGGCAGGGTGCGGACAGGACAGGGTAGGGCAGAGCAGCTTGCGGCTCCACTATGCAGCCCAACTCAGCAAACACGTTGCTCACGCACCCCAGAGCTCGCCAGGTGCAGCAGCGTGGTGTCCCCTCCATCCCTGAGCTCAGAGTCCAGCTGCTGGCGGGTTACGCCAGGCAGCAGGCGCCGCACCTCCTCCACCTGCCCCTGCCGCACCGCACTCCACAGCTGCTGGTGCTGCGCCGACAGGTGAGCAATGCTGTCCCTCTCTGCCGACATGCTGCCGCCCGCTGGCTGGATTGTGGGGGCTCCGGGCACATCCCCAACACTGTGCTCATGGCCACCTGTGCGCAGCCCAGCATTGAGATGCAGCTGCTGCGTCAGCGAGGCTGCTGGGTGGGACACATCCTGAGAATGCCTGACTGCCGCATGGCAAAGCAGCTGTTTTTTGGTGACATTGTCTCATCCGCACCCGCACAGAGCCGCATGCCCCCCTCCCTCCTGTCCATGTATGCCGCTGACGTGTCTGCCAAGATTCCCCGCTCTGAGCTCCGCCGCCTGTGCGAGGACCGCCCTGACCTCTTTGAAGTCGCAGCCAGCAAATCGCAATGGAACAATTACTTCTCTATCAGCAGCTAGACCACTCATACATCCCCCGGTGCTGCACCCACACTTTCGTTGATTCACACAGCCAATGTTTTTTTAGACCCTGTTTTCATGTTTTCATGTTTTCAGGGCCTTGTGGTGCATGCCTCGTCAACCTCTCAGGATTTGGTTCGTCCTGAAGTTGAATCCCCCCTTTCAGGGGATGTGAAAAGCTGTAACGACTAGACTAGACTAGCTCCGGGTGTTGCTGGCTCAGGCCGCCGCTGGCGCCGCTACCTCAGCCGCCCTTAGACGCTGCCCTGCGGCGCGCACACCTCTGCCCGCAAAGCGCCGCTCAAAAGCCGTTCCCACGGCTCCAGGGATGCACGCCGGCTGCTTTCGGGGAGGCCTAGAATCGGGCGAAGAGACACCGAAACGCAAGTGCTGTCGCGTAAATCCGGCGTGTCTGCGGATAAACAATTTCAAAACAGAGCTCGGTTGGGCAAGCGCTCCCGCAGTGCAGCCACAAGTGGTGGCCAGCAGCAGCGCAGCGGCGGCAGCAGGGCAGGGAAACGAGGGAAACCTGCCCTCTGATTCGCTGATGCTTTGCTTGTTCTGCAGGTATGCTGTATGTTGCATAGTTTCGAACGCTGCAGTGGCTGTATAAAGTCATGCCGGATGAGCTGCATGCTGCACACGGTGGGCGGGAATCGCACTCACACTTACAGACAGAGCACAGCTGACAAGGGTGCACATCAGCTGCTTGACGTCACCATATCTCAGGCACGGTCACAGTCAGCCATCCTGCCCTGCCGTCTGCTGCTGCCGCTCCGCCTGCCGCTCTGCCTCAAACGCCTTGCAGGCTCTGCGGTGCCCCGACGCCCCTAACCAGTCAGCGTGCGAGCAGGCCGTGCCTGCGGCAGGACAGGGGAGGGCAGGCGACGGTTGCCACATTGCATCTGATGACTACACAACGCCACTGTGCAGCACCCACAAAGTGTTCATATGCCGCTCATGACAGGATCCAGATATGGCAACCACTTACATAATATGACTGCCACCCGTGCACTCAAAAACTCAAACCTCTGCTGAGTAGGGTGGCCTTGAACAGAAGAGCAGCCCTCCCACCCACACACATGCACGCCTGCCCCGCCCGCCTCACCGCAGTAATATATATGCCTGCAGTTGCTACAGCGCCGTGCTCCCTGCCGCTGCCCCGCCGCCGGCCCCTCCTCCTCGCCCCCCAGCTGCGCGCACTGCAGGTAGGCGCAGCCGCGGGCGGCGGCCACGCGCGCCAGCTCCAGCCGGCATGCCCGCTCAGCTTCCGGGCGCCGCCACCAGGCCAGCAGTGCAACCGCCAGTGCCTTGGCTGGGGGCAGCACCGCAGACAGCTGGCCGCCAATCACGTCAGGGCGGTACTTCTGCTGCGGGTACAGCCGGTCCAACTGGGCGGCCAGCGCATGCAGCCGCTGCTGCAGCGCCGCCGCTAGCTGCTGCTCCTCAGTGCCGCTGCTGCTGCTGCCGCCGCTGGGCGGGGCCGCTGCCAACACGGGTTCGGCGGCTGCGGCGGCCCTCAGATTGAACAGCAGGAGGGGGACGAGCTCCACGTTTTGGTACACCTGGGGGCAGGGTGGGAGGGGAGGTACATGCCACAGAGGTCACTTTGCAGGACCGGGTGAGCTTGGGGACAGGGGCACTGACAACGGTGTGCATTTGCGCATGCATGTGTGACAGGCCGTGGGGGTACCGCATGCAGCAAACCCCGGTCCATCAAGCAGCGGCACTGTGGGCAATGCTCACGCCAAGTGCCTTCGCTGTGTGCCAGCAAGCACATACGTAAACAGGCAGGCGTGTGAGCGTGAGTGGCGTAGCAGCGAGACACGCAGCGGGTGCCCTTCCGGCATGCACACCGGTGCCGAAGCCTGCCCCTCTTAAAGCCTTGCACACCACACCTTGCGGTCGCCGGGCATGCGGGCAGCGTCTGCAGCCAGCAAGTCCAGGAAGCCAGCGGCCAGTAGCTGGGCTCCCAACTGGGCCGATGCGGCTGCCGAGGAGCTCAGCAGGGGTTGAATGGCAGACTGCCGAATGAAGGGCGCTTGCTGCACACACAGGGGAGGAGGGCAGGGAGCCCAGGGGGCGGGGCCAGGGCTGGTCGGTGGGCGCAGGTATGAAGCCAGGCCTCTTTGCCACCCCTTGTGTGAACCGGGCAGCACAACAACGGTCTGGTGGAAGAGGTGGGCGGGGTGCGCCCTGCACCACGCCCACGCGCGCTGTGCAGCACGCCAGCAAAGTGCCAGCAAAGCGGCCAGCGAAGCCGCCGGCGCGGCAGCGGAGGCCCATCCACCCCTTCCACCACCTTGCAAGAGTCTCAGGGCTGGCTCCAATCTGCCTGGCGGCTTCCCAACACTCCCCCTCGTGTCCCATGCATCTGCCTGTCCCGTATATGTCTGCTGTGCATTGCACCATCTCCCGCCTACCTCCGCAATTCGAGTCAGTGCCGTGCGGCACAAACCCTCCACCTCGGCACTGGAGCCCAGCGCCGGCGGGCCGCCGTCAGTGAGAGTGTGCAGGCAGCCAGTGAGGAGCACGGCGACACCAGGGTCAGACTGGCCCGCCACAAAACCAATGGAGGCCAGCAGGGGCGGCAGGGCTGCGACGTGTGCAACGCACATGGCTTGCAGCACCCTGCGGCGCAGAGACAATGCGGGAGTCGGGTGAGAAGCGGCCGGTTGTTCCAAGTGTGGAAGGCAGCTGGGCGGCAAGCAGTCGCAATTGGCTGGCTGTTGAGTGTTCTACACTGCGCTAGAGGAAGGCTTTCTGCCCGGTCCTCGTAAAGCAAGCCACAGCCCTCCCGAGTGCCCCGGATACCCGTTTCAGTGCTGGCAGCACGGCTCACCTCTCAAGCTTCTCAGGCGTCTTTGAAGGACCGCCCCGACCCCGCCTGCCAGCGCTGCCCCGCCCGCCCGCCCCGCCCTC
>JTEE01000011.1:35470-53736 GCA_002896455.3 Chlorella sp. ArM0029B | reverse complement strand
GTTGGCGGGGGTGACGGTACCGACGCCGCCGACGTCCGGGGTGGGCGGGCTGCCAGACACACTGCCTGACGGCTTTGGGGGAACTGTAGAATCCTGTCCCACTTCCGAAATCTCGATGCCTTCCTCTGCAGCCCAGCCAGGAACCAGCAGCCACGCCTCCAGCTCCGAAATGGGCAGGTCTGCAGCGGCGGCGGCGGCGGTGGCGGGGGTGACGGTGCCGCCGACGTCGGGGGCGGGCGGGCTGCCAGGCACACTGCCTGACGGCTTTGAGGGAACTACATAATCCTGGCCTCCCGAAATCTGGATGCCTTCCCCTGCAACACAGCCAAAGGGAACTTTGAGCAAGAGAACTGGTACCACATGTCCACCCAGTGGCCGGCATGCACACCAACCATGCACACCAACCATCTGGCGCGGTGCAGTGTTGTCAGCTCTGCAGAGCGTCCTGTTATCGGCATGCCCTCGCCGCGCCATGACGCAGTGCCCTGACGCACGACGACGCTGGCGCTGTGCACCCACCCGCACCTGCGCTAGCGCCCTGTCCGGCAGGCAGGTGCGAGTCAGAATCCGGGAGCGTCTGGTAGGCGTGCTCCTGCACGTTATGAGCCATATTTGCGCCCTCTGCCGTAAAACTGAGCTGCAGGCGCGATATTCGGATAGGGCTTCGAACCGCGTTGCCGCTTTGGCTCGTCTAATAGGGTCGCCAGCCTGCCCTGTGGCTTTAAAATAGTGAAGGAGTCCGCCATGTCGCCCGCCCCAATCCCTGGGGCAGCAAGGCCAGCAGCAGGCAATGCGTGGGCATAGCGCGCACGGCATGGGGCGGCACCGCCTCTCGAGCATTTTCCCTGCGTCTCCCCCTCCATCTCCCTGCAGGCACCCAAGTGCTCTTGCTGAAAGCCCACCCAGATCATGCCTAGATAGCACTGAAACTTCCTTGCAAGAGACCAATGCTGCTTCATCGGGTGCAGGCAGGGGCGGCGGCCATGATTTGCGAGTTTGCCAGCGTCTGCATTTCGAGGACGCGCAGGCCCATACCAGACCCCAAATTTGCAGCCCATCTCTGACAATTTCAATAAAATTGCTGCCCAGTACCGCTGTCTCGCGGGTAAGGCGCATCGTCTGTGACAGCCCTGCGGAAGCATGCACGCGCGCACCGGCATCCTATCACCCACCCATCGTCTGCCATCCAAGTGCCAAGCACTGGCACCGTGCCACATGTGCAGCAGGCATCAGGGCCCAGGCCCCACCCACCATCTGCCGTGCCTCGACCCTCCGGCTGCAGCTTGTGCCCATGGCTTATGCCCCGCCAGCTTGTGCCACACCTCACCAGCTGCCCGGTCCCGCCAGCTTGTGCAACACCCACCAGCTGTTGTGCCCCGCCCCACGCCAGCTGCAGCAAGTGCCTTGGCCACGGTTGCCAGCCATCAGTTCCCCAGCTGCAGCGGCACCAACATCTGCACGGGCGGGCGGGGGGAAGCAGGAGCAGACAAGTCGATGTCGCAGGGGAAGAGCAGCAGCAGTGGGGAAGGTACGGCTGCACAGCTGTAGGGGCACGGCAGCCAAGTACATGGAGGGATTACAGAGGAGTAGCCAGTCCTCACTGTTGCCGTGCCTCTACTGGCGCCGGCCTGCCCCAGCAGGTGTCGGGGATCATCCAGCAAGGTCAAACATCCGTAACAGCTAGTTGTTTTGTGCGTAAGTGCAAGCCCACCATGGCCTGTGTTTTGGTGCAGCCCTCCCAGCTGCTCGCACTCAATCAAACATTTACATTTCACTGTTCACCCCAGGCCCCTGTCGCGGCCACGTCGGCCCGCCCGGCTGGCGGCGGGACTTGGCAGCCTGCACCTACCTACATTTCAGGCGCCTCTCGTCCGTGCGAAAGCACTCGCACAGTTTATTGCGCCACTGCCTCTACTCCAACCCTAAACTGAGATATCAAGTGAGAATGGAGCGCGGTTTTCCGGCACCGACACTCACGCGGTCGCTGCAGCAGCAGCACAGTGGGCTCACTTCTCATCAACCACTGCAGCGAAGAAGCGTGCAACACCGGCAGCTGCAGCACCGCAAGCAGCCGAGACGAGGGCAGTGGCCGGGGCGGCGCCCGCCGCCTCTGCTGGCTCAGCATCTAGAAGGCGCCGTCTCCCCAGCTGCAGAGCAAGCTGAGCAGCTGCACCTTGACTCGTTGGCGGCTCAGAGGTCTGCCCTTGGGGCCAGGGTGGTGCGCCACTTGGCTGGCGAGCCGGTGAGCGCTGCCTACGGGGCTCCAGAATGCGTGCTTGTCCGTCCCACAGCGGCATCGTTCCCTGCCCCTGCCCCTGCCCGAGCTGTCCCTATCTCTGGGGCGCGTGTGCTCAGCTTGCGGTGCCACTTCCTCTCAGCTTTGTGTACCTGCTGGCATTGCTTGCATGCCTGCTCCCTCTTGACACGGTTGCCTGCCTCTGCCTGCCTCTGCCTGCCTCTGCCTGCTGAGTCCTTCTTGGCTGCGCGGACTTACATCGTACCGACGGTGATGCTCCCGCCCCACCCCACCTTCCTCAGAGTGCCGACCTTCGAGAAGCTGTCCACCTGCTGCCTGTGCACGTGGAGGCACCACGCGCATGGCACACCCTGGAGGCCGGCCTGGCACAGCATGGCAGCAGCGCGCTGCGCGCCGCGCTGGCGCCCCGCCGCTACCCCATCCCCTCCTTCCACACCCTTGCGCACTGCCGCTGCCAGCTGGCCAGCGCCGCCAGCGGCCGCCGCTTCCGCGCCCGCCACCTCAACTCCTGCCTCGCCCTCGTGTTTGAGCAGCTGCCGGCAGCTGCCTCGCTGGCAGGGCTGCCCCCCGTGGCCCTCAACCGCTTTGACCTCCACCACGGGCACCTGTTTTTCGACCCCGGCAGCGCCCGCCTGGGCCTGCTGCTGCATGCCAAGGAGTACCCGGCACGGCATGCCGACGCGTTTGATGTGCACCTGGGCAACTGCCAGGCAGCCAGCGGGGATGAGCTGGCGTTTGAGGGGCGGGCCATGGACACGCGCAACTACCTTTGGTGAGGTGTGGGTATGCGTGAATTTTGAATGCAACCGCTGCTCCTCAGCCCGCCCGCCGCTCTCTGCCTGGCCTGCCTGGCTCCTGCCTGCCCTGCCAGCAGGGGCGTCCCCCAGCCGCCCCAACGTGGCAGGCCAGCGTGCGCAATCTGTAATTGATTTGGTTCAGTTGGATGTGCCATGTGCCCTTCGGACCAGTCAAGAGCCTGCACAGATTGTTGCATCCCACGTTTGTCGTGTAAATTGGAGCATCCCCTTGCCCCTGCCCTCCCGCAGGATGGGAGGCCGGCTGGCATGCCTGGATGTAGCGGCGCCGGCGCTGCAGCCGCTGCTGATGCCGGGGCTGGAGGTGCCGCGCACGGTGCTAGAGTCAGACCTGGGGCAGCCGCTGGCGGATGTGCACTACTTTGCGGAGCTGGGGCCGGGGCGGAAGAGCGCGGAGCGTGTGTTTGTCTGCCTGCCCAGCGATGATTGAAGGGAAGTGGTGCACGCAAGCAGCGGCACACTGATGGTGCGCCGTGGGCCCTGCAGCACTCCCTTTGAATTGAAGCAGTCCCTTGTACTGCAATGCGCTGGCTCGCTGCAGCGTCCCCAGTTGTCCGTGTGACACTGCCACCCTTTTGAGCCGCTGCCTGAGTTTCCATGTGCCGGTGGGTTTCAGCGGATGGAGGTAAAAGCTGGCCACAGTGGGCGGCGGCGCCGGCGCGCCGCGGCGGCAGCAACACCAGTCTTTTAACGGCTAGTCCCTCCCGCTCACCGCCTGTCAATTTGGGCACGCATACCTACCACGGTATTGGCATAATAGCAAACGAAGGTTCAACCGACCTTCCTTGCATGAGGCAGCGCCGCGTTTGAGCCTGCCGCCGACGACGCAGCTGTTGTCTGATTCCTCTTCCGCAACCTTTCGACGTTCTCACTCATTGATCAGACCTTCACCCATTGCCCCGCACAGTCCCAAACGGATGTGGTCGCCGGGCAGCCCGAGCTCGGGCAAGGTGTGCAGCCAGCCCGCCCAACGTCGCCGCATCCTCGTGTGCACATCAGTGGTGGCCGCGGTGCTGCTCCTTTGGCCCTGGCTGTCGCTGGTCACCTCCGCGGCCTACGCCGCCGTTTGGTGGCAGCGCCCAGAGGTGCACTGGTCTCCCAGTCCCGCGGATGTGCCCGCCAACGGCACCCAGCTGGTCAGCGGCGTGCCCAAGGTCATTCACCAAACCTGGCAGACGGCAGAGGTGCCCGCCAAGTGGGCGGCGGCGCGGCAGTCGTGCATCGACCTGCACCCCGACTATGAGCACCGCCTGTGGACAGATGCTGATGGTCTGAAGTTCATAATGGTGTGTGGGGCGGGCAGCATGGAGAAACTGATGCTTCTGTCAGCAACGCCGCCCTGCCTTACCATGCTGCCGTCGCCTGTCCTGCACCCGCCGCCGCCAGCGCCGCCCGCCCCAGCTGGCCTGCTCGGCTGCCGCCGCTGCATGCCGCCGCACTCCTGCCTCACAGCATTGCCCTTTCGATATCCTGGGAAACAGCGGTGCTCATCACCGCCTGCACCCGCCTCACGGTCTCTGCCCCGCCCCTGCTCCCCGCTCAACCTTGTCCCCCCGGCAGGACCACTACCCCTGGTTCCTCCCCACCTATGTCTCCTACACCTACAACATCCAACGCGTCGACGTGCTGCGCTACTTCATCCTGCTTCACCACGGAGGCATCTACATCGACCTGGACATGGGGTGCAAGGAGCGGCTGGACTTTATGCGCGCCGCCAACTTCACGGCGCCCATGACCCACCCCATTGGCATCTCAAACGACGTCATGGCAGCCGCCCCAGCGGACGCCTACCTGGAATTTGCGGTCAAGAGGCTGAGCCACTGGAACCGCTGGCTGGGGTTCCAGTACGTCCAGGTGGGTGCTGGGGGCCGGGTTTGCAAGCGTCCCAGTCTGGGTGCAGGGTGCTGGGCTTGCTTAGTGCCAATGCTGTTGGTTGCGCTGGCCTGGGACCGGCCTCTGCAGGTTGAGGGGACCTGGGTGGGTAAGCTTGGGTGCGGGGTGCTGGGCTTGCATAGTGCTGTTGGCTGGGCTGGCCTGGGACCGGCGTCTGCAGGTTGACGGGAGCTGGGTGGGTGCAGCAGGCAGGACGGCAGGCAGTGCTGCTGGCCAGTGCGGTGCTGGGGGTGGCTTAGGCAGCAGCAGGCAGTGGGACATGCTGAGGTGGCTGCAGGCAGCAAGAGTGGTGCAGCGGCACCCAGTGCCGCCAGCAGGGAGTGCCAGCCAGGCGGAGCGGCGGTGGCCCCTGCTCAGGGACCTCATGACGTGACACCATGGCACACAGGGACATCACATGCTGGTCCCCTGCTGACCCCACCCCGCAAACCCTCACGTGCGCCTCCTTCCCGCTGCTGATTCGCCCCCCTGCCCCGCAGGTCATGTTCTGCTCCGGCCCCATGTTCCTCACCATCATGTATGCCTTCTTCCCCGGCCGCTCTGACGTGGCCATCATCCCCAAGCCGCTGTACGGCAAGTACGACTTGTCCGGCGACGCCGCCTTCTACCACCTGCACGGCAGCAGCTGGCATGCAGACGACGCAGCGTTCATCTTCTGGCTGGACCGCCACAAGCTGACGCTGGTGGTGGTGGTGGGAGTGCTGGCAGCCGGCGCGGCGGGGACGGCGCTGCTGCGCTGGGCGATGCAGCACCCACGCTACCGCCAGCTCAAGAGCGAGGAATGAGCGAGCGGCGGCGGTGGTGTCGCGCGGACGCCCGCCGCAATGCTGGCTGCTTTGCGCTGCCACCCCCCGTGCACAGACTACGAGTGACGCCCAAACCCTGGACTTTGCATTCCCAATGCCTGCTAAGCCTGACTTTCACATGCCCACTTCACACACCTTCTGGTACTGCCGTGTCTGTCCTACAAGTCCCAACAAACTCTATGTGTGCCTGCGAGTTTTGCTCAACCCTTCACAGCCCCCCCACCCCTGCGCTGTTTGCTGGCCAGATCTGACCCCCCATCTACCTCTGCTTTCGCCTCGCTCTCTTTGCCCTGCCTTCTTTTGCCTTTTCCTGCTGCTGCCGTTCAACCTGACTCCCACTTAGTTACAAAGTTAGATGCTCAACATTTGCCTGCCATCTCTCTTCCTACATGCCTGACCTGCACTGCTAATGCCATTTTTTTCCAACTGCCTACCCCCTCCTCTAACTTGTGTTAGGCACCTTTTCTGAGTAGCCTTGACCCTCGCTGTTCTGTGTGATTAAAGATTGCCCGTCACAGCTGGCCGCAGTCAGTGCACACTACGCCTGTCCAGGGGGTGCCGTCTGTGCTGGCCGCCAGCTCCTCTGCACAGGCCAGGGGCAGGCAGTGGGAGTGTCCACCTCAGCTCATGTCCCGGGTCTCATTATGGCGCTTCTTGCAAGCCAGCAGGGCGAGGAAGTCTAGGCACAAACCTCGATAAAAAGGCAATTGCGCCCAGGCGGTATGGCATGTGTTCTCCGCTGCCCCGTCCAGCTGCTAGCTGCACCCCTGCGCCATCTGGCCTCACAACTCACCTATCCGCTGCAGCACTTCCAGCCCCTCCAGCCACTGGCTGCACCCGCTCGCCTTCTGGCCGCACAACTCACCTATCTGCCGCAGCACTTCCAGCCCCTCCACCACCCGCCCCACCACCACGTGCTTGCCGTCGCACTGGGGAGCTGCCGCAAGTGTGATGTAGAACTGGGAGGTATTGGAGTGCTTGCCTGCAGGCGGAAGTTCAGGGGGCAGGAGTGTATATCACAAGGAGGTGAGTGCGACGGCGTGCCGCTGAAATGGCAGGAGTTGGAGGGCTTGCCTGTCTAGTCTAGTCTAGTCTAGTCTAGTTACAGCTTTTCACATCCCGTGCAAGAGGATTCAACTTCGGGACGAACCGAATCCTGACAGGTTGACGAGGCATGCACCACAAGGCCCTGAAAACATGAGGGCTTGCCTGTCGGGGCGGGGAACCTTGTGTTTGTGCTGGGAGGGACCAGCGGGCACTCCAGAGGAGGAGGCGTGTGCATACAGGATGTGACTGCCAGATGACCAAAGCGGAGCAGGGCAGTGATCCTCCATCCCATGCAGGGCAGGCTGGACAACACCGCCAGGAGCAGCAGGAAGGGCAGGCCAGGCCAGGCCAGGCCAGTGCGGGGCATACACGCACCTGAGTTGGCAAACCCGACCACCCCCGCTGCATCGTGCTTCAGTTTGAGAGCTGCCGGCTCATCCTTGAACTGCAGGGCAGGAAGGAAGGGAAGAGGCGGGGTGGCACTGGTGCAGGTCAAGGGGCGTGGGGTGTGGGTGGGGCCTGCATGTGTGCATGAGTGGAGAGGCACGCGAGCATGCTGCGCTACCCCCAAAAATACAACCCTTGACACCACCTCACTCAAGGAAATCTCGCGGATAATTTCACTCCGCGGGCCCTCCTTTCTATGCTGCGCTACATGCTGTGCCCTGCAGGCTGGCTGGCATGGTTGCGGTTGGTGTGCATGGCAGGCCTGTGCTGCACAACGTGGCCTGCCTGCCAGGGCCGGCACTTGCCTTGCCGCCGTAGATTGAGTCGCCGCCGCTGCCGTCGCCCTGCAGCAAAGTGTGCAGATTACGAGGGGGGTGCCCAGTCACCCGCAGCGCAGACCCGTGCCATGACACTCGGTCCAATCACTGCTGGATTGACACGACAGAATGCATACTTTTATTTGTTTAAGGCATTCCAGTTCCCCTGGCCTGCGCTGGCCACCGGCACCAGCAGCCTCAGCAGGCCGCCGCACCTTCACCACATCGCCGCCTTGCACCACAAAGCCTGCAGGGGGGCCTCGAGTCAGGGTTGGTGTAAGCTTGCTGGCAACCACATGCGCATGGTCCTGATCAGCCCTGAGTAGCAGTGCCATCCTCTCAGCACAACAGCACAGGCCGCCTGTGAGGCCTGCTCGTGCACACACCCGCCAGCCGGCACCCGAAAGCTCAGCAGGCACGCCATGCCCACACCCCACCTCCCCGCCCCGCCCCACCGGCCCGGCCCAGCCCACCCTTTTGCACGCGGTGCAGCGGAACGCCCTTGTAGTGCAGCGCCTTGCCGCTGGCCTTGCCGGTCCCCTTCTCCCCGGTGCACAGGCAGCGGAAGCACTCCACTGCTTTGGGGGCCTCCTTCACAGCGCTCAGCTCGATGACCAGCCGCCCGCCCGCCAGCTTTGGGGCCCGGATGAGGGCGGGGCCCTGGGAGGACCAGGAGGGGTCGCTAGAGTAGGCCTGCAGTGAAAAGTGTGGGGCAATGGATGGGAAGGACAAGACAAGTGTGGGAAGTGGGCGGGCTGGGTGGGCAGGGAGGAGCCGGCACGGAAGCGCAACGAGCGCCGGCAGCAAGCCAAAGTGCCACCCTCAGCAGCTGCACATTGCGAGGCAGGTTTGCTCACCGGCTCTTTCACCTCACCTCCTGGAACACCTCCTGGGCGTCAGCCTCCAGGTCTGCCAGGTCGCTCCAGCCGTACTGCAGCAAGGGCAAAGGGGACAGGCTTTGGTGCGCCGACGCTGCCGGCGGGGCGGGGGCAGCGGCAGTGGCGGCAGCAACAGGCGGTGCTCTCCATAGCTGGCCTAGAGGGTGAATGGCCAGCTGGGAGGGCAATTCGCACACAGCTGCGCACGGCTGGAGCTTAAGCAAGCCCAACCTGCGCTGCCACTTGCTGGTGGAACTTCTGCGCTCGGTCGTGCGCCTTCACATCCTCGGCATGTTTCTGCAGATCGCCGATGGCGATGTCCAGGAAGCAGCGAGGAGCGCTCATGTGCGTTCCCAAAGTGTTGCAGCCAAACAAGAGGGCTCGCTTACAACCGTGAGAGTGTTGAAGAGTCAAGTACAGTCAATTGTCAGGATTACAAGAGCATCGGTGGATCACACATACATCTGCGAATACAGCTGCCCTGGCGCCGCTTGCTGCCGCTCTTCATGCGCACATGTTTACTTTCACATCAGCCCATCTGCCGCTGCAGCTGCTGCATCAAGGCCATTGCGTTTGCCCGCTCCAGTTCGAAGAACTGCAGCAGGCGGCGTCGGTCCCCTGGCTCGCACACCTTGGCCAGCAGCGCCTCCCGCTCCGCCTCCCGCCCCATCTCCGCCTCCAGCAGCTGCTGCAGCTTGCCCCGCGCAGCACCCGCCGCCTGCCGCCGCCACTCTGGCTGCGGCTGCTGCGGGGGTTTCTGGGAGAGGGGCTGCTGCACAGGCTGCTGCTGGCGGTCGTCCTGCTGGTGCGTCTGCAGGGGTGGAGGACAACGCCAGGGGAGGGGAGGTTGACGCAGGCAGCTAGCGACAGCTGCCGGTGCCGCCAACAGTGCGCTGCCATGCCACCCACTGACGCATGCTAACACAAGCATGCCAGCCAGCCAGCCAGACAGCCAGACAGCCAGCTACAGAAAGCTCCTTACCTGCGTGTCGCTGTCACACAGAGGGCTGAGTGCCTCGGGTGTGTAATCATCCCCTGGTGGCTCAGGCGTGCTGCCGCCGCTGCTGCCACCCCGAACTGCCGCCGCCTGACCTTCGCCTGGGCTGCCGCTGTCGGAGGGGGCGTCCACGTCAAGATCCACGCACACGTCTGCGTCCTCATCATCTGCATCCGAGTACGCATCCGCATCCCCGTACACTGCCTGGATGCGCGGCGATTCGGGGCTGCCAAAACGCTGCTCGTAAGCAGCCCCGCTGCTGGCCGGACGCCCATGCAGGGGCGGCTGTGGCTGTGTGGTGGCGGCCAGCGGCGCCGGCTGCGCTGCTGCTGCACGCAGCCCTTGAGAGGCACTCCTGGTGGCTGCCGCGTGGGTCTGGCGGCTGCTGCCACGGCTGCTGTTGATGCTGCAGCGTGCGGAGCGCATGGGCTGTTGCATCACGTCTGCCAGCTGGCGCTGCAGCTCTTGCAGGTCGTGCACAGCAGCGCCCCCACGCTCCTCCATCAGCCGCAGTGCCTCCCTGCAGGCGGGTACCAGAGCGCGGTGTGGTGGTGCGATAATCATTGAATTGGCAGCTTGCGCTTGGGCACCTTGTTGTGAAAATGCTGGCTGGCAGGCTAGCGGGCACCTAGGGCAGGCAGGCAGGCAAGCAGGCAGGCGGCACGCAAACTGCGCCCTGATGCCAGCTGCAGCCAGAGCATCCAGCACAGAGGCCCCTAAATCAGCTGTGTGCCACCCCATGCCAGGGGCTCTTCCCTCACTGCACCAGCCCACCTGAGCCCATCCTCCTGCATCCGGATCTCCCGGCGGACTTCCTCCAGCGCCCGTAGCATCCCCGCCCTCTCCTGCTCCATCCCCGCCACACGCTGCTGCTTGGCCGCCAACTTGTCGGTCAGCTGCTGCCGTCGCTGCTCCTCCTGCTGCGCCGCCAGCTCCTGACGGTGCCTGCTTGGGCAGTGGGATGCAGGGCAGGGCGGCAGCAGCAGCGAGTGGACAGTGGGGTGTGACAGCGTGCCTTCCGCAGGCACCCTGCATGCATTAGGCAGGCACTCACCGCCTCTCTCATTTTGAGCAACCCATCCGCCTCGAAGAACGGGTAAGGCACGCTAGTCTCTCAGGTGCCCTGCCGCCTCCCTGCCGTCCCTTGCCCTTCTTACACTGCCTCCCCTCCCGGGCCCCCGTTCACCTGCAAGCACCTACCCACCCCACCTGGCATATTCGGCCCTCATGTGGCGCTGCCGCTGGTGCAGCGCCCGCAGCTCTCCCAGCTCCCGGCCGCGCGCCTCCACCTGGCTCTCCTTGGCCTGCTGGCGCCGTGCCAACCAGTCGGCACGCTCAGCCATCTCCGCCTCGGCACGCGCCAGCGCCTGGCGCCGTGCCACCTCCCGCCGCTCCTCCTCTGCCCGCCGAGCCTCCTGCAGGGCCAGGGAAGACAAGGAGGCGGGCAGCTGGTGGATGGGTGGGGCGGCATGGCAAAACCAAGGCGCATGCCGGTGCGCATGCATACCACCTCGCCACCTCCATGCTGGCGCAGCTGCACACCAGCAAAACATTCTGCAAAGCCTACACCTACGGGTCCTCCCACGCACCTCCACCGCCCGCTTCTCATCTGCTGCCTTCTGCACCGCATCCTGGTGCCGCTGCATCTTCTGCAGCATGAACGCCCCCTGCACGCAGCCAGTTGCGACGGGGAAACAGGCAGCAGCGACGTCAGCCGCTCGTTCCAAGGCATGGCATGCAGGCAAGGGGCAAGCATGCACCCAGCCATGCACGCATCGACAGCTCTCCCCGACAGGCCCTGCCCACACAAGTGGTTGCCCGAGCCTCCATGCTGCCTCCTCACCTTCTCTGCCTCCTCCAGGTTCGCCCGCTGCCGCACCGCCTCCACCTTGCGTGCAGCACCCACAGCATGCTTCACGCGCGCCAATGCCGCCACTTCGTGTCGCTCAGCGGCCACGGCCGCTGCACGCGCGCTGCCGTGCGCCAGCTTTGCGGCAGCCACTCGCCGCAGCTCCTCCTCCCGATGCTGTGCTGCAACCAACTTCCTTCTGCGCCGCTCCTGCATGGCGGCAACAGGGCATATTGTAAACGAAGGCCGGAGTGCACCTCACAGATGACTCTGGCGCCGGCCAGAGGGGGACCTACACCTGTTTTGGCGACACAGGCTGCCGGAGCGGCGGCAGAGGCAGCTGCGGGCCCCTGCTGGCACCAGCGCTTGCCGCCCCCTCCCCCTGCCCCTCACCTCTGCGATCTCTGCACGCCGCTGGTTGGCGGCGATGGTCTGCTGCTGCAGGAGCTGGCGGTCCTCTTGGCGCTCCTTCTCCCGGCGCTCCCGCTCCGCCGCCTCACGCTGCGCCTGGGCGTGGTCTGCCGCTCGCGCGGTCATCTGCTGCAGGCGGCGCAGCTGCTTGGCCCTCTGACTGTGAAGCGACGAGGCCAGCTTTTCCATGGTGCCAGCGCTGCGAGGGCGCAAGTGCAGGGGCAGCACTGCCGCCAGCGCCGCGCCGCCAACTGCCGCCGCCTGGACGCCCTCCTGCCCGGCCGGGTCCATGTGCGCGTGACGACGGGCTGCGACTTCTCAGTGGGTTGCGGCTGCAACCTCTCAGTTCGTTGGGCCGACGGGCTGCAACTTTTTGGTTGGTTGGGACCGCATCACCTTTCGTGAATGCACAGTCCTGTGATGGGCCTTGAAGCCACCGCCGGGCGATAAAATAAGTGTCCTGAGAAAATGCAAGGACAGCTCGGCTGCGCGCAGCTGTAGTTCGCGCAGCTGTAGTTCGACAGCCCCGCCGCGGAGGGAGCTGGCACAGCACGCTTCGATGTTTTGCTCGCTCGCTTTGCCGCCTTCCATCTGCCAGCGCATTGGTGGGATCGGTGCCGAGCTAGCGCAAGACCACCTGCTCCCCTTTAGCACTAGCAAACTTGAACTTTGAGGAAAGTCCCTGCTGCAGCATCCCTGGCAGCGTGTCAGGATGGTGCGTGCCAAGACCCTGCAAGTGGTCTGGCACAGCAAGGAGCCGGTGTACAGCGGTAAGCGCGGGGGTGCCCGGCAAGGGGCTCGGGGCCTGCACAGGCTCCTGGGGCACCTGGCGGGCCTCTGAGCGGCCCCAGAAATTCGTGATCGCCGCGTGGAAGTTCCCAGATGCAATCGGGGCCCACAGCGGGACTGGTGCCTGGGGCGCCCGCCCGGCTGACGACCGCCCGCCGCCGCCCACGCTCACTTGCACCCACCCTGCCGACTCCCCTGCTTGTCCTGTAGTGGACTTCCACCCAAACGGCCAGCTCGTCACGGGGGGAGCCGACAAGGAGGTCAAAGTCTGGGAGGTGAGCACCTAAGCAGCGGGGGAGTGGCGCAGGAGGCCAGCAGACATGCAGCAGCCAACTCCAGCTCCGACCAACCGCTCGAGGGCCGCCATCCCTGCGCGCCCTGCCCGCCATGCGCCAACAACCGGCCTGTCTCAATGAGGCTCATTTTGTGCTGCGTGATCACCACAGGTGGGGCGTGGCGAGGATGGCTACGCCACCGTGAAGCACGTCTCCAGCCTGGCTGCCCACCTGAACACGGTCAACTGCGTCCGCTTCTCACCCACCGGTGCGCCTTGGCTGCCGGCAGGGGGACGCAGAGGTGCAAACAGGGAGCGCAGCTGGCTTGCCCAAGCGTACGGTCTGTGTCAAACGTGCGCCAATGCTAGGGACTTGGTGCAGGCGGGCAGGCGGGGATGGATGCGGGCTGCAGAGAAAGCAAGCGCATGCAAGGCTGCCGACTGCTGCTGTGCAGCCCACCTCTACTCCTCTGCACCCTAGCCTCTCCTCTGCCCCACCGTGGCTCCCGTGCCTAGCTGCCCGAGCCTGCTGCTGCCACAGCCATGTAACCCAACCCCATGCAACCGCCTGTCCACGTGCCCCCTCCTCTCCCCACCGCCACCCCCGCCGCCGCCCCGCAGGCAAGCAGCTGGCCAGCAGCGGCGACGGCGGCGAGGTGCTGCTGTGGGAGCCAGTCGACCCAGCTGCCGCAGCCGCCCGCCGTGGCAATCTGTGTGAAGACGAGGGAGACGCCAGCTGGCGGCGCTGCGCTGCCTTCAAGGGGCACGCTGCGGGCAGTGATGTCATGGATCTGTGCTGGGCGCCAGATGGCAGCGCCCTGGTCACCGGAGCCATTGACAGCGAGGTGTTTCTGTGGAGCACCGAGGGCAAGCGGCGGGGGGAGCACGCGGGGCGGTTCAAGAACCACAAGCACTTTGTGCAAGGCGTGGCGTGGGACCCAGCGCAGCAGTATGTGGTCACGCAGAGCGCGGACCGAACCTGCCGGTGAGAGGGAGAGGGGCGGCGGTTGGTGGGGCGACGGGCGGCGGGCAGCGGGGGTGGGGGGACAGGATGCAGGGCGGCGGCAGCCCAGAGTGAATCTGCATGTGCTGGCCGGCCGGCGTGCATGCCAAAGGCAGCGGGATGGGGGACAGGATGCAGGGCGGCGGCAGCCCAGAGTAAATCTGCAGGCAGGCTTTAGGCGGGTGCACAGTGCTGGGGACAGCACCTGCACGCCCGGCTACCCCACTGTATTTCGCCACCGCTGCCTGGGTGCTGGCAGTTCTGCTGACCTCCTGCTGGGCCTGCTGTGTCCCGCCCTGTTTCCGCAGAATGAGCCCTGGACCTCGTTATCACCATACCTTCTTCTCGCAACCCGCTGCCAACACCTCCCTGCAACCGTTGCATTTGCTCACAACTCCTGTGCTGCCACCACCTGTTCCCACAGGGTGTATGCGCTCAAGCCGCCTGCTGCGGGGCGCAAGAACAAAGTCAGCCAATACCTGCTGCCGGCCGGCGACACGGCACGCGACATGTACTGCGCGCACACGCTGAGCAAGCGGGCCATGGCGGCGGGAGCGGCGGCAGAGAGCGGCGGCACAGGCGGCGGTGCCAAGGCAGCCATGCACCCGCTCTTTGCAGACGAGAGGGTCAACACCTTCTTCCGCCGGCCGTCTTGGTCGCCAGATGGTGGGTGACGGGGCGGGGCAAGGAAAGGAAGGCAGGCAGTTGCGGTGGGGTGGTCGGCAGGGAAGGCTGTGGCCTGTGTTGCAGTGCTGCGGAGGTGCCGCGAACTGAGTGAATGCTGCAGTTAAGCACCTGGGTGCTGCAGATGCCTGCAGGGACCCAGGCGCTCTGCTTTACAGCATTGGCACCTCTGTGCACGCGCACCGCTCTGCGCTCAGCTACCCTGCAACGGCACATACCCTCTGATCCCCTCATGCACACCTTCCCACCCCGCCCCACCCGCCGTGCTCACGCCTTCCCTCCCTTCCGCCCGCCAGGCTCGCTGCTGGTGCTGCCGGCGGGGGTGTACAAGGCGACGGCAGAGGGGCGGGAGCTAAACACGGCCTATGTGTATGCCCGCGGCAAGTGGAGCAGCCCTGTGATGCACCTGCCGGGGCACACCAAGGTATGCAGAGGGCAGAGGGATGCCCTGTCCAGGCGTCTGTGTCACACTTCTTGTTTTGCAGCATGTAGACAGTGCAGTCCGGAAAGCAAGCGGAGGTCCGGCCCGGGGGCCGGGCAGGCAGTGTAGTTGAGCTGGCTGGCGGGGCTGCCTGTTTGCATCATGGCACCTGGCTCTACCTTGCACCGGGCTGGGGTCCTTCACGTGCATTCCTGGACCGCGTCCAGCCAGCCCGCATGTGCATGCTCACCGCGCACCGTGTCTCGCTGGCGCAACTGCCTATGCTTTCCACTCCAGCGTGCTGTGCCAGTGCCACAGTGCTGTGAACCACTCGCTGCCCTTCCCCTTTCTCCACGTCACGTGCTGTTGCAGCCGATTGTGGTGGTGCGCTTCTGCCCCGTGCTGTTTGAGAGAGACGACGTCAAGCCCGCCCCGCCCGCCGCCCAGCAGCAGCAGGAGCAGCAGCCGGAGGCAGGCGGAGCAGCAGCAGCAACGGGCGGGGCGGCAGGCGGCGGCAGCGAGGCCCCGGCTCCTCACCCATTCGACCTGCCTTACAAGATGGTGTTTGCGGTGAGTGGTGTGGGGCTCTGGATGCCTCTGGCCCCTGCTGGGAAGTGCTTCATAAGAACCATCTTCAGACCCATGGTGATTTTTTGCTTCATAAGACCCATGGTGAATTCTTGCTTCATAAGAACCATGGTGGGTTCTGGCTCCAGGTTCTGGCGCCAGCTGGCGCTCCCCGCCCTTGCCTCGCTGTTTCACGAGTGAGGAGCAGGTGCCACGCAACACCGCTGCCTGCCCCCCTGGTGGTGCTGGGCCACTGCTCCTTGAGCATACTAGGACGGACATGTGTTCGCCCCTCCTCCTCTTCCTCGCTCCTTCTCACGCGGCCACCCTTGGCGGCGTGAATCCCCACGACACCCAGTCGCCCTGCACAACTGCCCCTGGCGGTGCTGCGCCACCCTGCCTGACCATTAAAAAACATGTCTTTCCCCCTCCTTCCTTTTCAAGCGGCCACCCTTGAAGGCATTCCCTACGACACCAACTCCCCCCTGCTGGGCCACTTCTACTATGCCTTCCATCATGACAAGTGTTCTCCCTCCTCGCCTCCTTCTTCTCAGGTGGCCACCCTTGACAGCGTCATTCTGTACGACACCCAGTCCCCCCTGCCCCTGGCGGTGCTGGGCCACCTTCACTACGACTCAATCACAGACCTGGCGTGGTCCAGCGACGCACAGTTCCTGGCCATCTCATCGCGGGACTGCTACTGCAGGTGAGGGGGTGGTGGTTTGCGGTACGCTGGGTGTATTGGAGGGGAAGGGTGCAGCAGGGGCCTGTGTGCTACTGCAGGTGAGGGGCGGGTTGGTAACGCAGAGGAAGGGATGCAGCGGGGGCGGGGCCCTGCCTTCTCTTCGCGGGATTGCTGCTGCCGCAGGTGCGAGGCTGTTGCTTGTTTGCTGGTGTGGGAGGGCAGTGCTGCAGGGGAGTATGCACCGGGGCAGTGCCCCGCCACCTCCTCAAAAGCCGTTGCTGCTGCACAACATGGTGGCGGCCAGCTGGGCAGAGGGGTGAACTTGACAGGAGGCAGGCTCAGGTGCTCACCCTCTCATCCCCTTGCTCCTGGGATTGCCACTTGTCGCCCACCCCTCTGCAGCATCGCCACATTTGACGCTGGAGAGCTGGGCACCCCGCTGCCAGCCGACCAGCTGCCCGCACACATCGCCAAGCGCATGGCAGCAGCACAGCGGCGGGCAGAGCCGCTGAAGCCCGCCGCCGCCGCCGCTGCCGCAACACCTGCAGCCGCTCGTGCATCGACGCAGCAGGCGGCAGGCGGCACAGGTGCGTCCAAGCGGCCGGACGCGGCCACGCCATCTGCTCTGGGTACCGGTGGCAAGCCTGCTGGCACCGAGGCGGCCGCTGCGGGGGCTGGCCCGTGCCAGCCAGCAGCAGCAGCAGTGGCGCCGGCGCCGGTGACTGGCAGGAAAAGGATCCAACCGGAAGCCATCAGCGGGCCTGCAGCCGGCGGCAGCGGCGCGGCGGCGTTTGCCGCAGCCGCCTCCCGCACCCCCGCGGCTGCCGCGCCTTCGCCGGCTGCTGCCCCTGCTGCTGCTGTGCCTGCTGCGGCCGCCCAGGAGGGCCAGCCGCCGGCAGCCAAGAAGCCCAAGCGGATTGTGCCCGAGGCGTTGGACCCTGCTGCGCCTGCTGTGGTGGGGGACTCGCAGCAGGTGAGGCAAGGGTGTTGCGTATTGCTTCATATCTGCTGGGCCGTGCTGCGGGGAGTGCGACTCGATTTCTGTGGCACGCCTGCCTGCCGCTGCCTGGCTGGGGTGTTGAGGTTGTGCAGCGCTGGGATGCAGGCATGTTTAAGAAGCTGCCGTGGAGCTCTGAAGTTGTATGGCTGTGCGCATGTGGGTACCACGGGCAGTTGCGAGACAGCTGGGCTTGCACCGCCGGTGGTAGGGTACTCGCAGGGGTTGAGGGGGAGGGGCTATTGAGAAAGGAAGGGAGGCAAAATGAGGCATAGATGGCAGAATTAGGAGGAGGGCAGGCAAGGTGTGACGCATGCATATTTTCTCAAGTGGACAGTACATGGGTATACCTGCACGGCCTGTCCTGGCTGTCTGCTCACTGGTTTTGCCGCCCGCTCTGTTGTGTGCAGGTCGGCGCCGAGCCCAGCCGCTACCTCGAGCCGCCGCCGCCAGCTGGTGCCAAGCAGCCACGCCGCATCACTCCAGAGGCATTGGGCTGCACCGCTGGCGACACAGCTGCAGCTGCAGGCGCCGGCGCCGGCGCCAGCTCGGCGCCATCTGGCGGCGGCAGCGCCACGGGCGGCCCTGCCACCAAGCCTCCCCGGCGAATTGTGGCAGAGCCTGTGGGGCCGCTGCCAGGCCCGCCGCTGTCTGCCGCCAAGATTAGCCTGCCAGCCGAGTCTGCTGCCAGCGGGAAGAAGCGCATCACGCCCACGCCGCTGCACACCGCGGCCGAGGTGGCCAGCCAGCAGTTTGGGGGCAGCGCGCATCAGCAGGTGTGAACAGGGGAAGTTGGGGCAGTGGATGGGAACGAGGGAGGGAGGCAAGGCAAGGCAGCTGTGTGTCATGTGGTGTATGCATGCTGCGCTGCAGTGCTTGGTGGGTTAGCACACGTGCTTGATGGGGCGGCACGCCAGGGAGCAGCACCCTTCCTGGCCTTCGCGGAGGCCCTCGAGACAACATGCCCCTGCCTAATGGATTCAAATTGACTTCACGTGCCCATGCAGTCCGCACAGCCGGCGCCGTCTGAGCTGAGCCGTGACTGCGCGCCCGCCTCCGCACGCCGCATCACCCCCATCCCAGTGGGGCGGGCGCAGGCGCTGCCGCAGGGCGAGGAGCGCACGGCGAC
>JTEE01000011.1:14315-35435 GCA_002896455.3 Chlorella sp. ArM0029B | reverse complement strand
CGGGGCGGCATCGCAGCGCTGGCGGCGGCCATGGGGGCGCAGGCGGCGCAGGCGCGGCCGGAGTGAGGCTGCTGTGCAGTGCGGGATTGCAGCAGCAGCGTGTGCCACCAACAGCATCAGCAGCAGCAGCATGCTCAATTAATCCCTGTACTTGTAAAGGGCACGAGAACAGCTGTCGCCACGTGTTGAGAACAGCTGGCGACAGCGGGAGGCGGGAATGCAGAACTGCGCCAACCTAGCAGCTTTATGCCTGCTGGGTTAGCGTGCATCGAGCTGTTGAATTCTGTTAGCAACACGGAGGCAATGCAACAAGCGCAAGCGGCTCAGCTCCCGCTTGCTGCGCGCCCAGCGAGGGTTTGCCGAACGCCCAGGCGCTGCCATGTGCAGCGACCGCTTCGATCACGACAATGGGAAGCAAGAGCCCTACCGGAGCGGCTGCAGCAGCTGGCCCGAGAGTGGCTCGAGCTAGACAGCGACAGCGCCTCCCGGCAAGAGATAGAGGCGCTTGTTGCCGCCGAGAATGAGGCGGAGCTCGAGTCACGGCTGGGAGAGCGGCTGCAATTCGGTGCGACGACGGGGTGCCCCTGCTGCCGCTGCCCGACCTGCCGCTGCGGCACATCGCCGTCAGCTTGCCGTCTCTCCCAGCTGCTGCAGCCGCGGTCGTCAGCAGCCCCCCGCATGCCTCCACATGTGTGTGCAGGCACGGCCGGTCTGCGTGGCCTGATGGGTGCTGGCAGCAACCGCATGAACTCGGTGACAGTGCAGCAGACGACGTGAGTTGGTGTGCCACCCGGCACTTGTGTCGACAAGAACTGCACTGCTAACTGCAGTAGCAAACTGCACTCCTAATCGCAGTAGCAAGCCGTCTTGAACTCAAGTGTCTGGTCAAGACATGCAGACAAGCATATCTTCAATGGGGAAGGACGAAATGCGTCTCCTCAGGTTGCACGCCCCATCAGCATGCTGTGCTCAACTACCTTGTGTGCGCATTCACCACCCACCCGTGCTGCAGGCAGGGCCTGCTGCGCTACCTGCAGCAAGAAGAGCCGGAGCGGCTCGCTGCCGGAGGTCTGGTGATTGGCTATGACGGCCGGCATCACTCCCACGAGTTTGCACGCATTGCGGCAGCAGTGTGTGTCAGCCAAGGAGTGCGGGCACGGCTGTTCAGTGACCTGGTGCCCACTCCTTTTGTGCCGGCAGCTGTGCAGCAGCTGGTGAGTGCTGTGCGCACTGCGCGGGGATGGCGGGAGGGGGGAGGACACCAGCGGGGCGTAAGAGAGGCAGCAGGCTGGGCAAGAGGGACGGGGCCACACCATGCTGTGCCTGCTGGGTGCCTGCTGTGCCCGCTGTCCTGCCGTGCATGCTGCGTGCTCACGGGTCACATCGCTCCTGCCTGGTCGCCAGTAGATTGCCGGTTGCTGGCCTGTGTGGAGTTGAATCCAAGATAGTTCGATTTGACTTGTGTGCAGGGAGCTGCAGGTGGCATCATGGTGACGGCATCGCACAACCCGGCAGCTTACAACGGGTACAAGGTGGGTGTCACATGCCTCCCGTCGAGTGCCTGCCGTTCTGGGGCCCCTGCAGCAGCATCCCACAAGCTCGCAGCCTGCAACGGGTACATGGTGGGTACCAGAACTGGGGGGCCTGCAGACGCAGCATCAGCCAGGGGTGGAGCGGCCCCAATGCCCTGTGCGGCTCCTAAGCTGTCAAGGGATTGTGTGAGCCATCTGAGTTGTGGGGGGATGCATGCTCTGTCTTTCCTACCTCCCGCCGTTTGACCCCACCCCACGCAGGTGTACTGGAGCAACGCGTGCCAGGTGAGGGCAGAGGAGTCAGCTGGGTGGCCCGGGGCTGGGTGGTCTGAAACTGAGCCACCAAACCTGGCGGGACCTTGGGAGGGCGGTGGGCGTCAGGCAGCGGCAGTGGGAACTGGACAATTAATCACCTGCACACCCTGAATAACACAACTAAGCCTGGTCGGCTCATTCATTCATTCATTCATTCATTCATTCATTCATTCATTCATTCATTCATTCATTCATTTACAGCGCCGCAGCAACACAAAAGTGTGCCGCAGATGCGTCATCCCAGCATTTTGGAAAAGCAAAAATCGTGTTCTTATTATAAGGAGGGAGAGGCACAGAGGGGGGGTGAAGTGAGGAAGAGAAAGGGTGTGTGCGGGCGCTACCAGGGCTAGCTTTGCAGGCTGCGGGGGTTGATATTTTCGCCCTTGGTGGCCCTGTGCCATGCGGGGCGGTCCTGAGCCACGCGCTGCCAGCAGTTCTCCATCCGCATGCTGGCCACATCGTGCCTGGCAACATCCTCCCGCCACCGCAGCGGGCGCACCTGGTCGGCTCCCGGTAATACAGCTGCAGCAAAACTGCTTGTGGCGTTCCCCTCTCTGCCCACCCCACCCACCCCACAACCTCTCGTCCCTTGCAGTGTTGCATCTGGATCACCTCCCCCTGCACATCACCCATCCCTCAGCAAGCATTTCCCCTACATCACCTATAAGCTCACTCGTCTGCCCCTGCAGATTCACTCCCCGCTGCGCAACCTTCTCCCTGCACACTAGTCACCTGCTCAGGCGTGTCCCGGCTGCAGAACAGTAATTTTCTCTCTGCATATCAGTTGTGCATTCAACAAGTTATTCCCCTGCAGATCATCCCTCCGGTGGACGCCGGTATCGCCGCCTCGATCGAGCGCCATCTGGCGCTGTGGCCGCTGCCCTCCCTGGGCCCCGCCAGCTCAGCCCCCGCCCACCCACTCATAGACGACCCTCTGCAGCAAGTGGCAGACGAATACTACGCTCGTCTCAAGCACCACCTGCACTACCGCAGCGCAGCAGCCAACGCCGGTGCCACGGCGGCTGCCTACACAGCGCTTCATGGGGTGGGCACGCCCTGGGCGCTGCGCGCGTTCAGAGAATGTGGCCTGCCGCCGCCGGTGCTGGCGCAGCAGCAGTGCGAGCCCGACCCAGACTTTAGCACAGGTGGGTGGGCGGGGTGGCCGCAGTGTGCCCAGGGGTGGAGTGCGCCTGCATCAGGACTGCACAGCACAGGGCTGGGCAGCTGGACGACGCATCTGCGACACGCATTTTGTGTTGCTGCAGCGCTGTCAAGTGCATGAATGGTTGTAGTGTGTAGCACAGGTGCCCTCGAGGACTGCTGGCGAGACCCATGTATGTACTGCATCCATGTACTGCACCCCTGCACTGCACTCCTGCACTGAGGCCCTGGTCAGGCTCTGATGTCCCAGCTGGGACCCACCCCTGGCCTTGCCCCAGCCATCCCACACCAGTTTACCCGCACGCAGTGCGCCCCTTGTTGTAACCCAGGGCGAGGCATGATGCGCTTGGCTGCCCAACCTTTCTGCTTCTCACTTTGTCCATGTTTCGGTACCCCTCACCCATACAACCCCGGTGTGCCCCTATCACCCTCCCTGTGCCGCAGCCTCCTTCCCATCCCCTTCTGACCCTCACCCATGCAACCCTGGTGTGCGCCCTGTCACCCTCCCTGTGCCGCAGTCTCCTTTCCCAACCCGGAGGAAGGCAAGGGCGCCTGGCTGCTGGCGTTTGCAGCCGCCGAAGCAGCGGGCGCCCGCCTGGCGTTTGCAAACGACCCAGATGCCGACCGCTTTGCTGTAGCAGAGCGGGACGCAGCCACAGGCAAGCTAATTGTGGCTGCGGGCTGTGCTGCGTGCATGCGTGCAATTCTCACACAGATGCTGGCACACCAGAAACCTAGCAACTCATATTGCTCAAGATCGTACTGCGCCTGCGATTGCGGATGTACTGCGCGCATGCACGCAAACTCTCACAGATGCTGGCAGACTTGCTTGCAAGCACTACACGTGTGCTAATGTACGTGGTTCTGCAGGGCAGTGGCGCACGTTCAGCGGCAACGAGATCGGCGCCATGCTGGCGGAGTGGGTGCTGCGCAACCACCGGCAGCGGGCGCAGCAGGCGCAGCAGGCCGTGGGGGGCGGAGGGCAGGCAGCTGCCGAGAAGCTGGCGGTGCTGTCCTCCACAGTGAGCAGCCGCATGCTGCAGGCCATTGCGCAGAAGGAGGGCATACACTGGGCTGAGACGCTGACAGGTGCGGGAACAGGAAGGCTCTGCTTACACCCTTTTTTGCTTTCAATTCTCAAAATTAAGCAAGGTTTTCATGGGGCACGAATTGGGTCGAGCACATTTTGTTGGTAAAGCTCCCAAGGACCAGGTTTCCAAGTGGGCGGAGACGCTGACAGGACCGGCAGGGCAGGGTGCAGTTGCACCGTGTAGGGCCGGGCAGGGTGAGTTTGCGGGACGGCTGCGGCAGAAGGTGGCATGCTGCTGCTGCTGCTTGCCAAGGAGCTTGCTGGGCGCCACGGCAGGCAGACTGAGATGGCCAATCAGCAATTGACTGGGTTGACTGTGCCTGCCCTCATCATGTCGCTCAATTCCCTCCATTTGTTTTCAACTTGGCAGGCTTCAAGTGGCTAGGCAACGAGGCGCTCAAGCTGGAGGCACAGGGGTGAGGCCGCCAGCCTATGCCCTGCCCTGCCCTGACTTGGCTTCCATCTGGCTTGGCATGCACATCTGATGCCTGCCCTCCTGCCCCTCAGGCCCTGACAGCAGCTACACCGGTCAATTGCATGTGGACACTCATAGTCTCGGTGCGGCAGGCGGTCCGATTTGGCGGCCCCAACACGTCTCCTCAATCCCCCTGCCCCTGCAGCTACACCGTGCTGTTTGCATTTGAGGAGGCCATCGGCTTCATGTTTGGGCAGGTGGAGCACGACAAGGACGGCGTGTCGGCAGCAGCGGTGTTTGCTGAGCTGGCAGGTGCGCTGCGCTGTGCTGTGCTGTGGCTGTGCCACGCTGTGCTGTTCTGGCCGGGTGGCGTGGCGCACGCAAGGACCGCATTTTCAGCAGCAGCTGTTCCGAGCTGGGGAGATGCGTTGTGCTAAGCCGATGGCTGGCGGGCCAGGCGTGAGCTGCGGCAGCAGGGCGGGGTGCCGTGGCGCATTGCGCCCCAGCTAGAGTGCCCTGCGGTCGACGCCTGTCTCCCCGCCTCATGCACAGCCACTTTCGATATGCACCTCATCCTGCCCCTGCCTCCCCACCCTCCCACCTGCAGCCGAAGTGTATGCCAGCGGCGGCACGCTTGCGTCTCACTGGCAGCAGCTGCGCCAGCAGTACGGCTGCTTTGAGTACCGCTCCTCATATTTCATTGCCAGCCCTCCTTCCAAAAGCGGTGCTGTGTTTGAGCGGCTGCGGGCGCAGCCACCCGACAGCATAGGCGGCTGCGCGGTGCTGGGCGTGCGAGATTTGGGGACAGGGATGGACACCAGCCAAGCAGGTGAAGGTGCCGCGGTGGGCAGGGCAGGGTGCGGGTGAGAGCGCGGGCGCAGGCGGGGAGGCACGGGCGGGGGCTGGGGGGAATGCAGCCCTGGTGTGGCTTCAAAGGCAAACTAGGGGTTGAGCCTGGATGCCCCCGCTGCACCACTTCCAGCAGTCTGTTCCGCCTGCGCACTCCTGCCGTGTCCCCCCCCTTCCAAGCTCCCCCACACTACCACTTATTGCCCCGCCACTGCCCTCCCCTCCCCCCTGTCTCACAGACGGCCGTGCGGTGCTACCCTGGCAGCCTGGAGACCTGATGATCACATACACTTTGGAGGGCCCCGCCATCCTGACGCTGCGTGCCTCTGGCACCGAGCCCAAGCTAAAGTATTATCTAGAGGCGTGCTGCCCGGAAGGGGAGGAGGCATCACGCCAGCTGGCGCAGCGGCTGGAGGCGGCAGTGGCACGGGAGCTGGTGCAGCCGGAGGTGCATGGCCTCACACGGCCGGTGCTGGACTGATTGCCTGACTATAACAACTTATAACAGCATATACTTGTATCAACATTGCTGTTTCAAGTCACGTCCAGCCACCTGCGAGTTGGGGTAGAGTAGCGCTGCTGCATGTGTGGCTCGGTGATTGAGGCGGGCGGCTGAGACTGCGGCGCATGTACACTCCTGCCATGCAGGACAACAAGTAAAGGATGAAGAGAAGTTACTCAAGACCTACGTTGCTGGCATGCTTGAGCTAGCTGCCTGTGCAACCAGCAGCTTTGTTGCAGTGCCCCCGTGCAGCCCCTGTGAGGTGGCGGTGGCCGCCAGCGGCGCGGCGGCACTCATGATTATGCATGCATGTGGGCCGCGATTTGCTTGAAACGTCTCTTAATATTCCGAATTCACGGCGCGATGGGAAAGCGGAAGCCTGTGTCCATATTGAAGCGGGCCGCTCAGCAGGAGCTGCGGCCCGCCAAGCCGAAGAAGCAAAAGACGCAAGCGGGCGACGGGGGTGACGCAAATCACCCGCAAACCAAGTCGCAGCACCCCAAGCAGCAGAGCGGCGGCGGCGGTGGCGGCAGCGGCGGCAGCGGGCGGCGGCACGAGGCAGCAGGGTTGCGCCCCACCTCGCCAGTTCACCAGCAGGCCTCCTACGCTGTGCGCCGCCTGCTGGATGCAGACGCTCGGAAGCGGGGGGGCGTGTCGCTCAAGTCCCTCACACTGGCGCCACACATCACAGCCAAGAAGGCAAGCAGCCGCACAGTGCAACCATCTGCCGCAGCCGCACGTCTGGCCAGCAAACCACCCCACCTGCCTTGACCTCCAATTTGCCACTCCAAGCGCTGCCTGGCGTGGCTCCACTTCACCCCTGCAAGGACTGCATACTGTTGTCCCTGCCATTCAAGCTTTGCCGGCGTGGGGCCCGCCAAGCGTCATTGGAGCACTGCCGGCGTGCGCCCTGCCATGCAAGCCTGCTGCCGGGCTGCCCTGCAGCACCCAAGTCATGCGTTTTGCATGTGCTATTGCTACCCCGGCATCGCCTGCCTTCGTCTTCTGTCCTGCCTCATGCACTGCGTATTCTCTCACTTGACGCTCGCAGGCTACATGTGCTGTGTCCGGTTCAATTTCAACACTTGTCTATGTGCTGCCCCAGCTGCTTGAGTCTGCCCCTCAATTTCCTCTCAACTTACCCCTCGTCCCCTGCAGGACACGTATGCTGTGATCTGCGAAGCCCTGAAGCACCTGCCAGTGCCGCAGCAGCTTCCACTAACTCTCTCTCAACTTCCACCTCCTCTCCCGCAGGCCACGTATGCCGTGACCTGCGAGGCCCTGAAGCACCTGCCGGTGCTGCAGCAGGTGCTGGAGTCGACGCAGCTGGCGGAGCAGGGGCGGGGGCTGAGCCAGTCTGTGGCTCTGGTGCTGGCTTTTGAGGTGCTGTTTGGAGAAGGGCTGCGCCCCACGGGGCCCGCTGAGCGGGCTGTGCTGCAGCGCAAGGTGAGGGGCAGGGCGGAGGCAGGGAAGGGGAGGGGCAGAAGGTGGGGCAGAGGAGTGGGGGGCTGGGGAGGGGTGTTGTGGGTGGGCAGGGGGAGGGGAGGAGAGCAAGAACAGGGAGCAGGCACAGAGCAGGGGACGGCACGAGGGAGCGCCCGCCTGTTTGGGTAATCTCTGGCCAAACGGCGTGTACCTATAAGGTTGCAGCCAGCTCCGCTCCCCCCTGAATGCCAGGCCTGGCACGCCAGTCTTTGTCCCCCTCTGCTTTAAGCACTGGCCCGCACCCTCTGCTTTCTTTTTAGCGCTGGCTCACACCAGCTCACCAACCTGTTGTGCCCTCCCTGGCTTCCCGCTGGCCGCAGGCTGACCTGGCGGCAGCTCTGCAGCAGCTGCTGGACGCTGCAGGGGTGCAGCAGGTGTCGGAGCTGCTGCCGCAGCCGGGTCCCGACACGCCGCACCCGCGCACCGCACGCGTCAACACTCTCAAGATGAGCGTGGAAGACGCGCTGCAGTGGCTGCGGCAGCCGCCGGCGGAGCACCGCAAGTGGGCGGCCGTGGTGAGAGGGTGGGGAACGGTGGGCGGCTGTGGCGGGAGGCTGGGGCAGTGGGCAGGGGTGTTGAGAGGCTGGGATGGGCGGCCCGACTCCGCGGGGGATGGCCGCTGTGGTGGGAGGCCGGGGCGGGCCAACGTTGCGCTTGGGGCGTCCGCTGGGGAGTTTGCCTGGCAGGGTCCCAACACAGCACCCTGCTCCTTGATAGGACGTTGCACCGGTCATACTGCTGGACGCTTCAGACCTCTGCAAGCACGCCACCCCTTGCTGCACACATCGGGACTTCTGAACTTCCACTTCTGAACTTCCACTTCTGAAATTCAACACAGGCACCGTGTTGGCTGCCTCTTTCGCCTCCCCCGGAATCTCGCCGCCATGAGCATACCACCACCCTCCCTCCCTCCCCCTCTTCTCCCCCGCAGGGCAAGCTGGCAGCCCTGGACCCCCTGCTGCCCGACCTTCTCACTTTCCCCCCGGGAACAGACCTCCACGATCACCCCCTGGTCTCCTCTTCATCGCTCATCCTCCAAAGCAAGGCCTCTTGCATGCCCGCCCACGCGCTGGCGCCATGCCCCGGCTGGGCGGTGGTGGACGCGTGCGCGGCGCCCGGCAACAAGACCACACACCTGGCGGCACTCATGGGCAACAAGGGGACCATCCACGCTTTCGAGGTGCGGCGGGGCCATGGGGCATGGGCTTGTTGTGACATGGAGGAGTAGCTTGGAGAATCTCAGGGGTGTTGAATAAGAATGCATGCCGTGGGTGGTGCAGGGTACGCATGCAGAGTGGCAGTATCGGTAAGAGTGCGTGTCCTCCTACTTTGCACCATCTACCTCTGCTGCTCTCCGCCCCATTCCTTCCCCTGCCTGCTGCCTCCCTTTTCCCAACCCACCAACACCGCGCACCCACCCACCCTCCATTTCGCCACGCACCTTCACCCGCCTCCCCTCGCGCCTGTCCCCATCCCTTGCCCAACGCACTTATCGCACCCACCCTTCCGGCACCCTGTCCCCCCTTCCCACCCCGCAGAAGGACGGCGCACGCCTGGAGCGGCTGCGGGGCAACGCTGCCGCAACTGGAGGCTCTGCCATCATCCTCCCGCAGCACGCAGACTTCCTGACAGTCGACCCGGAGTCGGAAGAGTTTGCGGGGGTGCAGGCGGTACTGCTGGACCCCTCGTGCAGCGGCAGCGGTACCGCCTTCTCCAGGATGGACTACCTGCTGCCCTCCTCAGCCGACCGGCTGAAAGGTGTGTGTGTGAGATACACAACCGGTGACAGTGGTGACCCTGCCATTGGATGTGACAAACTTTGCGATTCACCCTGCTCTGCTGAACTCCTATCCAACCCTCTACCTGCCCCTCAATCTGGGCGGCACCCGACTGGCATCCTTGCTTGATTTCAGCATCCTCACCCCCCACGTCTTCGGCCTGTCGTCTCCTTCCTCATCCCCTGACCCTCCCCTCCATCTGCGCCCCACTCTGCGCCACCGCGCGCTGCAGGCCAGGCGGCAATCGAGCACAGCGACGAGCGTGTCGAGGCGTTGGCACAGTTCCAGACATCTGCCATCCTGCACGCCCTGCGCTTCCCCCGCCTGCGCCGCCTGGTCTACTCGACGTGCAGGTGTGCGGGGCAGGGGTGAGGCGCTGAGCATCGGTGTGGGTGGTGCGTTTGTGCTGCTTTGTGCTGCTTTGTGAAGTGAGCTGTGTGTGCAGCTGTTTGTTCGGGGGCACCCTTTGGTCTACTCTTCGTTCAGGTGGGTGGGCAGCGGCGCGGTTGTATTGAGTGCAGGAGTGCGTGCATTGTATTGGAAGCTGTTGGGCAGCTGCAGCGCCTGGTCTACTCCCGCCATGCAGGTCGGTGGGCGGTGAGTTGTGTGGGTGGGGTGCAGGGATTCAGCGACAGACGTGCTTCCCAGCCACCCATCCAAAGGCACCCCCATTCCCCTTTCCTCTCCGCCTGCTTGCAGCGTGCACGCTCGTGAGAACGAAGAGGTGGTGGCTGCAGTGCTGGCGGAGGCTGAGGCACTCGGCTTCCGCCTGGCCGACCCCTTCCCCACCTGGCACCGCCGCGGGGTGGCGGGGCTGGTGGAAGGTGCGGAGAAGCTGGTACGGGTGGACCCAGATGAGGATGGTACTGACGGATTCTTTGTGGCGCTGTTTGTGAAAGAAGAGGGCGGCAGCGGCAGCGGTACAAGCGGCGGCGGCGGCTGTGCGGAGGAGCAGGAGGAGGAGGAAGGCGGTGGTGCCGAGGAGGAGGAGGCACGTGACGGCGGCGATGAGATGCATGGCGCGGTAGCACAGGCAGCGGCAGCAGCAGCACGGCAGCCGGCGCAGCAGGGGCAGGCAGGGGGTAATACGAAGAAGAAGCGGCGGCAGAAGAAGGATTAGGAACTGCGGCTTTTTGTGATTTTGAGGCGCCCTCAATGTGGCCAACCACAGGCGCCTTCTCCCCACAAGCTTGCTTGCCCCAATCACTCCAACCAAATATCTGTCTCGTGAGACCGCTCCGGCTCCAGATGGACATGAAATGTAACTAACTAAGTAACAAACAAGGCCTCACCCAGAAGTGCTTCCCTGCATTGCTCCCTTCTCATTCTGTATGACAGCTCACCATCCCCGAGCCACCCCTCTTTGCCGCACAGTGCCACCTGGCGTGCCTGTCCTGCTCCTTGGGCACAGCGTCACCCTCGGCTCTCTTACATTATGCGGGACATTGTGGGCACAACATTGCCTACAGGTTCCCCCGTGCTGTATGGACAGAAGGGAGAATGCCTCAAGAGAGAACAGGGAGTGGGGCTTGAGATGCTGGGCTGTACACACAGTAAGGAGCAGTGGCAGGGCGGCAAGCAACATGCTGGCATGGGCACCAACGGAGGGATGGAGCAGGCAGTACGTAAGACAGTAAGGAACAAGACAGGGTGCCCACACGCTGTGAGTGGTGCCCTGGTGGACTGTGCAGAGAGCCACACATTGTGAGGAAGTCTTGAAGAGGTCAGTGGGAGCACAGCTGCTTTTCTGTGTGCACGGTCTGGCTGCTGAAGCACGTGGCAGCCCGCTGCTGTGGCTCAGGCCTCGCGGCACTCCCGCTTGTGCACCCGCCAGTGTTGGTGCTGGCACTTGGTGCTGCAGGCAGGGACGGAAGCATGGGGCAGGACAGTAGGATGTGGGCCATCCCGGCATGCACAGCAGCATCGCATTGGTGTGGGGCGCGCATTCAACAAGCATCAAGGCACCTTGCGTGACACCACACCCACACCCCCCTTGCTCACCTGCAGTACTGCGCCGTCTTGCAGCGGGAGCAGCGGCGCAGGCCCACCGCCCGCTGCCCACAGCCGTCGCACACGCTGATGTGCATAGTTGTTTGTACGACTGCATCCATGATGCCCATCAACTCCGATTCGGCGAGACCTTCATAGCCCACGATGGTCTGACTTTGCAGCTGCCTCTGCGCCGCTTGGATTGCCTGCTGCGCTCGCTGGACAGCCGTCTCCAGACCGTCAGCCCAGAGGGCTGGAAGCAGCCGCTTGCAGCGGCGCACAGCTGCCTCTGCCTCTGCACCCTCAAAGGCAGCCACTGCCTCATGCCAGGTAGGACGGTGAGATTCTGCAATCCCAAACGCACTCTCCACGGCATCAGCTGCACAGTGAGCTGTGAAGAACAAATTCCCTTGCTGCATGGCCAGCTGCCTCCCTTGGGTGTAGAGCTCGACTAACCTCAGCACCTGCTGTGCACCCAGAGGTGCCCGCTCAGCTTCCACCATCACCTCTGCAAACGCTGCCGTGGCATAGCTCCCGGGGTTTTCAGGCTCCAGGGCGAGAATGGTGGCAGCCGCGCGAGACATTGTGGTGGCCGCTCTTTGCTGCTCAGCGCCTGTTGCCTGGTGCTGTGGATTGAGAAAGGGAGCTGTGCAGAGATCAAATCGTGCGGCCCCCACAGCTGCACAGCAGCAGGCGCAGTGCAGCTGCTTAAAGCTGAGCAGCGGCTGCCCCGGGTAGGCGGCTGCCAGCTGAGCAAGCTGCCCGCTGATGACATGCTGCGCAGCCGGGGTTGCCAGCTGGTCCAGCATGGCAGCGGCTGTGCTCGTTGCCTTCTTGGAACACAATAGGCGTGCGTAGCTGACCAACATGGTAGTGAGAAGGTTGCCACTGTCGCTGATCATGCCACTGCAGCAGTAGGCGCCCACGTGCCTGCCGACCTCCCTGTCGCTGACTGGGGCGGCTGGGCAGATGTAGTTCGCCCGTGCTAACTTGAGGAGGGCCAGCGTCACTTGCTGGTGGTCCGCGGCGCTGTCGAACTGCAGTGCAGACCAGCCATCGCGTGTCAGCGGCAGCAGGTCGCACGCCTCGCGCAGCAGCTGCACCGACTCCACAAACGCGGCGACGTCGGGCGTCCGCTCGGCGGCGGGGATGGCGGCCGCCCGCTGCAGTCGGCCCAGCATGAACTCCGATCCGTGGGGCTGCTCCGCCATGACTGGCTAGCTATGATACAATGGTATGCGGGAGGGAGCGAGCGCCTGCGAGCAGGGGGTGCAGGGAGGTTTTCGCAGGGCCCTTGAAGCACCCCACAGCCATATCCCCCCCACTGCACCCCTACCTATGGCGCCTGCAGAGATAGTCGAGACCAGTCGGCTCACCTAGGTCGACCGGTCGGCGGGGCTCCCTCGCGGCTTGTGCTTTCGGGGCGCAGCAACTGCTACGGTAACTGTTTCTCCAGGAAGGATGCCGACAGAGAGCTAAGGAGCAGGTGAGGAGCAAGGTTCTTTCACAACGTCTTTCTTGGTTACCCAGGTGGCGCTTGAAACCGTGCTCCTTTGCTTTCGGAGGGACTGCAAGGCAAGCAGATACGGTGGGGCCAGCATGCACGGAAGCTGAGGGGCCTATGCTGACCGGCCGGCCGACACCCTGCCAGCCCTGGCTGTTGCCTGTGCAGACGGAAGAGCTTCGCCGGGTGAGGACGCCTGTCTTGTGATGTCTTGTGCTCTGCTCTGTGGAACACACTCACGTGACCAGACCAGAAGGGCTTGACCCTGCGATAGGTGGCGTGGGTCTTTGAAGCTCGGCACCGGCTGGTGGCGGCGGGAGGTGAGCGGGCGCCCAGCCCAAGAGCTTGCATTGGCACTAGCTTGCAGTGGCACTGGCTCAACCTCTGTATGAGACGGGGCGCTAAACCTGGGTCACAGAATCATGTTGAACACAATACCCACACCTCCTGCACCATGGTGTGCGCAACACCCACAACTTCTGCCCATTTTGCAGCTCCCCGTCTCTGTGCAGCGGACAGTGCGGCAGCTGCGTGGGGCCAGGCAGGCGCCGGTGTTCCTTGCCGCGGCTCTAGACTGTGCCGCCCTGCCCATGTGGCCCGGCTGCCCCTCACATCACTCTCTGCAGCAGGAACTTTGTAATGTTACACGAGGTGCCTCAGCTAGGCAGGCGAGAGCACGGCAGCAGTTTGACAACCCCGCCGTGGACAAGGGGAGCGAGCCGATACAGGGGGAAAGACAGGGATTTGCAAGATGTGCTGAGCACGCCAGGCTCAGCAGGCAGCCCTCAGAGCTGCCAGGCTGTGGGTGGCTGCCGGCTACAGGCCACACGACGTCATACCGCGCCCGCCTGCTGCTGCTGCTGCTGCCGCTCCGCTGCCCACAGGGCGCGCTGCTTGTACTGCTCAAGCCGCTTCGCGTGCTGAAGCTGCCGCGATACCGCCGTCTTGGCCACCCGCTCCTGCGCATTCCACTGCAACAGCGGTCCAGGCAAGCAGGGAGCAGGGGGCGGGTCAGCGCCAGGCAGGGCAGCGTGGGACAGGAGCCGATCGAGCAGTGTGCCGCTGCCACTGCCGCGGCCGGCGCTAACTCAAGCTGGTGTGCAAGGTGCCCAGGGCATACTATATATATCCAAACACCAGCTGGAGCCTTCTGCAAAGCCCCACTTGCCTTGGTCTGCAGCCGCTTGGCCCAGGCGCGGCGGAACGCGTTGCGGCCAGAGTTCTCGGGGCGGAGCTGCTTCTTCTGCGCCTGGTGCAGCACCAGGCGCGCGGGCGGCGCTGCCGCGGCGCTGCTGGAGCCGCTCACTGCCGCGGAGGAGGCCCAGCGAGCCAGAGAGCCTGGCGCCGCTCCTGCCGAGAGTTCATGCAGGGGAAGCCCGCCGCTGGGCGCGCCAACCCTTGCCGCTGCGCTCCGCAGGCAATCAACCAAGCTCTTGCTCAGTCGCTGCATCTTGTGGGCTGCTGCGCGCCGGATTGGGAGGCCTGGAGGTGGTCGCGGAGCGGAGGACAGCGTCAGAGGAGCCAAGCAGCAACCGTTGGGGGCGAAGGAAGTGATTCGACGGTAGCCGGATTCGACGGTAGCCGCAACGCAGGGGCACGTGGCACCATTTGGTGGCGGCGCCGCCACGCTGGCCGCAGCGGCGCGCACACCAATGTCACCCTTGCCATCCCGCCTAGCGCTCATATCCTTGCTACCTCTGATATCCGTGTGTCTGTGATGTTCAACATGGGCAGTGCGTCAAGATCAAATCAAGACTGGTCATGAGTGGGAAGCGGCAACGGGGAGAGCAGAGCACGTTGGGGGAGGGCAAAGCGGGGGGGTAAGCGGCAGAGCGCGTCGGTCAGTCAAAGAGGCATGCAGAGAGGCAGCACACAGGTCAGCAAGTTTCAGTTGTGCCGAAAAGCAGAGAAGTTTCGGCCTAAACGGCGGAATTGGGGCAAAAGTCAGATGCCAGGCAGGGCCAGGGTTGGCAGGTGCAGCCAGCGAACAGAGGGGGGCGTGCCAGCGGTGGTGCCGCCGCCGCTGCCGACGCCAGCATATTGGCGGCACCTCCAATGCTGTTCTCGGTCATTGCCACAACATCAGCAGTCGTCATCATTACAATCACAGCAGGGGCAGGTCCCCTTCCAAGAAGCGGTCTCGGAAGTCTGTTCCCCTAGCCAGCACAAAGAAGGTGGGCACGCCGGGCACGATGTGGTCTGGGCGCGCCAGCACATCGCGCAGCGTCCAGCTCTCCTTGATCCGCACCCAGCCCGCTGCGTTGGGGCCGTACCGCTGCGGGCCCTCCTCGGACACGTCGGGCCAGCTGCCAAAGAAGGCCTGCAGGGGGAACAGGGGGCAAGAAACAAATGGTGAGACACCCCGCTTCTTTTCAAGGATTGATTAGGGATCCAAGCGCCTGCGGGGGGACCAGACCACCCACAAGCCAGCTGCCAAAGAAGGCCCGCAGGGGGGACAGGAGAGAGGAAGGAGGGATGAGATTGAACCCCTCTTCTTTAGGGATTCAAGGAGTTGCGGTGGGACCAGAGTAGCCACCAGGCAGCTGCCAAAGTCGACCTGCGGAAGCGGAGCTGTAACACGGAGAGGCACCCATGTTATCCAACAGCAACAGTTGCTGGCGTGCCACCCACATGATCCTGTCTACACCTCAAAGTTGGCGCCTGTGTGTGGCATACACCTCATGCCGAGTGGCACCCCCCTTCAAACAGTGGTGGCTGTGCACCACTGGACGCCCCACCACACACTCAACCACCACACTCGCACACACACTTCTTTTTAAATGCCATGACACATCTTTCCCTCACCTCTGTGAGCTGATCCACGTTCAGGGGTGTGGCCGAGTTTGAGAGGTAGTACACCTCGATGTTCTGCCGGCTGTACTCGCCGCGAGAGTCCCAGTCCAGCGGCGGCGCCTCGGGGCCGTACATCACATCAAGGTGGTCCCTGCACGGGGGGTGTTGTGTTTGTTTCGTCAGCAAATGATAGGAGAGGCAGGACAGCAGGGGTGGGCAGAGGCGGCGCCTCGGGGCCGCACATCACATCAAGGTGGTCCCTGCACAGAAGGTGTTGTGTTTGTGTCGTCAGCATATGACAGGAGAAGCAAGACAGCATGGGTGGGCAGCGGCGGCGCCTCAAGGCTGTCACGTCCAGGTGATCCCTGAAAGGAGGAGAGGTAGACAACGGGGGTGCGAGTAGAGGTACATGCTCCTGCACTGGGCAAGGCCGCAGTGTAGTTTGGTGCACATCTACGTCTAGTGTTCACTTGCACAATGGAGCAGGGCCGAGCAGAGCGGGTCGAGTGGACGGGGAGGGGCGGGAAGAAGCAGAAGAAACGGGACAGTTGTCCCACGCCTGGCCCACCTGCCCCAAGCGCTCATCCCCCCAGCCGGAGCCTCTCCTGGCACACGTTGTTTCCCTGTTCCGACCCGATGCAGTTCTCCCTTTGGGTGGATGAACACCTCCCCCAGCCAAACCCTGTATCTCTCCCCGCTCCACTCACTTGAACCTGTCCTCCTCGCACACGTCGTCCACGCTGTCCTGCTGCATGCCCGCCTCTGGGTAGAAGAACAGCGCGGGCCAGTGCAGCAGGCCATCCTCGTCCATCGCCGGCCGCCGGTCACCTGCACAGCACAGCACAGCACAGCACAGCACAGCGTAAGGTGGCGGGTGTGGTTGGGTAGAAGGTTGCCGTCGACCAGTCAGGAAGGATCTACATCCATCCCCAGATGACAGCCAGTGATGCCTTTTAGAGGGAAGAGTGGCAGGTGGTTTAGTGCCTTTTGTCTCAGTCACGGTGGCCCTGCTGGCACCTCCACCAGCCAGCAGGTGCTGGTACAGCCAGGGGCCCTGGAACCCCAAAACCACCTTCCCCTGCCCTCCCCCCGCAACAACTAAAGCATGAAGCATGCCGCTGCGCAGCAGGTGTGTGCAGCAACGATCTCAGCAGGGCAAGGCCAAGCTACATTCAAGCTACATCGCCTACCTATTGTGAACTGCGGTCGGCCCACGCGCCAGCCACGTGCCATCACCGCCTCTGCCAGTCCCCGGGCCGGCGATCGGATGCGCTCCTGCCGCTGTGCCTCCTCGCCTTCCCGCTGCGCCTGGGCGTCCTTTTCCACCGCCGCCCGCCGCCGCATGTCTGCCAGCTCTTTGTTGGAGGGGTCCAAGGTTAGGGCCTGGGTGCACAGCTCCTGGCAGCGGTCGTACTTGCGGAGGCCCATGGCGCCCTTGGAGGCGCGGTAAAAGGCCTGTGTGCATGCGTGGGGCGGATAGTTTGCATGGTGTAAGTGAAGGAGGGGATGACGGCGGAAAGCGCTTTGGCGGCGCAGGTAAACAGCCTGTGTGCATGTGTGGGACGTGTGTGTGTGTGTGTGTGTGGAGAGGTGTGGGTGTAGGTGTGATGACGGCAGAAAGCGCCCTGGCAGGCTGTGACAGCCCGCTGGGTGTGCACATTTGGGCCTGTACCGTGCGTGGAGAGAAGCTAAGTGGTGTGTGTGCGTGGGTGGGAAAGGGTGTGATGAGAGGAGAGGGGATATGCCAGCCCCCCACCAGGGGGCCACGAGGTGAGCTCGCAGCGTTGGTGGGGGCTGCCCCGCCTGAATTGCGGGTCCAGGCGGGGGGGCTTTCTGTGGGGTAACCGCCATTTAATCTGCTGCCATATGCGGGACGCAAGCGCCACCGGCAGGAAATCGGTAAGGCACCCAAGGATCATAGCTACAAGTGCAAAGCATTGTGGCTCACCCAAACACCCTCCCAACAAAGGTACAAGGTCGACCCCACACACCCGCATCGCTTTTCTGCCTCCTGTCTGCTCACTCGGGGTCTCCTGCCTTGCCCACTGCCTCACGGTGGTCCCCCCTCCTATCCCCTGCCCTGCCCACTGTCGTAAGGGGGTCCCCCATCCGGTCCCCTGCCCCGCCCACTGCCTCGTGTCTGCCCACTAGGTATCCCCTGCCCTGCCTGCCTCGTCCCTCCTCAGCTGCTGCCCCTCCCACCTTGACGTTCTGATCGTTGTGCCGCAGCGCCGCCAGTCCGTCCTGGTACGCGTTTCTGCACAAACAAGGAGCGGTACAGCAAAGCGCACATGGTGAAACATCAGTGCAGTGCAAAGCCCGCAACCCAGCTACAGCAGGAAGTGCAGCAGTACCTGCCACATCAGCACAGGCAGTACCTGACATTGCCCAGCAGCGCAGCAGGGTGCCAGATGCACCCAGAAAGCACAGCTACTGGCAGCGCATGCCACGTCAGCACGTGCATGACCTGCCGTTCCCCAGCAGCGCAGCAGGTTGACGTGCACTCTGTTGTTCAAACACACAACTCATGGCCGCATGCCGTGCCACATCAGCAACTGCCACGTCAGCACGTGCCCCACCTGAAGTTTCCCAGCAGCAGGTTGACGTGCGCGCGGTTGGCGCACAGCACCGAGTTGAGCTGGGCGTCCGTGCACTGCACGTCCAGGCCCTTGGTGTACTGCTCAATGGCCTGGCGCAGGTAGAACTTCTTCTTGTGGCGCAGGCCCGCCTTGAGCGCGTCGTTGCCCATGTTCTGCATGCAGTGCAGGGGGGAAAGTTGTAATCAATCGACGCAACCAACAAGTGTTCACCGTGGTGTGCCTCATGCAAAGCAGGGTGCTTGCAAGACACGGATGGAGGCGCCGTGCCCCATGTGGTAGCTGCAGCACAATTCCAGGTCGTCCCATTGGCCTCCTGCTGCAGGTGCACAAAGATCCCATTGCAAGCCTGCGCCATGCAGGCCCACGCAGGCCCACGATTCTATGAAATTGACAGCTGCACGCTCTCGCCCAGCCTGCCCAGCCCGCACCTTGCACCCCTCCGCCTGCTCCTCTGGCGTTGTGTCATCCATGATTGCCTTGATGGCAGCCGCATCAGGGTTCTCTATGTCATCCTGCGGCAGCTCGTCCCTGCACACGAAGCACTTGACAGGCAGCAGGAGCAGAGGCAAAACAATTGAGTGGTGGGGGCGGTGGCGGCGCAGTGGCGTCGGCGGCGGTGGCGGCAGCGACCAGCAGAGGCTAGCGCCCCCGGCGCAATATGCATTAAAACAGCGGTCGCATGCGTGTTGCTGTTGCAGATGCAAGGCAGGGGCGGCTGCAAGCACCAGCAGCGACATGCATGGGCATGGCAGGACCAGACCCAGACGAAGGGCAGGGCCTGCGATGGCAGATCTGCGCCTTGCCTCACCAGAACAGCGCCGGCAGGTCCTCATTGCGCAGCCCGGGCGGCGCCTGCCGCACGGGCTGCACCTGTTCCGGCTCGTCAGTGTCGCTGTCGGTGAACTGCATTGCCCTGCAACCGTTGCAATCAGCGAAAGCGGCTCCTCTCAAAGGTGCCTTGGACGACCTGTCCAGCCTGGCCATTTTCCAAGACAGCGTCCCGAGACGCCCCGCATTCTGCCAACAATATCTGCATGTGCAACGGATTTCAAGAGAGCGTTGTTTGACTGCGGCGTGCGAAAAGTTGTGATCAAGATGGGCGCGCGGCTGCTTGAGCTGCTGTCGCCTCGCCAGAAGAGGATACTTGCGGTGAGGGAGGGAAACGAATTGCCCCGGCGCCCATGGCAGCGTTTGAGTTCCACCTGTGCGCGCCCTTGCCTGCGCTAAACCCTCCCGAGAGCCGTTTTCGCCCGCTGCGCAGGTCCTGCTGCTGGGTGGCGGCATCAGCGCGCGTGTCCTCAAGCAGCAAACCCGGGCTGCGCGGAGAGAGCAGCTGGTGAGCCGCTGGCGCGCCCGCCCGCCGCCCGCACGACGGAGCGGCGGTGTGCCCTCCCTCTCTTGCAGGCTGCAGCCTGTCGATGTACTGCCGCAATGTGAAATGCTGAAGGACACCTCATGGCACCACTTCATCCCTGCAGACAATCTGCGAGGGCCTGCACACCAAGCGGTCCCCCGCCCCGAAGGTCGCCGTGGATGCAGTGTTTGCCCGGCGCCTGCTGGCCATCTTCCGCATGTGCGTGAGGGCTGGGACGGACACCATTGAATTCCCATGTGGTGCCTGTCCGCACTGGCGCGATATGGCTCTGAATCGGGGCATTCACACGCTCCCCCACATGTACATGCGCCGATTTCACGTGATACACTCTCCCCCCACCCTGGCGTTTGTTCTGGTAATCTCAAAAGCAAGAAAAACGCATTCAACAGCGCGGGGGAGCGATCGGAGCACTCTGGGGGCGGGGCCAGCCCAACCGCTACGCGATATCGAGCACCATTCGGTGCTGGTGCGGACAGGCCCGTGAAGGATGTGACTGAATCACCTGCGGGGATGCCTCACATTCAAGCCGTGTCGCCCGCCCTCTGGCCGTGCCGAGCCTTCCTCGTGCCTCCCTGGCCGCCCCTTCCCCCAAATTGTGTATCTGGGCTGTAAACACACCCGCTAATGCCGGACCAATTTTGGCCATGGCTAGCTGACCACTCCATGCCCACCCTCATCCCTATGTCGAACCCCTTCCTGCCTCTGTGCCCTTCCCCCTGTCTTGATCCCCTTCTCCCCTTCCTCCTCCCACTCCCCCTCCTCCTCCTCCTCCCTCCAGAGGCCTGATTGCGGGGCACGGCCTGCTGCTGCTGCTGCGCACGCTGCCAAGCGATCCCTCCTCCCCCTCTGCCTGCCCCCCATGCAGCTGCGGGCCCGGCAGATTCACCGCCGAAGCCATGTCTTGCCTCACCCCCCTGCTCGATCTCCTCTACCTCTTCCTTCTAAATCCCCTTGTCACCCAAGCCCACCCACCAGGCCACCACCCTCCCAGTCCACTCTTGCTCACCCACCCACCCATCACCCTCTCATTCCACCCTAGCTCACTGACTTACTTATCCAACCCATTCCGCCTGCCTGCCTGCCTGCCTGCCTCAGGTGGAGCTGATTGAGGGTGGCCGGGGGGGCGAGGTGTTTCTGGAGACACGGCTGTGGGACGAGGGGCGGCAGTGCACGTACAGCATGCGCAAGAAGGAGGGGCTGGCCGACTACCGATACTTCCCGGAGCCAGACCTGCCGCCGCTGGTGCTGAGCCAGGAGTGGGTGGATGAAGTGCAGGTGAGGGAGCGGGGGGAAGAGGGTGGCAGAGAGTGGAGCGGGAGGCAGCAGAGGGGGAGGGTTGAGGGGCAGATAGAGTGGAGCGGGGGGCAGCAGAGGGGGAGGGATGAGGGGCGGAGAGAGCGGAGGGAATACGGCAGCGGGGAGAGGCGATGGGGTGTTAGGTCCAGTTCAAGGGAACTGTGGATGGTGATCTGTGCGGCCGAGACAAGCTTCAGGGGGATGACTTTTGAGCTGCGGGCTGCAGGGCGCGATGGGCAGATGACCCGCCCAAGCCGGCCAGGCGTCTGGCCTTTGGTGGGCCTGCACATCACCCCTGCCCAGCCTGCCTGCACCCCGCCCTCTTAATCAATCGCCAGCCGCCAGCTCCGCCCCCGCCTCTACTCCTGCCAAGCCATGTGTCCAACGACACCTCACCCCTCCCACGACATCTCTTTCCCCCCACCCCACCTCATCC
>JTEE01000002.1:532988-545835 GCA_002896455.3 Chlorella sp. ArM0029B | reverse complement strand
GGTGGGGCAATGGGCAGCAGCTTGTAAGCAGCATTGGGCAATAAGAGGGGTGTGGGCAGTAGTAAGAGGGGTGGGCCTGGGTGGGTGGGCCTGACATCTGTGCACTGCACACGTGTGGTCAGTGGGGGTGCGGCCATGTCTGAAGCAGCAGGAGAAGGCGGTGGCAGGGGCAGCAGCAGCAGCGTGCCCCCCCCGCCCAGCCCAGCGTGTTCCCCCCCCGCAAGGCTGACCAGCGGCGCAGGTCCATGCCTGCGCTGCCCCCCAGGGCGGCTCCAAAGCCGGTGAGGCTCCAGTACAGGAAGCCGCCGTGGGTCAGCACCGCCAGCTGGCGCTCCGGGCGGGACATGAGCCACTAGCGATGCCATGCCATGCCATGCCATGCCACGAATGAGGGAGGGTTGGTCGCAAGGGGCGGGGCATGAGCCGCTGGGATTGTGCCATGCCATGCCATGCCATGGCACAAATGAGGGAGGGTTGGTCGCAAGGGCAGGGCCCGGACATGAGCCGCTGACTAAGCTGGTGCGACAGGCGGGCGGGCGGCCACGTGGCAGCTGCTCGCAGAGGCAGCAAGTTTGTGCAAATTACACATGTGTTTACCGTTCGTGTGTACAGCCAGCCAGTCACAGAGGCAAGCAAGCCACCTGCGCGGCTGCACTTACGTGAAGCCTGCCCCCGCTATGCACTCTTGCTCTGCCAGCGGCGCTAGACACCGCTCGGTGCGCGACCCGTCAAGCCCCGCCCTGACGCCGCCCCACCCTGACCCTGCCTACCGCTCCCTTCATCAGACACACACCCCATGCCGCCGTGTATCACACCCACATCCCTGCTTCCTCCTGCACCTCAATCTGTTAAAGGTAGAGGTTTAGGGATTGGGGTTCCAGGCGGCTGGCACCCACCTGCAAGAAGCGCACCCCCCGCGCCTTGATCTCCTTGTGCGCCTCCCTCTCCTCCAGCACCCACAGCACATCCTCGTCGCTCTCTATCTGCACGGGGGGCGACACAACAAAAGGTGAGGTGTCACAAAAGGTGGGGGTCACAAAAGGTCCAGGGCACATGCCCACACCCACGGCATGCGGCAGCGGTGGCGGGGCCTCCCCCCCCACACCATGCAGCAGCCTTGCAAAGAGGGGGCAACAACAGTGAGGCTGATCATATACAGTGAATGGAGGGGAGGGCAGGCAGGCAGGCTGTGGTCACATCAGGCAGGCCGCCAGGCGGGCCCAGCATGGCCCAGCAGGCAGGGCAGGGCGGGGCGGGGTGGGCCCACGGACCAGCGAGAAGTCGACCGCCGGGAAGCTGGGTGTGATGTGCCGCATAGGGCGTCGCCTGTCGCACGGGTGCTCGCCCAGGTGCTCCCTGCAGGCACACAACCGGGGCATGGGGCTTATGAGGCGTGCAAGGCTTGCGAGGCGGGCACACGAGGCAGGCATGTTGGGGGGGCCGGAAGTGTGGCAGGCGGCGGGGCATGGGAGGCAGCCGTGTGGTGGGGGCTGGCAGGCGGTGTGGCAGGCGGGCAGGCTGATTTGGGTTCAGTCAACCACTGGTGTTATACAGCGCTGCAGCAACACAACAGTGTGTGTGTTGCATGCTCTGGGTCCACCTCTGTCCAGGCAGTGCCAAGTACCTGGTGAGCAGCGCTGGCAGCTCTCGCTCCTGCAACCACACGCCAGGTGGCCTGGGAATGCAACACACACAAAGTGTCCTCTCTGTGCCTCTCCCACCCCACCCGCCTGCGTCCCACCAATTTCACAAGAATAACCTCGCCACACCGCCCACCTGCACCCCTCCCAGGCAATGAAGGGCGGGCAGCCCGCTGCGCTGATGGCGTGCTGCGCCGCCCGCTTGCCAGCCACGTCCGTCTGCAAGGCACAGGGCAAGGGCGTGCGTTTTGCCGGCGGGCTAAGGGAACCCTGCCGTCCTAAGTGCAAGAACTCGAGAAGGCAAGGCTTCTCGAGGCTGAGTGAGGGGCAGGGCCGGCACGGCACGCTGCTGTGCCTCCAGGCACAGCTGTTGTGTGCGTGCATGCAGCACCAAGTACCTGTCGGGGCAAGAGCAGCAACATTCCGATACACTCACCCCCCACCCTGTCCCATGAGACCTTTGCTGGCTCCCCCGTGTAGACTTGAAATGTAGTTGATTGATTGAGCAACGCCGAGCATGCGTGTGCCCAACTGCTGGTGGGGCCCTCTGCCACATCCCTCTGCCCTCCCCCTGCTCTCCCCCTGCTCCCCTTGCCCTGCCCCCGCTGCCCTCGCCCTCCCCCTGCTCCTTTCCCTGTGCAGCCCCGCCACCTCCCCTCGCCCTCCCCCCTCCCTCCCCCTGCTCACACCCTGCCCGGCCCTGCCCCACCTGTTGGAGCATCAGCGGTGGCTGCGGGTCGCCCTCCTGCCAGCGCCCCGACCCAAACACCCCCGCCGCCGTCTCCAGAGTGCGGGTGAGCGGGCTGACCACGACTGCATCCACTTTGAAGGCCGCACCCAGGCCCCGGATGTGCTCATTCAGTGCCCGAGACTGCGGGCCGGCGAGCAAGGAGGGCGGGCAATGGAAGCTCAAATGGGGGTTGGGGAAGCGTGGTGCGCAGGCCGTGGGCAGGCGGGAGGCTGAGGGTGTGGGCGGCGGCGGCATGGGCAGGGGGCCAAGCAGGCGGCGCAGGGTTGCAGAGCGGTTGGGCGGCAGACAGACAGACTCTTCAGCAGGCAGACTGTTCACGCGGGCCGTGGGCGGCAGGCAGAGAGGGAGGTGTTCTAAACGTGCCTGCGCCCAGCCCTTGGGCGTCAGGTGGGCGTCCTCGTATGCCCAGCTTTTGTACTCTGCAGGCAGGCAGGTCAGGTCAGGCAGGCAGGCAGGTCAAGTCAGGCAGGGTGGAAACGGACTAGGTGGGACGGACATGCCTCTTGGTTGGATGCTAGATAGCATATGCTATACATACATGGTGGCATCGCCACGAGTGCAGGGCGGGAGGCAGGGCATGCTGGCGGTGGAGGAGAGAGGGGCACTTGCCATCATAGTCCAGCCTGCCGGCAACGTTGTGGTAGCCCTCGCCATGCCTGCTTGGGTGGTGGCCGGGAAGGGTGGGGGGCTCAAGTGAGCAGACAGTGCAGGTGCTGTTGCGTTGTGTGCAAGCTCAGCGTGCACAGCTGCACTGTAGCAAGCAGGTGCAAACACAGTAACCCGGCAGGCAGACTGCGCCGTGCAGCTTGCCAGACCATCCCATGCCGTATCAGAATTCAAGCACCTGATGAAGTGAATGATCTGCACCAAGGGAGTGGGGCAGCAAAAGCGGAGGCACGTCAGATGGGCGGGTGAAACAATGTAGGGGGCGGCGCGCCAGCGCGGCGGCGACTGCTTAGCTTCTAGCCAGCACGACAGCCAGCAGCACCCAACAACAGCTGTAAAACATTCACCTTTGTGTGCCGGTGCGGAATCACAGAGAGCCTGCACAGAGATGAGAGGCGGTGGGAGAGTAGGGTGAGCCGCAGAGGCGACGGCGGCGGCAGCGGCGGCGGCGGCGGCAGCGGCGGCGGCGTTGTGGTTTCACAATAGCAGCGGTCAAGCGCGGCGAACATTGACCACTCTCCGCCTGCCTGGGCACCAGGTGCTCCTCGTGGCTGCCGTCTGGGTGCACGTGCTCCGCTCCGTTTGCCACTTCTTCGTCCTCGTCGGTTGTTATGCTTGTAGTCATCTCGAGGGAGTCTGTATCCTGAAGGGAGCAATCGTCGGGGGCCCGCCGCGCAACGGCATGTATGAAGAGGTGCAGGCAGTGGCAGCAGCTGACGTCAAAGCACTCCTGATGCGCCACGGCAGCAAGGACTGTGCACATTCAAGTTTCCTGTCAGCCACTGAGCACAATGTGTGGGGGCAGGAGCACACGCGCATGCACAATACGAACTTGCGTGGCGCAGGTCTGTTTGCTTGCTTCACTGCACAGCCCTGCCGCCTGCCCTCCCAACACGCTTGCGTTGCGTTCACATCCCACCGTAAACACACACCCAAACACACATGACATAGCAAGTCCTCTACGTAGAAAGCCAGTCTACCCATTCATTGATTGTTATTGCATTGCTTCCAGCACTTGTGGTTCAAGAGCGGCATCCCCTGGTTGACTTGACCGACAGGCATGAGCGGCGGGCTCCACCAACGATGTGGCAACGAAGGAGGAGCAGTCTGCTTATGGCCTATCAGCCCCTTGAGAAGCACCGTTGCTAGACTGCTGTTGCACTCTACGGGTTCCTGCTGCTGCTGCCGCCAAACTGATCAGGGGTGCGCAGCCAAGAGCACTGCCCACACTCGGCCTGCAGCAGGGGGGCGCCAGCCGAGCGGGCTGCCCCCTGCCCTCAACAGAAGCAGCCTTGGCAAGCCTACGGGCGCCAATCAGGGATCATTTTTGTACCAATGGGTCATTGCAGGGCCTGAAGCACCTATCAAGGCCGGTGGGACTGCCCTTTCGTGCTGGCTGGCCAGGTGGCCGAGGGGTGGGTGCACTACCACGCGCCTCTCCGCCACACAGCTGACCCGTCTGTTGCGACCTTGCATCCCTGTCAACCCAAGTACTCGCTGTGTGGGCCCAAGTCGCTGCGCGCACCCCCACCAAGCCAACTCAAGCGGGCAAGCAGGCAACAGCAATGGCGGCTGCTGCCCTCGCGGCAGCAGCCTCTGCAGTGCGGGTATCAGAAGGCCCATCAACCAGCGGTCGAGGAGCGGCGCCCCGACCATGCAGCAGAAGGTGCGCTTGCTCGTGCCAAGCCCGCTTTTGCTTCACAGCCGCTGTTCCGGCCGCTTTTCCGCTGTTGTGTCACCACACCCTCTGGGCCGCTGGGCCGTCTAATGCGCGGTGCTTCTCGCCAGCAAGCTTCTGCCCGCCTGCCCCGCTCCGTCTCTACAGGTGGCAGGCCGCCCAGGGCTCGCAGGGTAGCGTGGGCCGTTGGGCGCAGCAGCAGCCCGCGCAGCAGCAGCAGCGGCAGCGGCGCCTGCAGACGCGGGCGCGCGCTGCCACGTCGCCGCCCTTTTACGACCGGCAGGGCGGCGCGGCGGCACTGGACCCCGGCGGCGCCTCGGCAGCAGCAGCGGCAGGCGTAGTGGCGGAGGAGCGCATCGGCGTGCTGCTCCTCAACCTGGGCGGCCCCGACTCGCTCGCCGACGTGCAGCCGTTTTTGTACAACCTGTTTGCCGACCCCGACATCATCCGCCTGCCAGGCAGCGTGCAGTTCCTGCAGCCTGTCATTGCGCAGCTCATCTCCACGCTGCGGGCGCCCAAGTCACGGGAGGGGTACCAGGCGATTGGGGGCGGCTCGCCGCTGCGGCGGATCACCGAGGAGCAGGCGGCAGCGCTGCGGGCCAGCCTTCAGGCAAAGGGGATTGATGCGCAGACCTACGTGGCCATGCGGTACTGGTTCCCTTTCACAGGTGGGCGCCGCTGCAGCGTCAGCGATGAGGGGGAGTGGGCGTGGGGTGTGTGATCGAACGATGGGTTATTTGCGAGCGAGGGACACGAGGGGTGGGTGAAGGGTGAGGTGCGATGTACCGTGTGCGGCGCGCGGCGGGCGGGCGCTCGTACGGAGTGAGGGCAGGCCGCAGGTGTTGGAACAGGGGCGTGGGCGTGAGCTTTTTGTGTTTGCTGCAGGTGCAGCAGCGCTGGCAGCAGGGCTTGCGTATGCGTAGGGGGGGGGCAGGCAGGCTGGCTGGCGGGTGGCACGGTGCGGTGCGGTAGGGCGCACGCCGGCTCCGCTGCCTCTCACTTGGCGAGGACCTCCCGTTGCACTTCTAGGAATGCAATCACATGACGCGCAAATCTTCAAGCCGCCACCTCAGCTTCCTCATGTTTCTGACGACCCCGTCTCCTGCCGCACCCCACGCCGGCCTGCCCGCAGAGGAGGCGGTTCATGCGCGACCGCATCTTCTTTTCTTCTTGTTCTTCTTCTTCTTCTTGTCTGACAATTCCGTCCACTGCTTCCCTTGCCGGCCTGCCTGCAGAGGAGGCGATTGACGCGATGAAGCGCGACGGCATCACCCAGCTGGTCGTCCTCCCCCTCTACCCCCAGTTCTCGGTTTCCACCTCTGGCTCCAGCCTGCGCCTGCTGGAAAAGCTGCTCAAGGAGGACCCCGTGCTGGCAAAGGTGGGCCCGGAAATCATTCAATAGGAGCAGAGTGCACAGGGTGCCACATGCCTGCACAAAAAGCTCTGTTGTTTTGTACACGTTGTTTTGCTTAAGGAGGAAACCTGGTGCTTTGGCGCGGGTTAGCGGCGTTGGGCGGGTTAGCGGCGTTGGGAGGAAGAAGAGCAGTGGGAGCCAGCGGTGGGTGGAGGAGCGGCAACAGTGGGCGCAGCGGTGGCAGTGGGTGGGAGCAAGCATTGGAGGAAGCAGCGGCTGGGGCAGGAGGAGCAGCATTGGGAGCGGCAGTGGTGGCAGCAGGGGGGCGCAGCGGGTGGGAGGAGGGAGCCGTGGTGGTGCGGCCCGCCTCTCCTCTGCTCAGCCTCCCGCCTCCCCGCCTGGCCAAACAGCCCTGGCCTCCCCTTGCCCAGCAGTCCTGAAGGACTTGCCCCCTTGCCCCCGCCCTGCCCCGCCCGCCCCGTGCAGATGAAGCACGTCGTCATCCCCAGCTGGTATGCTCGCCCCGGCTATGTCAAGGCCATGGCCGACCTCATCCAGGCTGAGCTGGCGGGGGGGGCCTTCCCCGACCAGGGGGACGTGGAGATCTTCTTTTCGGCGCACGGCGTGCCGGTGTCGTACGTGGAGGAGGGTGAGGCGGGNGGTGGGTGGGGGCACGTGTGGGCATGTGGGGCATGGATGTTGGGAGGTCCTTCCTCCATCCACACTTCTTGCTGTCGCACAGTTTCCCACCAAGAGGAGGGTGAGTCAGGGGCGATGGTGCATGGCAACGGATGAGCGGTGAGAACCGAGGGGGAGGCGAGGGGGCACCGTGCCCACAAACAAATCTGGGGGGTGGGAAGAACGCAGCCAGTGAAACACCAGTGATCAGCAGCAGACCCGGAAGCAGGGACGCCCTCAGCCCACACACGGGTGCTGTGCCGTGCAGCGCTGTGCTCTCAGACACCCTCGTGTGCGCTGCGTTTGGGGATCAGGGAATCGGCTTCCTTGCTCTGGACACGGGCCAGCACCCCGACTGACTGACTGTGAGTGGGCAGCACCCCAGAATTTGTGGTCCACATTTTCGATACTTTCTAAATATTCCAACTATTCTACATCCTCTTAATTTCTCAAGCAACTCACCTGTGTCGCCTTAACCACTCACCCGCAGGTGACCCGTACAAGGAGGAGATGGAGGAGTGTGTTCAACTGATCATGGTTGAGCTGCAGCGGCGGGGGGTGGCCAACAGGCACACGCTGGCCTACCAGTCGCGGGTGGGGCCCGTGGAGTGGCTCAAACCTTACACAGACGACTCCATCAGGTGGGCGGGCAAGCCAGGCTTACGCTGGGCCGTGCTTTGCTGTGCCGTGCTGTGCTTTGGCCGTCTCCTCTTCTGGGGCGGGTATAGGTTTTAAGAGAGTGGCAGCCAGGGTCGTGCTGTGCCGTGCTGTGGACACCCCCGCACAGACCAGTCCACCAGCTGCGCCCGCTGTGCTGTGCCGAGCCGTGCTTTGGTTGTGCCCTCTGCTGCGGTGGGTTCGTGATATGATGCGGTAGGTTGGGAAGTCAGGTTCGTTCCGTGCTGTGTCATGCTGTGCTGTTTGTTAAAGAGGAGGGGTGGAGCAGGGCCAGGCTGTGCTGTGGCTGTCTTGTGCTGTGACTCACAGCATGCCCACCTGCGCGCTCTGTGTGCTGCCCTTGCTGCCCAGCGCGTCACGCGCCCCTGCCAACGGCTCTGCACCCCCGCCCCTGCTTCTCTCTCATCTTTTTTAGTACCCTCCCCCCTGCCCCTTCTCCCCCTCACCTCTGCTCCCTCCCCCCTGCCTCTGCTCCTCCTCACCTCTGTTCCCTCCCCCCTGCCTCTGCTCCCCCTCACCTCTGTTCCCTCCCCCCTGCCTCTCCCTCCCCTCACCGCCTGTGTGCAGGGACTTGGCCAAGTCTGGGGTGCGCAGCCTGCTGGCGGTGCCCATCTCCTTTGTGTCTGAGCACATTGAGACGCTCGAGGAGATTGACCAGGAGTACAGGTGGGGGACACACGAGGGAGGAAGCTTGTGCAACTAGTTTATTAAAGAGCAGTGTGTGGGGGAGAGGGTATCATCAGAACGGTTGGCTTGCCATTCTTCGGCTCCCATTTTAAAGCGCGAGGAACGAGCTGCTGCCAGTGTGTGTGTGTGGCTGGCGGTGCATTGAGTAATATCTATGGGGCGCTCAGAAGCTCCTACAAGCCCCTTCCCCCCGCACATCTCGCCCTGGCACTCGTCCCTGCGCTCCATCATCCCCACCCCACCCCCTTGTGCTGTGCCATGCCATTCCATGCTGTGTACAGGGAGCTGGCGGAGGAGAGCGGCATCCTGCACTGGGGCCGCGTGCCCGCCCTCAACACCAACCCAACATTCATCGACGACCTGGCAGATGCGGTGAGGGGGGCGGGCGGGGGGTGGTGTGTGGCACGATGTGTGCACCTGGGTGTGGCAGGCAGAGGGAGGGGCTGCCAGAGACTGGGGGCCCTGCTGAGGGCAGGGGAGCCGGCTGGGCAGGGGCTGAATCATTCAATCAGGGGCGCATGATTCCCTACAATGGCAGCCCTGTGGCATCCCCTCCCCCGCCCGACACCGCCATGCTTTTTTATGCCTGCCTGCCTGCCTGTGATTTCGTTGTTGTCGTTGCCGCTGTCCCCCTTCTGGCTTGTGATGAACCTGAGCCCAGAACAAAGGTGAAAATGCTTTTATTTAAATGCTGTTGTTGCCGTTGTTGTTGTTGTTTGTGTGCAGGTGACCGAGGCGCTGCCGTATGTGGGCGTCCTGGCCCGCTCCCCTGGCACCCTGGGCACCCTCGGCTCCTCAGACTCTCTGGTACCCCTGGGTGAGCAGGGCAACACATTAGTAGCTAGCTGCACATTGTTTACACAGCAATTGGCACTTGGGTGCTGCAACTGGTACTTGGGGTTGCGCAGGAGGCGGTGGGCAGGCGGGCGCTGCCGCCACCTGCTGCCGTGCCACTCGCTGCTGCTGAGTTGAGTGATAGCTACCTGCTCGCTTGCTCTGGAGAGGGTGTGGGCAGCAGCAATAGCAGCGGCAGCGGCAGCTGCAGCCCCTGCAGCAGCCCCACACCCTCTCTCGCTTGCTCGGGAGAGGGTGTGGCGCTGCTGTGTCCCGAGCAAGCGAGAGAGGGTGTGGGGCTGCTGCAGGGGCTGCAGCTGCCGCTGCCGCTGCTATTGCTGCTGCCCACACCGTGCTGCCCACATCTGAGGTACTGCGTACCATTAAGGCGGTGTGCGCCCCGCTGGATGGCACTGATGCCAGGGGAGGATGCCTCCCGTGCTGCCGCTGCCGCCGCCGCCTCAGGGGCAAGGTAGAGCTTTGGAACATTGCATGTGCATTAGCTTCACTCACCCGCGGCACAGCTGGAACTGCTCGTATCCTATGTGTGCTATTAGAAATCACACCCTGCTCTGCGATTCGGCAAGTATTGTTGTGTGTCGCCGGCTGCGGCAGCCTGGCGCGGCTGCAGAGTGGAGTGTCTGTCGACACACTAAGCGGGTGTGCTTAGCTTACAAAACGGCGGTGGCACGGCCCCGCCGCCCTGCGTTTCTCCCGTTGACCCCGCACCCCGCCGTGGAAACTTGCTGTAAAACTCGCGCCCTGCAGAGCTGCACCTGACGGCTGCTGTGCGCGCTGTGCGCCGCCGCGCCCGCCGCGGCTGGCGGGTGTGGGGCCCGCTTCTGAACCTGGCCGCCCGATTTGCTGGAGAGGGGCCGCTGTGACCGCACCCCCTCGCCCACCCGTGACCAGATTGCTGGCGCCGTGAGCCTCCTGCACACACCACACCCTTGCCTCTCTTTTCATCTCTCTCTCTCGCCCTCTCTCTCTCTCTCTCTGCCCCCCTCAATGCACGCCGTGCTTGCACCGTGCTCTGCGCTGCAGGCAGGCCCACGCCCAGCGCCTGCCTGTCTCCCTCTCTTTGCACACACCCAGCCCATAAACGGCGTCTCTCCCCTTCCCTTGCACACGCACACCGGCAGCACCCCGCCCAAGCCCACCCACCCAGGCCCACCCGCTGCTGCACCACCCACCCGCTGCACCTCTTCCCCGCACCCTCTCGGCTCACTTTCACTCACCCTCCTCCCCACACTTGCGCCTGCCTCTCTGTTGTTGTTGTTGCTCTCTGCAGGCGAGGTGGACAAGCTGTTAGAGACGTATGACCGTGACCGCAAGGTGCTGCCCCCGCCCTTCCTGGTCTGGAAGTGGGGCTTCACGCGCAGCGCAGAGACGTGGAATGGGCGGCTGGCCATGCTGGCCCTCGTCCTCATCCTGCTGCTCGAGGCGACCACGGGGCAGGGTGTGGTCATGCGGCTGATGGAGGCGATTGCGGGGCCCGGCGTGATTGAGCGGCTCATGGAGGTGCACGGGATGTAGGGGAGGGGAGGAGGCACCGCAGCGCCGGGCCGCAGCACCGCCCCGGTCCGTCCGGCCGGCCGGCGAGGCCGGGCAGCCAAAGTGCTTGTGTGTGCGGCTGAGCAGCAGCACAGCAGCAGCGGGTAGCCTTAAGTAATGCGCCCCCGGCCCTTGCCCCAAAGTCCCCACCCAATCTCTCCTCGATCCCTCCTGTCCTCCTCTCGCTCCCTCCCCTCGTCCCCTCCCAACTGCATCCACCCCACCCCTGTACCTGCCCGCCCCACCACACGGCGGCGTCACGCCCCCGCGCCTCAACCCCACCACGCACCTGCAGCCCCCCCCCTTTGCCCCCCCCTCCCCGCCCCAAATACTGTTCTGCATCCTCACTCCAGTCCAACCAACGTGTGCAGCCCATGTTGGCGCTGGGCGCCTCTGCCAGGGAGCAACGCGCGGCGCGCCGGCGCCTCTGTTTCTTTGCGTCCTGATCCGCCGCCGCCGTTGCTGCATGCGCCTGCACGCGCGCCACGCAGCCCGCAGTTTTTCTGTCTGCGCCGGGCCGCCGGTCGCCGCCGCTGCCCCCGCCTCTTGGGCCGCTGTTGCTTCACTCCCAAATCAGCACCTCTTTCCGGGGGGAGGGGCCTGGCCAGTCGTCGCGCACACCGACTGTCCCCGCTAGCAACTAACCCCCGCACCATTTCATTGTTTGGCCGGCCTGGCACGGCCAACCCGCCTTCTTTTTCTTTCTTTCCTGCCCGCCTCCACCCCGGTCTCCCAGTCAGCTACTCCCCCTCAGTCGGTGATTGATCCTACCTACCACCCTTGTCCCTTACACCCCACCCTCCGCTGGTGGCCCCCCCGGCGCTGCGACTCGCTTTGCCGATGCAACACCACGTAATGCCACAGCCCAGTCACACACAGTGCCAGTGATGGAGGCTGTCATTGGGCGGGGGATTTGAGACAGTTTCAGGCGGGCGGGCAGTCGTCAGTCGGGGTAGCTTTTTGGAAACACAGTCGGTCGGTGATGGGCGGGGCTGGAGGGGGCAAAGTAGGAAAGGGGCCTGTGTTGGATTTGGGTGGGCAGGGTGGCCCGTTTGGTGCATTTCCATCTCTGCCACACACACAGGGCAATGGGCAGGGTGGCCTGAGTGCGTGGGGTCAAAGGAGCGTTGCCCATGTTGGAAGCGGTTGCAGCGGCAGCGTGCGTGCTATGAGCAGGCCCAGCAGCAGCACCGCCGCCCCCCTGCCCCAGCAGTGCTGCCAGTTATTGAGGCAGCGCATAGGAGCAGCGAGTAGGCAGCGGATACAGCGTCAGCTGTTGACGGCAGCCGCAAACTGCAGCGCTTCCAGGATTGGAGCCCGGTCAAACTTGAACGACGCCCACGCTTTGCCTGGGGCGCCCGCTGCTGCTGCTGCTGCTGGCGCTGCTGCTGCTGGCGCTGCTGCTGGCGCTGCTGCTGGCGCTGCTACCGGCACTGCCGCGTTGGCTGCTGCTGCTGGAGGTTGCGCTGGCGCTGCTGCTGCTGCTGCTGCTGCCGTAACCGGCGCCGGCGCTGCCCTGGCTGCTGCTGGCGCTGTTGCTGCAGGTGCGGCTGCTTTTGGCACCGCAGCAGCCGGCACAGCCGCCTTGCTCTGCGCAGCTGCTGATGTTGCCTTGGCCGCCGCCCCTGCTGCTGCTGCTGTGTTGCCATTGTTGCGTGCGGGCACTGTGACAGCAATGACCCTGCAGCTACTGCTGCTGCTGCCGCCGGCCTTGCCTTCCCGCTGCCGCCGCTTCCTGCGGCACACGTTCAATCAGTCAGTCACATTTCAAGTCCAGGGGGGAGCCAGCAAAGGTCTCATGGCACAGGGTGGGGGGTGAGTGTATCGGAATGAAGTTTGTAGCAAAGAAAAAGAAACACAGCATGGACAGCGCGGCTTGCATGAGGAAGCATGAGCAGCTGCAGGGTAGGGCAGGTTTGTGGCGCCCTCTCCGCTGCTCTGGTGACCTGCTGCCTGTGCCAAGGAGCAAACATGGTAGCTGCAACACCCACACACACACGCACAAGCAAACCATACCCGGTGCACCCCCGCTCCCCCCACCAGGCGGTCGGGTCTCGCCTGGGTGGCCCCTCACAGGCCGTGGGGCTGTGCGGGCAGGGGGGGCACAGCACACACCCAGACACCCCCAGACACCCACCCACATAACACACACACACACACACACACACACACACACACACACATGCATGCGGATGGGTGCACCGGTGCCTCGCGTCCGAGCCTGCCCTGCAGCATGCAGACGGCATGCCATGTGCAAGGCAGTGTGAGCACACGCGTGCCGCGCTCACTTTATCCAGGCGCGCAGCGGGCGAATGTAGGGCCAGACG
>JTEE01000002.1:507449-517860 GCA_002896455.3 Chlorella sp. ArM0029B | reverse complement strand
GGGAGGGCGGCCACCAGGTTTGCCACGCCGGCCGCCAGCGAGCTGTGAAGGCAGGTGTAGGGGCAGCCACGGGGCGGGCGGGGCGGGTGTTTGTCAGTGCAACGTGAGGGAGCACGAGGGAGTGCTTGCAGGCGTGCAATGCAGGCACGCGCCGGTCGGCCGCAACGCCGGATGACTCGACCCTGGGCTGCCATGCAGAACAACAGAACACCAGCTGTAGTGGGTGAAGTGTGGCAGATCACGGCCCCAAGGCATCTCCTCTGGTGGCCACCTGCGCCTCGCTGCGCTGTGCTGTGCTGCGCTATGCTGTGCTGTGCTGCGCTATGCTGTGCTGTGCTGTGCTGTGCTGCGCTGTGCTGCGCCCGCTCACTCTTTGGCTCCCTCAGGCGACAGCCTGAGCGGCTGCGCGCACAGCGTCCACCCTTCCTGCTCGCCAACCGCCAGCACCGCAGCCAGGGCGAGGGCGTCATTGGCTGCACACATGTTGGTGGGTGCAAACAAGAGAGGACCGGGTGGAGAAGGAATGTTTCTGTTGAATGGGCAAGCAAGGAGAGCCCGGGGGACAGACTGCTGAGCAGCGCTGGCAAGGCACCAGTGTGGACGGGTGGGCACCCAAGCATCCAACCCAACACCCCCAAACCAACCCAAACATAACTGCATCTGATGATTCGCACAAGCAGCTGTCCCCAAGTACAAGGCATACCAGTGTCCACCGCCTCACTTGCCCTGTGCCACTCCCCAGACCAATCCCTGACTCTATCGCTCGAACACCCCCCCAATGCCACATCACTCGCTGAATTACAGCACTTAAGCTGGGGCCCCAGGCTTAGCCCCCTCACCCTCACTCTAAACTTCCCGTATCCCTACCCGCAAACCCGCAAACCCGAACCCACAGATGAATTTGGTTTTTTTGTTGTTGTTGTTGTTGTTGTTGTTGTTGATAACATTATTATTCGGTTTTGTTGAATCACCAACATAAGTAGATAAAAAGTCCTTACCCGTGCCCAGCGCCTCTGCGTCCTCCACCACCCCATACAGCTGCAGCACCGCCACGGGGCGCCCCTCGGACACCGCTCCGTCAAAGCTCCCCAGGTCTGCCGGTGGCGGGGGGACAGCAGGGTGGGTGGGGCGGGCGCAGGGAGGAGTGCATTCATTCATTCATTTGTCATTCACTCGTTCGTTTTGCAGCGCTGCAGCAGCGGAAAAGTGTGCCGCCGATGCGTCGTGCCAGCAATTCGAGGCATGGGGAGGAAGGAGGGTGATGCGTGAACTGCACGAGGTTGTGTCTGCTCGGAGCAGTAGCAGGCCAAGCAGCAGACCAAGGAAGCCTGCCTGGGCTGCCTCAACACTGAAACCAGATGCATCCAATCATCCATACATCCATCCCATCCATCCATCCAGTGCTGGGCTCACGCCTCCCTCCTGCAGCACACACGCAAACATCCCTGTGCCCTGACAAAGCTACACCCTGCGGCCCCCTCGACCCCCCACACATGCCCCGCCCCCGCGTGGCAGGCCGGGCGCGCTCCTCACCCTTCCTGTCAGCCGCCCACAGTCCCAGCTCTGCCTGCCGGTTGGCCAGGCGGGCCAGCGCCAGCGTAGCATCCTCACCCTCGCCAGTGCAGGCGCCCGTCAGGCCCAGGAGCTCCACTTCTGCAGTGCGATGCAGCATGTGATGTGCGGGGGAGGCAGCAGGTCGATGAGTGGGGCTGGTCAGGGGCAAGCAGAAGAGAGACTGGCTTATGAGGGCCATCAGCGCCAACACCTGCAGCTCCACTTCTGCAGTGCGGTACAGCATGTCAAGCGCAGGGGAGACAGCAGGTCAGTAAGTAGGCCTGGTCAGGGGCAAGGAGTGGAGAGTCTGTCTTATGAAGTCCAGTTCCTTAAACCGGCAGGGGGAAGATGCAGCAAGCGGTGGCTAAGCAGCGGCAGATTGGGGTACGGCCTGCTGCCAGAGAGCAGTGCGGGACTGGAGCAGCAAGCCCCAGCCGTGCCGCCCCTGCTGACTTGAAGAGGGCACAGGCCAATGGGCCAATGGGCCAATGGGCAGAGGGTGCGTGCGGCCCTGGCAGGCTGGGTGACTGGGCAGGGAAGGCAAGGCGGGAGGGGGGAGGGGGACCGTTGCTACCTTCCCCACATGTGGACACGTAAATGTGATGTGCGTAGTAGGCGCACCGTCTGGCGGGCCGTGGTTGTTGGGGTGCTGCAGCACGCCAAAGTTGCGCAGCACGTTGAGGCGAGCCAGGCGCGGCTCAGCCCCCTGCATGCCCTGCGCAGACAGGCCCGCACCCCAATACTTGGTGCTGCCGCCGCCGCCGCCGCCGCTGCCAACACTGCCGCTGCCGCTGCCGCTGTTATCGCTGGCAGCAGCCCCCTTATCTTGCTGCTGGCAGACCAGCAGACCCACGTAGCGCGGGCGCAGCTGCCTGGGGCTCCCCAGCTTCCCCTCCTGCGCCGCCGCACCCTGGCGTGCCGACCGGCGTGTGCCGTCGCCTGCGCCGTGGGCGGCGCCACCCTCGCCTGCCTCTCCCTCGGGCTCTGCCTGGGCGCTGGCTGGCTGGGGTGACGGCAGCAGGGGGTGGGAGCAGAAAAGGTCACCCATACCGGAAGAGATGCCGCCTGCAGCACACCGGGCAGGAGGCAGGCCGGCCGGCAGAGGTGGAGGGTGGCAGGCGTGAGAGGTAGAGGCAGGGGGTACTAGGCAGGGGCACAATGATTATAGAGGGCCTGCCCTGCTGGCAGGGCATCAAGCGGCATGCAGGGCCTGGGGCTGGGCTTAGCTGCCCTGCCCGCGCTATGCTGTGCTGCGCTGTGCTGCGCTGCGCTGTGCTGCGTTGTGCTGCGCTGCGCTGTGCTGCGTTGTGCTGCGCTGCGCCGTGCTGTGCTGTGCTGTGCCTTGCCCAGGTACCAGGCTTGCCTGTGAGCAGCATCCCCGGGAAGGCCGCCTGCAGCCCCTCCACACAGTCATTCAGCTCGCCACCCGCAGAGGAGTGCGCAAACAGGAGGCAGCTGAGGGGGCGCAGGCCTGGGGGTGCGCCCGCCCCGGCGCCTGCTGGTGGCAGGGCGAGGCCCAGCCACGGCAGGCATGCGTCCTCGGATGCCCAGCTGCCTGCGAAGACGCATCCGGACAAAGAAGTTGTGTGTCAGGGGCAGGGTGGGGAAGGAGGGAGGCATGCATGCATGCGTGCAAATCAGCATGCAATGCTGCTTGCCGATCAACAGCTGCCAGGCAGCTGCCAGTCAGCACATCTTTGGTGGTGCCAGCAGCCTGCCTGGTGGCTGAGCACACGGCACGAGCAGCAGGCAGAAGCCAGGGGGCAGTGCAGGTGCCAGGTCAGCGCACCGTCAGGCGGGTCCCGAGCGGAGAAGGAGCGCAGGGTGCAGCCTGGCATGCGCCCCAGCAGCACTGCACCACAGGCAGGCAGGCAGGCAGGTGGGGCAAGAGCAAGGGGAATGAGGAGGGGCTGTTAGCAGAGGGGGGGACGTGCTTGTGCACAGGCAGCTTGCCTTGCCTACTGCCTGGATACCCTCCATGTCCGCCCTCCCTGCCTGCCAGGCACACACACACATTCATGCCAACTTCCTGTGCCGCCGGCTGTTGGTGGCACCACGGGCTGTCTGGCTGTGCAGATCGTTGTGCATATCAGATCGCCTTGCACGTCACCACCAATCTGCAGCTCCCTGCACAAGCTTCCTGCCTCCTTAAGCTGCCTGCCTCCCAGGCACACGTGCATGCCCTCTTGCAGGCCAGGCCGCTCAACTTCCTGCTCACCAGAGGCCCCTTTGGACCGTGACTGTGAGGGGTCCAGCTCCGCCGGCACGCCGCCCCCGGGCCCCTCCTGCCCAAACAAGCCTCGCCCGCAGCAGCCCAGCACCAGAGTGCCTAGGAATGGGGCAGGGGGGGTCAGAAGGGGAGGCATGGGTGGTCCGAGGCAGGCATTGTGGGAGGGATGGCGTGCTGCGCTGTGGTGTGCGGTGCCGTGCTCTGCTGCGCTGTGCTGCGATGCCGGGGAGGCGGAGAGGCATGCAGCAATGCTGGGCGAGGCAGGGCGGGCGGCGACGGCGGTGGGACACAGCCAGCAAGCACGCACATGGCTCCGGGGCCCCCCTCCCAGCGGGGAACAGGAGGCTTGCCTCACCTGGGGGCAGCAGCGCCTGGCAGCGCGGCACCAGCTCGTCACACGGGTTTGGCCCACGCCCCCTGCACATGTGTGGGTGAGGTGGCAGGGTGAGGGCATGGGGGGGCAGGACCTTGCTGTCTGTGCACACTGTGGAACTCTTTCCGGACACCCAGATGGCGATCAAGGCATGCCAGGCAGCCAAGGGATGCAGGCAGCCCGCCCTGCCCCTGCATCCCGCCCCTGCATCCTGCCTTGCCTCAACAGCCAGTGGGTAGGACACTACTGTCGCCAACATGTGGCCATTCCTTGGCTTGTGATCTCCTGTCGTGCAGCTCCAACCCTGGAGCCCATCCTCTTGCTCCGAGCTCGCTCGGCACGCCCGAGTTCTCCACTCGCTACGGCGTCAGCGTTCCCCCACCGGTGACGACACAAGGCCTCCCTCCCCCCACCACCATCAAGAAAGGAAGGAAGGAAAAACAACTTCCTGTGTGGACCAGCCCCACCCNCCCACCCACCGTGTGGGCATGCCTCCCACAAAGAGCAGGCACACATCCACGCCTGCCACCATGCGCTCACGAGCCTCCAGCACAGCAGTGCCCACACTCTCCAGCAGGTCCCTGCACGGGGGCGGTGCAGGGAGCAGGCAGCAGCGGCAGCCACGCCTGAGGAGCCTGCCCCGCCTGACAGAGCAGTGCAAAGTGAGGAGCCTGCCCCGCCTGACAGAGCAGTGCAGATTGAGGAGCCTGCCCCGCCTGACAGAGCAGTGCAAATTGAGGAGACTGCCCGGCGCGGCACTGGGGGGTGTGCAGCTGGGAGCACAAGAGGCAGGGGCTGCTGCTTGGCACACCGTTTCAAACAACCAGCCACGACCCACGCTGCCTCCACTTACTCGTCGCTTATGCATGCGGCGGAGGCAAAGGCGGGCAGTGCGGCCAGCTGGCATTGAGCAGAGCGCAGGCGGCGGCAGAGCGTGGCGGCGGCCGCCACGGCGGGGGCGCCCGCTGAATAAAGGATCCCGAGCAGCAGCTCATCCGTCAGCGCCAGAAGGCCTGGTGCACAGGGCAGCAGTGGGAATACGGGCAAGTGAGGGGAGAACAAGTGAGTGATGTACGGAAAAAGACAAGGCAAACAGGCAAACAGGCAAACAGGACACACAAGCTGCCGCCGCAGGTCGGTCACCGCCGGCGCCCCACAGCAGGCGGCGCAGGCAGGGTTTTGGCGCTGCAGCACAGAGGGGCGTGGCGCGGCTCGGTATCGTGGCGCGGCGGGGCATGAAGCTACCTGGGGGGGCGTCCATTGGTGCACTCTCACAGGAGAAGCGGGAGGACGCGGTGGAATTCCGCGCCTCGGCGCAGCGGATCGAATTCGGCTTTGACAGCGTCACAATACTGGGATTGACCCAATTGCCCAGCGTGTGACCCATGCGCCCTCGAGAAGGCCGGGCCGACGTGGCCGAAGCTCGTAGGAAGCCGCTGCTCACTGCACGCTCAGTGGCCTTCTGCTACTACCTGGCAAGCATAGGTCCTGTAGCTAGCAGATCACAGTGACATCGCTGGGGTTTGCGCTGGCGCAGAGTAGATGAGACGGAAGCAGGTGCTGCCCACAGCCCAGGAGACGCACAGCAACTCTCTGGTGGCAGCCTGGATCGAGCGCAGCAGAGAATGGGCTGCGCAGGCCAGCGCACAAGCCGGCGCGCCGCCGCCGCTGCAGCTGCTGCCGTCGGTGCCGCTGCAGCAGAGCCCGGCCTGGCGGCGTGCCCCCAGCTGGGCCGCCGCAGCGTTGCTTGTGCCCTTGGGAGCACATGACCTCGCCATCACCAGCAACCGCAGCGGACGGCAGCACGTGCCCAGTCCGGCAGACCTGGCAGCGGCGGCGGCGGTGGCGCGCGGCTCCGGCCTCTGCGGCCGTGCGCTGTGGGTGCTGGGCGGCCGCGACTCCTTCTTTGTGTACGCCACACCCTACCCATACTATCAGGGCGTGCCGTACCGCCAGCACGACCTGCTGCCCGCCACGCTGAAGCTGCTGCCAGCCCGGGACGGCGGCGGTGGCGGCGGCGGTGACGCGGCAGCAGAGCGGCAGGAGCAGCGAGAGGCCAGCGCTCTCTTTCTGGAAGTTGCCGCCGACCAATCCCCCACTGGCCTGCGCGTGGTGGGATGGCTGCTGTCGCACCTGTTCAGGTGAGTGTGTGTGTGTATGTGTGGGCCGGGCGGCAGCCAGACGTGTGAGCAGTGTGCAGGTGCATGCAGCGCGTATGTAGCGCAGTGTAGCAGCGGAGTGCATGAAAGGCGGCCCTCTCACAGACTGCTACCATCTCAACATTTCACAACCTGCAAACCGCCTCGCCGGCTTCTTCTGCCTGCTCCCCCTGCTCCCGCTCGACACCCCACCCTCTCCCCCTGTGTTGTGTCCCTCACGCTGTGCAGGTGGCTCTTCAACTCGGAGCTGTACATCGACGCAGCAGGCCTGAACCGCCTGCGCGCTCTGTACCACGGCGCCGGCGCCGGCAGCGACGACGGGTCAGCGGGCACAGCGCAGGAGCAGGAGGGGGAGCAGGAGCAGGTGGAGCAGCAGGCGCTGCGGCAGGTGGAGCAGCAGGAGGGGCAGCATGTGCAGCGGCAGGGGGGTGAGCCTCCCCGCGCCTCTATGGTCTACATCCCCGCCCACAAGAGCCACCTGGATTACCTCATGCTCTCATACGTGCTCTTCGCCTCGGGCCTGCCCTGCCCACACATCGCGGCGGGCGCCAACCTGTCGCTGCCGCTGGTCGGCAGGTGGGGGTGATACGGGGAGGGGAGGGAAGAGGAGGTGGTGTGATACGGGGAGGGGAGAGAAGACGAGGGGGCCCAAACCGGAAGAGGCAGATCAGGGGTAGGGGCAGATGTTATGCCCTCTGCGCTTTGCCTCCTTGCCGGGGGTGGGGGCGGTGCAAGAGGCGTCAGTTGGGCGTGCGGCGCTGCGTAGAACCTGATCCAACGTGAGCCCCCCCCCCTGCAGGGTGCTGCGCGTCTGCGGCGCCTTCTTCATCCGCCGCACCTCCCGCGGCACCCCCGACGCACACCTCTACAAGTCCGTGCTGGCAGGTGGGCGGTTGGGTGGAAGCGGAGGCTCTGGGGCTAGCAACTCCTGGGGCCTTGATTTGCTCACGTCTGTCTACAGTAGGGTTTGGTGGGGCTCTCGTTGCCTCTCTTTGGAAGGCTGTGCTCTGGCAGGCAGGTGGCCAGGTGGGGCCACTGCCAGGCCCCTGTTGTTGACCGTGTGCCTGGCTGGCTGCTGGGCAGCATGTGCACGATGCTTTTCAGCCGACGGTGTTAGCGGTCCCGTTGCATCCTTAAGCAGCGCACGCTGCGCTGGCAGGCAGGCAGGGTGCCACATGCCCATCTATGGCCGCCCCAGCCCCACCCCTTGTGCCCCTCACGCCTGCCTGCCCCTCCCTGCCTCCTTTGCCTGCCTGCCGCCCTGCAGCCTACGTGCATGCGCTGCTGGTGGCGGGGCACAGCCTGGAGTTCTTCATCGAGGGGGGGAGGAGGTGAGGGAGGGCGGGGGGGTGGGGGAACGCGCTGCAGGCTGGGAGCGGTATAGGCCGGTAGGACAGCAGAGGCTGGGTGGAAAGCAAAATGTGGGTGGAAAGCAAAGTGTGGGTGGAAAGCAGAGGCCAGGGGAGACAGAAGCGGCCGTTGCTCGGCGTGGTGCACACTCGCCACCCCTGGCCCCCCTGCCCACCTCCTACACGTGTGCCCGCCCGCCTGTCGCCACCGCCACCCGTGCCTCTCGTCACTGCTTCATTCACTACTCCCCCTCCTCTTCTCTTCGCCACACCATCCGTCGCCATCCACCCTGCCTCTCGTCATGCCTCCACGGTTGGCGCCCCATCTTTTTCACACACCATCCGTCACCACCCCACCCTGCCTCTCGTCACGACACACATGTTTGTGGCCGTTGCCCTCCCCCCGCACACCGTTTTGCAGCCGTGACGGGCGTGTGAACCCTCCCAAGATGGGCATGCTGAAGATGGTGGTGGACGCGCTGGCGGCGGGGGACGTGGGGCGGGTGAGGCCTGTATTGTATTGTATTGCTGTGCACTGTAATGGTGTTGTGCCGCCAACGGGTGGGAGGGTGGGTCGGGTGAGGCCCGCGCCGTAGTGCTGTGCACCGTATTGATACGGCGTGTATCGATAGACGCGCTGGCAGCGGGGGACGTGGGGCGGGTGAGTTCCGCACTGCGCTGCTGCGCACTGTAATGCTGTTGTGCTGCCAACGGCTGGGAGGGTGGGGTGAGTGAGGCCCGCGCCGTAGTGCTGTGCACCGTATTGGCATGGCGTGTATCGGTAGATGCGCTGGCGGCGGGGGATGTGGGGCGGGTGAGGCCTGTACCGTATTGCTGTGCACTGTGATGGTGCTGTGCCGCCAACGGCTGGGACGTGGGACGGGTGAGTTCCGCACTGCACTGCTGTGTATTGTATTGTATTGGTGTGTGCTGCAAACGGCTCGGAGGTGGGGCGAGTCAGGCTTGAGCCACTGTATTGCTGTGCACTGTATTGTTGTGTGCTGTATTGGCATGTGCTGGCAACGGCTTGGGATGTGGCGCGGATGAGGCCTGGCCAGTATCGGTGTGAGCTGTCTTGCTGTGCACTGAAGCAGTGTGTGCTGCCAATGGCTGGGGGGATTGCAAGTGAGGCCTGCACTGCACTGCACTGGTGGGGCTGGGTGTGTGCCAGGGCGTGTGGGCCAGGGGTGGGGTGGGGGAGGCTTTGGCTGCTTGGCGGCAGGGTGGCGCGGTTGAGAATGTCTGGGGGCTGAGGGGCCCGGCCGGCAAGCACTACCGCCCCCACCACGGCGTGAGCACAGATCCCCCAGCCCCGGGTGGGCGTGAGCGCAGCAGACCCCATACCTTGTGCCGAGCACAACTCTACCCCGCCCACTGCACTCTTTTCACCCACACATCAACCCCTTTCCATCCCTGCAGCCTGTGTATTTGGTGCCCACCGCCATGAATTACGACGCCGTGCTGGAGGAGGAAAGCCTGGCGGCACAGCTGGCGGGGGCGGCCAAGAGGGGGGAGAGCCTGGGGGGGCTGGCAGGGTGAGGCACCCACCACACCTGCCTGCCCGCCTGGTTGACTGCCTGCCTGTTTTGCTTGGCTTGGCCTGCCTGCCCGCCTGCCTGCCTGCCTGCCCGCCTGCCTGCCCGCCTGCCTGCCTGCCTTGTGCTGGCAGACTGTTTTGCTTGGCTTGGACTGCAGCACGCCTGCTTGGCTGCCTTGCTGCCTAAGCTGATACCGCTGCCGGCACAGCCTGCATGCCCCGGGCCCCACGCCTGCCCTGCACCCGCCCGGCCTCCCTGTCTCGCCTCCGGCTTCCTCATTCCAATCATTCATGCCCTCCTTCCAACTATTCATGTCCCCCTTCCAGTGCCGCACCAGTCCTCCTTCACCCACCGCCTCCCTTCCCGTCCCCCTTCCTCCCCCTCTTCTCCTCCCAGTGCCACACCACACCACCCTCCCTCACACCCCGCCTGCCTCCCCCTCACCCCCCCCCACCGCAGCACCTGCTGGGCCATTGCCGCCAAGGCGCTGCGCTCTCGCTGGCAGAGGCTGGCATTGGGCCTGGGCGCCGGCGGCTACTGCGGGCGGGCCACTGTCGCCTTTGGGCAGCCCATCTGCCTGCGCCAGTGGCTGGAGGAGCAGCGGGAGGTGTTGCAGGGCGGGGGCGGCGCGGCGCGGCATGCGCTGGCGCAGCTGGGGGAGCGGGTGACAGCTGGCATAAGGACAGCCAGCGTGCTGCCCACCGCCGCGCTCCTGGTGGGGGCACTGTTTGCGGAGCAGCACTGCCCCCTGCCGCCCCTTGTCAGCGATGACAAGGGCAGCGGCAGCAGCGGCGGCACCCCTGGCACCTGCAACGGCAGCGGGAGAGGTGGGCAGGCGGTTGGGGCACCCGACAGCGGCGGCGGCGGGGGCAGCGTGGAAGGCAGCGGTACCCCCGCCCCGGCTGCTCTGGCCGGCATGGAGTGGCTGGCAGCAGAGCTGGAGCAGCGGGGTGCAGCGGTACTGCGCCTCCCACGCATCGGACTCCCCGACGGCAGCAGCAGCAGCAGCAGCGGCGGTGATGGCACCGGTGGCGGCGTTGATGCGCCTGGGGTGCAGCATGCACAGCGTCAGCAGCAGCAGCAGCAGCAGCTGCTGCTGAACGTGGCACACATGCTGCCGGCATGCTGCAGCGCCGGCCCGGGCGGCGGCAGCAGAGGCAGGCGCGGGCAGGCGGCGGTGCTGCGCCTGCAGGCCGGCGTCAATGCGT
>JTEE01000002.1:399973-430652 GCA_002896455.3 Chlorella sp. ArM0029B | reverse complement strand
GGAGCCGGCAGCGGGCTGCTTTGGGTATCCGAACGCACATTCTGAGCACAATAGGGCTTTGGGGCTCCCATCTACAGCATGAGCATGGGCCCTCATCTTAGAGGCTCCTGAGCGTACCGCCCCCTGTGGCGCCTGAGCTGCAACCACGATGCACCGCGACCCTGAACAACCGCCCCCATGACACAAAGGCCCCACGCGCGCCCGCCTGCCCACCCACCGTAGCAGCTTGTCCATGTCCGAGTGTGAGATGAGGTCGCAGATCACCATGGGCAGGTGGTCCTCGTCTCCCGGGAAGAAGCCTCGGAAACGGGCAAACACTCCGTTCACCCGCCAGAGGGCCCACGCCTCGCGCGCCGCGTCATGCTCGGCGTTGGGCCCCTTGAAGATCTTCACTGCCAGGAGGCGGCTGTTGACCAGGCCTGCAGGGGTAGAGCGGTAGCCAAGCAGGGGAAGTGGGGTCAGGCACAACACTGTGCAGCTTGCATTTGGGGGTGCGCCCTGAGAGAGCAGCCCGCTGGCAGAGGCACATGCCACCTCAGAGCGGCAGGGCAAGCGCATGCCGGGGAAGAGTGATGTGGTTGGAAGTTCATCCCTAGCACAGCAGCTGAGCAAGGCTTGCTCACCCAGCACTACGTAGCCGTAGCAGCCCTCGCCCAGCATGGCTGCCTCGCCGACGCGACCATGCTGTCCCGGCACCGGCCCCTCGGGGTAACAGTTCTTGCCGCGCTGGTTGTCGCGGTTGTACAGGATGCCGTTGTGGAAGGCCTCTTCCGCCATGGGCCAGTTCCACAAAAGCGCAACAGCTTCCTGTGGCGGGGGCAGGGAGCAGTCGGGCAGGCGAGCGGGGCAGGCGGCGACAGGTGAGAAACGCGCCGTGGAGAGCCGCGGTGGCCTTCCGACCCGCCCACCGTCATTCGCTCTGCCTAACAGAGGTTCGAAACGCGCCTAACCTGCGTGAAGAGACGCCACCATTCGGCAATCGGCTGGTCTGGCCGCGGAAAGGGCACCATTGTGCGCCGCGACTGCAGATCAGCGGTCCCCTAGGGTTGCGGCGTCCAGACTGCGGCCAGCTCGGGCCATCAGCGCGAATGGCAGGTCGGCGCGGATGCTGATCGGCGCGGGAAGCCTAGCCAAAAGCCACAGAAACCCGCTAGGATCCACCAGACTGAGTCAGACAGCGATGGCACTGCGCGGTGGATGAAGAAGAGTTGTTTTCGTGCTGGCATGCCAGCTGTGCGCCCGCCGGTGAGCCAGCACTGTGCCCGCTCAGCTGCCCCAGGGCTCGACTGCTTGCAAATGCGCCATGCTTAGTATGTGTGCAACTCAAACAAGCGATACGGTTCCTTGCTTAAACATAAATTTGTGTGCCGCGTTGCGCGCCGCTCAGCTGCCGCCAGCGGGCACCTCCGCTGACGGGAGCCCTCCACCAACTGAACCTCGCACTGCCTCTGCTCCTCCCTGCCACCCAGCACTTACCACACGCGCACACAGCGCCAATGGGAGGTCAGATCAGCGCCATGCGGCGCCCCCGCTCGGCCTCTTCCCCGGCCCCTGCCCTGCACCTTCTGGGCCTGCCGGAAGACCTGTTACTGATCATGGCTGCTCACCTGCCTCTGGAGGACCGGGTGCGGCTGGCGTGCGTGTGCCGGCAGCTGAACGAAGCGTCGGCGTGCGAGCAGTTGTGGCCAGAGCTGGACCTGGACTTCAAGGCTGCTCGCTGGGCAACTGAGCCGCACGGCACGGCCCTGTGGGAGCTGCACCAGTCGCTCAGGTGGGTTGCGGCAGGCAGTGGCGGCAGGGCGGCGGCGGCGGCGGGCGAGAAGCGCGCCTGCGCACCCTGCTCCCTGCGCTATTTTCCTGCTCCTCGATGTCACCGAGTCCTGGTTTCACATCGTGCAAAGTTCCTGCGAATCGAAACGAGGCACCCAGCAACGGGGGCCTCCCCCGCCAGCGTGCCTGCTCGCCTTCCCCAGGCAGTGCCGCCACCCTTCCCCGCCACCCCCTTCCGCCCCCCGCCCGCAGGCTGTGGCTGGCACGGCGCGGCGCCGGCGTGCGCTCCCTCACAATCACCTGGCCGGGCCGGTTGGATGCCTACCCTTTTGAAGTCCCTGACGGCACAGTCTACCACCTGCAGCTGCTGGTAGCCTCCCTGCTGGGCTCCCTGGCAGGCAGCCTGCACAGCTTGGACCACCGCTTCTCCTGCTTTGTGCCCTGGGCAGACACGCTGATCCCCCTGGGTGGTGGCGCCGACGGGCTGAGAGAGCTGCGCATCCGAGACTGCCACCTGCCCAGCGTGGCGGCGCTGGGCGCGCTGGGGCCCTCGCTCACCTACCTCTCCATCAGCGTCTGCCCCGGCTTTGCCGAGCACGAAGGTGAGGGGGGTGGGAGGGAGGCGGAAAGAAGAGGTGAAATGCTGGAAAGAAGGGGTGAGGGGCTGGCAGGAGTTTTCAAGGACGGAAGGAACTCTTTCCACGCCTCCCACCCCTCCTGCAAAAGGTGGCGTTGCGTGCTTCACAACCTCGTTCAACGGAATGTCGTTGAAAGAGGTTGTCAAGCACGGAACGACACCTTGTGCAGGAGGGGTGGGGGGCGTGGAAAGAGGGATGCACAGGCAGGCGTGTGGCTGCAGAGCTCTGCAAATCCTGCCATCCCAAGCAAGGGATCCGATGGTACACCGCTCCTTGTACTGGCCCAAATCAGCAGAGCAATGTGCTGATGTGCCCCCGTATGTTGTGCGCGCTCTTGCAGGCGGCGTGGCGCACCTGCCTTTAACCCTGCGCAGGCTGTCGCTGCTGCAGCACCTGAGCCTGTCAGAACTGCTGTTTGACACAGGTGAGCGCTGAACTCGTGGCCGAACTCGTCCCTGGCAGCCAGCAGAGACGCTCCCAGTCGTGGAATTCAGAATTTCATAAGCCTGGCTGTGTGTTAAGGCCAAGCCCTTTGCTGTGTCCTGCCATCTGGGCGATGCCGCGCCATGCTGTGACCTTGCCGCGCGCGATGTGCTGTGCCCTGCCCCGCTGGGCAATGCCACGCTACGGTTTGCTGTGTCATGCCGGGAGATGCTGCGCTGTGCGGTGCTGTGCTGTGCCAATCCAGGCTCAGCAGCCAAGGCACGCCAGGTGTCACGCCCCGTGCCCACTTCCTGCCCTGTCTTACCCGGTACCGTGCCCTTTGCGTGCTTCCTTCGTCACGGCACACTCATAAGCGCTCACCGCGCCCATGCCGTGCGATCCCCCTTCCGTGGACATGTCCCCGCAGCCCCCGCCTCGCTGAGCGCCCTCACCCGCCTGACATCCCTGGAGATGGACAGTTTGGACCTGGATTCAGAGCACGCCCTGCCCCCCAGCTGCAGCACGCTCACTCGCCTGGCCCGCCTGCAGCTGACTGGCACTGGACTGGAGAAGGTGCCAGCTGTCCTCCAGGTGGGGGCGTGGCACTTTTGGTGTTACAATGCAGATGGGGTGAAAGGAAGGGAGGGAGGAAAGAAGGAGAGGAAGCCTTGGGGGCTCACACCTGCTTGTGTTTGCTGGCGAGAGGGCAGCTGTGTGCGCAATTACTGGCCGGCTTTCTGGCTGGTTGTGCATCTGGCCTGGCCTCCGATGCCCACCCATCTCCCAGCTGCCGCTGGCTGCGCCCCTATCTGGCACCCCGGCCACCCCAGCCAGCCCCGTCAACAACGGTTCCCCCTGCCCCCGTGCTTTTCCGCACTCAGCTGCTCTGTCCCTTGTGCTCTGCCCCTTGTGCGTGCCCTTGCCCCCCGCAGCACCTCACCGGCCTGCGCACCCTGCTCCTGTCTGCCAACAAGCTCGGCTCTGCCTGGGATGACGACGAGGATGGCCCGCCTCAGGTGTGGGGTGGCCTGGGCCTGGGGACAGACAGTTGGATGCAGGGGAATGTCAGCAGAGCACACACCGGGGGCTGGGCTGTACACCAGGTCCCATCAGAAGGTAAGCATCAGAGGGCTGCAAGCCATGCTTGAGGTGCTGAAAGAGTGTGGGCAGCATTAGGAGGTGGAAGTCAGTCGGAGCAGAGCCAGGCGAGCAGGCATTTTTCACACCCCGCCTCACAGAAGGCCACGTCGACATGTTGTTTGTATCTCAATGGTGTGTTGTTTCTGTCCAACCAGCGAAGTGTGCAATCTCCCGCGGGGTGTGCCTCTGTGGCCTGTTTAGATCAGTCTTCTCTTCTCTGCTCGTCCTCCTGCAGGGTGTGCCTCTGTGCCTGTCTAAGGACGTTCCTCGTATCTGCAAATGCAAGTCAGTTTCCTCTCATCTGCATATGCTCCCGCAGGGTGTGCCTCTGGAGCTGTCGGCGCTGCAGCAGCTGGAGCACCTGTGCCTGCGGAGGAACGAGTCGCTGGGCAGCATGCCGCAGGTGGGGCCGCTGGCTGGGTGGGGACGGGGCTGCAGGGTCCGCGGGACGCAGACAGGTGCAGGGGAGGACTGTCGCTGGTGGCTGTGGGCGCAGGTGCTGTGCTGACGAGAGACAAGGCTGTGTGCAGGAGGGCAGTGAAGATGCAGGGCACGTGCCTGCTGGGTCATAAGCAGCCGGCGCTCTGGAATTCATTTGAGCAATCCAGCAGAGACACATTGCAGGACAGGGCAGCTCATTTCAGATTTGCGGCAGATGCTGCTCTGTTCAGCACAATAAGTTGCCTTGCCTCCCCACCCTCCCCGTGCCAGGCATTCCGCGGGCTGAGCCGCCTCACGCTGCTACACTTGGGCTCCACCGGACTGGGCAGGGCAGGCCTCCCGCAAGGCCCCTACCTCTCGGCCCTGCAGGTGGGGACATGTGTGTGTCTATGCCTGCAGGCAGGGAAGTGTGTGTGTGTGCCTGCAGGCAGAGAGGTGTGTACCCGCTTTGCCACAGCCGCGCTGCCGATGCTGTGCACATGTCACATCCCTGCCCTGCCATGCCATGCTCTGTGAACGGGCAACGCCAGCTTTGCCCACTTAACTAAGGCGCCATTCGCCCCGCCTCAATCGGGTTGCTGGAGCGGCCACCCTGCTGTGCCTCACCCGGAAATCCGCAAAGTTACATTGCACCCTTGTTCTCAATCCTGCGGCCCACATTCTGCCCTTGGGCTCAACCTGCTGGAATTGGGCAGCCAACAACCTCGCCACTGCATTGCTGCCCCTGTGTCTCACCCCCTACCCCCTGTCGGTTGTTTCCTTTCAGGAACTGGACCTTGCTGGCAACCTCCGCCTGCCCTCCGCCTCCCTTTCGGCCCTGGCTGCCGCGTCACGCCTGCGCCGGCTGTCCCTACGCGGCTGCCAGGCCGCCTCCGGCGGTATGCTGCTGCCTGCCGTCCTGGGCCTGAGCCAGATGACCTATTTGGATGTGGGGGCCACGCCAGTGCGCTGGTGAGTGAGGGGGGAAGGGCCGGAAGGGGCAGATTGTGGGCAGGGCTACGCCAGGGTGTTGCAAGTGCTGGCCTGGGGCAGGAGCCAGGGGGCGGTGTGGCTGGGGGATGCAGCTTTCAATTGAATCTCAGCCCTGCCCCTCCCCTTGGCAACTGCAACGAGGGAGTCAGCGCAGATGCGGCACCCTTCCACACCTCGCCGCCCCTCCCCAACTGAACCCCTCCCCTTGAGCATTGCACCGGGCGCCTACTGCTGCCAGCCGTTCACAAGCGCTGCCCCCGACCACTGCCTTCACCCTGCCACACCCCTGCCTTTAACGTTCTGCCCCTGAATTTCCACAGGTTCCCACCCGGCCCTTATGCTGCCAGCTTGCAAGAGCTTAACGCAGACCGCTGCGCCCCTGCCAGCGACGACATCCAAGCCGTGCGTGTGCTGTCCGCGCTGCCGCCCCTGCCGCGCCTGCACCGCCTGTGCTGGCGCGACAACGGGCGGTTGAGCCTGCCGGCGGCTAGGGGGCTGCTGCGCTCGGCGCCGGCGCTGAAGGTGAGGCACACCCCGCCCTGTCCCATGAGACCTTGCTGGCTCCCCCTGGACTGGGGCTGCTTGATGGGCTGGACAGCTGTCTAGGCTTACAACCTCGGCCAGCTGCAGAAGTGGGCCAGCAACCTGTGCTCCCTCGTATGCCCTGCACCCGGGCACGGCCCATGCCTGCACCACCTTCCCCAGCGCTCACAAGCACAGATCGCCAGCTGGTGTGATGCCCCAGCGTCCCTTATCTTTCCACCCATTCCCTCCTCTGTCAACCCGTTTGGCCGCGCCGATTCCTCAATATCCCTATCTGTCCGCCCCATCTTTCCACATGCGCAGGTGCTGTGGGTGGGCAGCCTCGAAAGCTTGACCAAGCCAGCCGAACGGGAACTGGGGCAGGCAGGGGTGGCAGTGGAGGAGCACGTGGCTGCCTACCCGCTTGCCCACACAGCGGATGCAGATGAGGAGTCGGATAGTGATGGCCAGAGCGGCGGCGGCGGTGATGAGTCGGACTCGGGGAGCGAGAGTGGCGACACCGGCGGCGGCGGGGATGGGTCGGAGTCGGGGAGCGAGGATGAGGCAGAGTGAGGCACACTTGCTGGCGTGCTGAAGCACAGGACCAGCGAAGCCTGTGTTGTGTGTGTGCTTTGAGCCATAGGACTGTCCTTTATACCGAATTGCTGCACATGTGGCAGACTTGCTGCCACAACCTTTGCTCCCGCATTGAGCCTTCCTGGGCCCTTCTGCTATACTTTTGTAATTCAGCCTATGCCTGACAGCTTACAGTAGGGAGGAAAATGGTTCAGGCTGGGACTTTGGGGGGCTCGCATCCGTGCAGGCCATCATTGTCGATCGAATGAAAGCAATACATACCCATGAAAGTGGGGGGATTCTTGGCAGGGTGGTTTCGAAGCAGTGGAGGATGGCAGTGGAGGATGGATGATGTACAGATTGACTGCTGGGGGCTAAGCATTGGCGGGGATTAAATGCGTGGTGTTAAGGGGATGTCGGCGGTGTGTGGATTGGGGTGGTGTGGGGTGAGATGCCAAACGCTGTGGGGTGCGGCTGGGGCCGGCACCTGTGCACCGGGCATCCAGTCGGCGGGATGCAGCAACAGGCATTTATGCTGCTCTTCTGGCCGGTGCTGCTAGCCTGGCCGGTGCCCGGCAGACAGGCCAGCCTTACGGCATGCTGCTGCTTGTGCGACTCCCTCAAGTCCACCAGGGCTCCTGGCCGTCACGGAAGTCGGTCTCGCTCCTGAGGCAGACAGGCAGGTAGGGATGCGGGATGTTTGTGAAAGCACGGTAACGGGTGTGCCGGCGATGGTGGGAAGCATGTCGGTGGGCAGGGCGGCGGGCAAGAGGGCTGGCAGCTCTGATTAAGAGCAGGGTCACAGAAAGTGAGGCAGGCAGCTGCCGCCCGGGCTGCTGCCATGGAACGGCACGCCCATCAGGCCTGGGGCCACCTGCTGCAGGAAGGAGAGCACCGACAAGAGAGCACAGCAGGAGGGCACCGGCAGGCTGGCTCACCAGGGGCTCAGCGTGACCACGTCCTTTTCGGCCACGTCAGCGTGCACCAGCTCCAGAGACAGCGGTGCGGGCCCCCGCGTCTTCTTGCCCTGCAGGCAGGCAAGGAGAGGCAGAGTCAGAGGCAGAGGGGTGGAGGCACTGCTTGCTCTCGGTAAGCGGGCGCATGCTGGCAGCGCTTGCAAGGGCACAGCAGGGCACAGCAGGGCACAGCAGGGCACAGCATGATCGCAAGCTTCCTTGCAGGTGAGATGCTCTGCACTGCCCAACGGTTGCCGCTCTGGCAGGTGCTGGTTCTGTCCGCGAATGGCGCAGGCAGGGCTTGAGCTAGCGCGCCGCAGGCAGGCGAAGGGGCAAGCTGGCATGAGGGCATGAGGGCATGAGGGCAGGCAGGCAGGCAGGCAAGCGCACCTGGGCGTCATACTGGCTCCCGTGGCAGGGGCACATGAACTTGTTCTCGGCCTGCAGAAGTGGGGGCGACGGCAGAGGTAGCACAGGGAGTGGGTGGGTGGTCGGCAGCTGAGCTACCGAGAGTGTAGCTGCAGGGGTGTATCTACAAGGGAGGGACTCAGAGGTGGGCAGCCCGGCAGTGGCGTGCAGCTGGCGGGGGCGGCTGCAGCACACACATGCGGCATTCTGCTCGGCAGCTGGCATGCCAAATTTCATGGGAACAGAGCAGCTGCAGATGCCCAGGCACGCAGCCAGCCTGCTCACCGCGTTCCACGGCACCACACAGCCCAGGTGGGTGCAGATGGAGTTGAGGCCGTAGCTCTCGAGGCCCCCGTCAGCCACAACCAAGTATGTGGGGTCTCCCTGCGGGGTGGGGCACAGGGTTGGAGGTCGTGAGGCACGTGCGGTGTGTGGCGTGAGGGACGTGCAGTGAACGAGCCACGGGCATGTGGTGCCTGCGCGGGGTGCCGGGGTGCCGGGCGGGGTGCCGGGCGGCGGCAGTGAACCCAAGCCATGAGTACAGGCGAATCGATGCTGCGATTTGGGCAGCGCTGGCCATGCGGCTGCCGTTTATGGCAGGCGGGAGCCGCTGATTATCCGTGACATACTCCTCAGCCTGCCCCCAGGAATGGGCTGAAGGTGGCAGGCAGTGCGGCTCACCTTCAGGCCCTGCACCAGAGAGCGGTCGCCAGTGGGGTGCGCCGCCAGCCAGGCGCCCGCTTGGACAATGTTGCCCAGGGCGTCGCGTGCGGCCTGCGGCCCAGACACTGCGCCGGAACTGCACGCACACAGAAACGGAAAGAACGAGCGCGGCGCAGACGTGAGGAGGCTGACGAGAGTATTCACGTGTCCGATCATTGATGCCCAGCCACCCACCCACCCAGCCACAGTCAACCGGATCGCGCACCTGGGAGGCATTAGGCTTGCGGCAAATGGCCCCACGAGGCCCGCGGTGGGTGCTGCCAAGGCGCCCACAAGAAGGAGGTTGAGTGTCCTCCTTTTTTCGGGGCTGGGGGGCTCGCTGTAGTTCTCATCCAGCAGGCAGTAGTCTGCACTCGAGGCGGACACGCGCAGGGCGGCACGGGAGGACCTCTGACGACCAGGCCTGGCCTGGCGTGCCAGCGCGGCTGGGGCACTGGAGAAGCAGGCACAAGATGTGGTGAGCATTCTTGTTCAGGCGGCAGAGGAGTGGAGAGTGCAAGAGGTGAATGACTGAATGGTCGAATGAATGAATCGATGCAGAAGGGTGCAAGAAATACAAGAAAAGAAAGAACAAGCTGACAAGATGCATGCTGCAACAACTTAGGTAATTGACTGGTCCATGACGACAGCTGGCACTGGGCAGTCCCTTCGCCGCACGCCACAAGGGGCGCCGCACCCAAGGGCCGCCCCGACGCTCCTCACGCAGCAAGTTCACGCAGGTATGCACAGCGCATGGCATGCTTCCTGACGTAGGCAGGGAGTGCCGGTGTGGCAAGGCTCACTTGGGTGGGCTGTATTTGGCGCAAGCGCTGAGCGGCCGACGGCGGTGAGGCTTGTCGCAGGGGCTCACGCTGAACGTGTGCTTTACCACTCAGTCGGGTTGCCAGTTCATCGCGCGCCAATATACAGCAGAGCACATGAGGTGGTGATGCGAGTGATCATGTGAGCGCCAAGCTTGCGAGGCGCCGGCTGCAGGACTGACCAGCCAGTCAGTCGCACAAATGACACTCAACCGTTTGGTTAAACTTTCAAAACGATATGAACGCAGTATAATGGCCCATTAAAATACTGCATACAGCTTGCTTTGCTCCCGGGCAGATCTGCGTGCGCCTCGCTGCCGCTGCTGCCGCCAAGCCAGGGGGCGCCGGCGGGGGCATGCATGGGCAAAGGCCATTTGCCCGTTCGCCGCAAAGCAAGAGCCCTCCACCGCAGGCCATTTTTTTGAATGCGAAGTCCGTTTGTGGCTATAGGCTTTAGCTGCAGTTCAGCGTCCAGTTTCCACGTTTGTTAGCGCCGGCGGCGCGTCGCTTTGCTAACGCAGTCGCGCACCATGGGCATGCCGGTCGATACTGTGCCTGCCTGCAACGGCGCCCTGGGCAGCGGCAGCTGTAGCAAAGTCGCATGCGAGCCGAGCCGCCTCCACGTCTCCTATGACACGCTGCACAGCTCGATAGTGAAGTCCCAAGAAGCTCTGCGGGAAGCCGGTGAGTGGGGCACACAAACTCTGAAGGCAAGGGAGCCCGGCCACCTGCCGCTCACCGCCGCCGCCGTCTGCCTCCGCTGCCCGCTAGTTCGACAGCCCCGCCGCGGACGGAGGGAGCGAGACGATAAGGGATAGGATATGAATTCGAGAGGTGTGCCACCGGGAGCTGGGTACAAGCAAGCCGCCGCCCGCCCTTGCTTGCGCAGGCTGGGCAACGCCCGACTACTTGATAGCCATCAGCGGAGGCGGCCTCATCCCGGCGCGCATCCTGCGCAGCGCACTGCGCCACACATCCAAAAATGGCGGCTGCGCCGCCATCAAGGTGCGCTGCTTTGCACGCTGCTTTGCGCAAGCTTGTGAACAAGCTTGTGAGCAGCCGCTGCTGAGGGCGCTGCGGGGCTCTGGCAGGGGCCCGGGGTGATTTCTGCCTGGGTCTTACAGTGCTCGTGATTTTGTCGGGAACGCTTCGCCCCACCCCAACAAGATGCCCACCCCACAATCCCTCCCCAAACCCGCATTTTCAAAGTGCACGCATGCTGCTTTCCCGCTGTCGCTTGCTTGCTGTTCTGGCGTCACCTGCTTCACAGAAACACACGCACACTCATCTTCATATGCTGCCCACATGCTGCCCTTTTTCAACCCCTCCTCAAGTGGTTGGGCTTGGGCTGGAGCTTTATAACGGCGCGTGCATGGGCAGTATCACACACATTCAATAGACAACACACGCTATGCGCACACACACACACACACGCATGCTGCCCTGCCCCCTCCTCCTCCCAGGTGGTTGGGCTGCAGCGACGACCTAGATGGGCAGCATCCCACACATCTTATATTTTCAACTAGCGCACGTGCTGCACATGCACACACACACACTCTCGCATGCTGCCTACATCTTCTGTCCCTTCTTCCTCCTCCTCCCCAGGTGGTTGGCCTGGAGCTGTACAGCGACGACCTGGATGGGCAGCAGCACACATTTTCAGTAGACAACACATGCTATGCACACACCCACATGCTGCCCTGTCCCCTCTTTCTACTCAGGTGGTTGGCCTGGAGCCATATAGCGATGACCTGGATGGGCAGCAGCACACACATTTTCAATAGACAACACATGCTATGCACACACATACACATGCTGCCCTGTCCCCTCTTTCTACTCAGGTGGTTGGCTTGGAGCTGTACAGCGATGACCTGGACGGGCAGCCGCATGCGTCTGGTGTGAAGCGCACCCAGTGGCTGCAAGCGGGCAGCACGCCGCTGGTGGGGCGCCGCATCCTCATTGTTGACGAGGTGAGCCTGTCCATGGGTTGTGTGAGCTGGGGTAGAGTGGTGTGGGATGGGGAGATGAGGCGGGCAGCACGCCGCTGGTGGGGCGCTGCTGCGGGGGCACCGCATCCTCATTGCCAGCGAGGTGAGGCTGCCTGTGCTTCATGTAGTGGGGTGGGCGTGAGAGGCGAGGCTGCCAGCGGGCCCAGGGTGGTGTAGGGTGGGAGATGAGCGGCACGCTGCCCCGCTGGTGGGCTGGCACATCCTGAATGGGCAGAATGCTTCCGGTGGTGGTGGTGTGGGGGTGGGAGATGAGGTGGGGAGCATGCCACTGGCACGCAAGGGGAGGGGGAGACTGATGAGTTTAGGTGGGGTGGGGTCTGGAGCAGCGAGAGGGGCACGCAGGAGGCCTGCTGTGTACATGTGCGCGTGCTGATGCCGGGCAATAGCAAGTCCAACAGCACCGCTGCACTGCAAGAGGACAGCACAACCGCCCTGCCCAGCGCCTGCGTAGTCTGGTTCTGTGTCCACTGCTGAAAGCCTGCCTCGTGGCCGCTGCCCACACCTGCCCTATGGCCGCCACCAAGACCCACTCCCCCCTGTTCCCTGCCCCACTCTGCTCTCCCTGCTCCCTCCCCCACCCTGCTCTCCCTGCACCCTGCCCCACACTGCTTTCCCTGCTCCCTGGCCCACGCTGCTCTCCCTGCTCCCTGCCCCACCCTGCCTGCACCGCAGGTGGACGACACACGTGCCACGCTGGCGTACGCTGTGCGCGAGCTGCAGGTGACCGGGCTGCCGGCAAGCTGGGGGGCCAGGGCGGCTGGCCCAGGTTGGAGCCGCCAGTAGGGAGGCACCTCTCTTTTCCTATAACAGAACACCCTGATGTTGTACTTTTCGATATATCTGGGGTGACGCATCTGCGGCACACTTTTGTGTTGCTGCGGCGCTGTAAATGAATGAGTGAGGGCGGCACCTAAGCAAGCTCTGCTGCCGTGGCCGCCCTCACAGCCCCTTCTCTTTGATGCATGGGTTGCAATTCTTCCCTTTCCTGACTCAACAGCTCTCTGCCTCCCCTCCCCTCCCCCCTTGTCCTCACACCAAACTAAAACTTGCAGGCAGACATAGCGGCTGAGGAGGTGGCGCTGGCGGCGGCAGGGCAGGCGGTGCCTGAGACCTTTCTGGGCGTCTTTGTCATCCACTGCAAGCAGAAGCCCAAGGTGGCGCAGCTGCCAAAGGAGGTGCCCCAGTTTGTGGCGCAGGTGGGCAAGAGGTGCATCGTAACATTGTGGCGGTGGTGGGTGGTAATGGAGGTAAAAGTGGTGGATTTAAAGGTGGGAGGCAGGTGGCGGTGGTGGGTGGGTGGAAAGGGAGGCGGCTGTAGTGGGAATGTAAGTGGCAGTGGCAGGAGGGAAGGGACACGGTGGTATTGTGTGGGAAGTGGGCGGGGTGGTGGTAGGTGGGAGGCAGTCGTGGTGGTGGGTTCAACGGGAGGTGGCTGTTGCGGGTGGCAAGGCAGGCAGGGTGTGTGCACACACTTTGCCCCTGTGGCAGGCACTGGGGGCGGGGTCCGGAGGCGGGCTGGGCTGATGGGGCGTGCCTTGCAGTGCTGATCAAGCGAGAGGCAGGTTCTCTCTGTGGGCAGCTGTATGTGCGTGCGTGAAATGCCCGTGCAACCTAGCCTGCACATATGCAGCTGCTGCAGCCCTGTTCTGCCTCCCCTCACCAACGGCCAACATCGCTTGCATGCACTTCTCTTGAATTACAGATCTAGACAGAATTTGGTGTCATAGTTGTTCGAGTTAGCAACGGTTGCTTGCTGGCTCACCCTCCCTTGCGCAGGAGGTGTCGGGAGACCCTTGGATTGTGTACCCCTGGGATGCGCCCGACATTGAGCGGCACAACAGCATGGAGAGCCCAAGCCTGTCGGAGGGCAGCCAGTAGTGCCAGCTGGCGGGGCCCCACGGCGGCTTTGGCTGTAGGCGGCGGATTCGCACGCCGACTGAGGCCAGGCGGGGCGAGCCCTTTCTAGCATGCAGTCCTCTCTCTGGCAGCATGCCATGTTTCAAGCTATCCTGTGCCTCTCTGTAGCCAACTTCTTTTACATTCGTTTCCCAGCCCCCGTGCGACCTAGTGCCCTTGCCATCTCCTGCAACACCACATTCCCCTTGCTACTTCTTCTTTTCACGGAAGGCGTTACTTCTTTCTCTTGCATTATTTCAAGCGTTCTGCAAAAACGTCATCTGGTGCATTCAAGCACCACAGAACGGCATGATGGAAGTGGGCGTATGGTCGCACAGAAGCGCTGCGCAAGGGTGCCGCCACAGCCAGCGAAAAGTTGGGCATGGAGTACCGGCTGACCACCCACCGCTTCCCTTTGCGGGCACCCTTCCCCGCACCCCTGCCTTTCACAAATTGATGTTTACAATGTCTTCTGAAACGATTGGCAGATGTAATCAATGACGACCAGGCTCGCATGTGGCTCCTCCGAAACCTCTGACCGCCGCCGCTGCCTGACCGCGCGCCTGTGCCGCTGTGCGGCCGCACCCACGCCGACCTCCACGCACGCGTACGCCAGCTGTACCTCTGCCCTGACTAAACTTTGCTGTATGGCTTCCAGGCTGCTTCGCTGTACCTTGCAAGCACGGCACGCCAGCTGTCCCTTCCACGCTGGCACAGAATGCCAGCTGGCCACCCTCGCGCCTGCTGTGCTGTGCTTTGCTGTGCCGCCCTCACGCCACGGGCGTCGCCTCCAGGTCGAACAGCGAGGTGCCCATCACGCGGCAGCGCCGCATCTGGCCCACCTCCAGGGGGGGAATGTCGGAGCCCTCTTCTGGTGCCAGCAGAAAGACGATTGGGTCGATGTCGGGGGCGTCCCACTGGGTGCGCCCGTAGATCTCCCCGTCCTCGGTGAACCCATCCACAAGGACGTCAAACTGCAGAGGGGAATCACCAACACAAACACGACAACATGTGCACCGTCAGTGTTCCAAACGTTCTTAAAACTCAATCCCAGTGGCCCTTCAATTCACACTTCAAGTCAACGGGGCGGGGGAGGGCGCTGGGAGACAAAAGCGGCGCCCCGCTAACCTTCCCAAAACTTGGAATCTCAGGGCCAGTTGGCTGTCAAAGGGACATCGACGAGGCAAGGGCAGCGGGGGGGCGGGGATAGGGCGTGGGCAAAGGGGTGTGCCAGGGGCAAAGAGAGTGTGACGGGGTTGGAGCGAGCGGGCGCGGGGGGTGGAGCAGGGGCGCGGGAAGCGAGGCTGTCAGCGCAGCACCGCCGCTCAAGCCCAGCGATTGCTGCAGCCCTGCCCTGCCCATGCCCACCTACCTCCTCGCCCTCGTGCGTCTTGGCCCACTCCTCGCCCACGCGCTGCTGCAGGGATATGAGCTCGTCGCGCCGAGCCTCGCGCACCTCAGGGTCCACCTGCAGGCCACAGGCAGGCAGCGGGGAAATGAGAGAGACGGGGAGATGTTACAAGCAGAGGGGGGGCCTCAGGACCCACATGATCAACGCACAGGGGGTGCCTTGGGATCCACCTGCAGGGGGGCAGCCAGCATGTGCAATTGACCTGCTGCTCTGTGAACTCTGCCGCTGACGTCCGCTTATCCTCGCTGTGCTGCTTGCACCCCGCCTGCTGACCTGGCAACCCTGCCTATCGTCCCCCTCCCCTTGCACCCCCGCCCGCCCTCACCTGCGCTGGCACGTCTTCGGGGGTGTCCCAGCTTTCCCACTGTGCTGCATCCTGCCTGTGAACTCTGCCGCGGGCATCCCCCTTCCCCTCCCCCTTTCACCCCCGCCCGCCCTCACCTGCTCTGCGAACACTGCCGCGGGCGTCCCATCCTCCTCGCTGTACTGGAAGCAGCCCATGCGCTCGAAACGGAAGGTGGAGCAAAAGTCCACCAGCTCCCGGTGCTCAGCCTCGGACTCGCCTGCAAAAAGGAAAGCAAAGCGACATGCAGCACTGACGAGGGTGGTGCCTTCCAAATTTGCAACAACCCGAATTGAACCAGTGCATGAATGCCCTGACGTTGCGTGATAGAACGCAGCCCCACCCCCACCCACCCACCGGGGAAGCCGCTGATGAAGGTGGTGCGCAGGGCCAGGCCTGGGATGCGCTCCCGCAGCTTGTGAAGCAGGGTGAGCGTGTGCGCCTGCGGCGGCCGATTCATGCCGAGCAAAGTCATGTTTGCAATATGCTGCAGGGGAATGTCAATGTACTTGCAGACCTGAAGGAGGGAGGGGAAAGCGAGTGGGGAGTCAGGTAAGCCAGGCCTGGCTGGAATACAGCAGGCTGTCATAAGACGCTAGGGAGGCGAGCGGGCGCAGCTGCAGGCAGGGCTGACAACTTCACTGCTTGCAAGTTTATGCTGCAGCTCCCGCCCCCGAGCCGCCACTCCCCAGCCTGCCGAATTTCAAAGCGCAACATCAATCGTACCCCCACTTGTCCCCAACCTCGGCCAGCCAGTGACCCACCTTGGCCCCACCTTGGCCCCCCCAACCGGCCCCCACACACACTGTCCACCCTAACCCACCTTGGGGTTGTTGGCAATCTCATCAATCAGGTCCTCGCTGAAGTAGCTGGGGTAGCAGTCTGCATGTTGGCGGAGGAGGGCGGGGCGAGAGGGGCGGCAGGGTGAAGGCGGGGGGCACATGAGAGCGTTCAGATGTTGCATTGCTGGCCTGCACGCTGCCCTGCACGCTGCCTGCTGCACCCATGCTTGAGCAGCGCACTGCCATCCCCTGCTCGTCAGCCTCTAGCTTCGCCGAGGTTGGGCGAAGCTCCAGCACGTCCCTTCCCTCCAACCCGCAAATCACCTTCCCTTTCGGCTCAGTAGACCCTAAAGTCATGGACTGACCGAGAGCAGGCGGCTCACGCACAGCCTGCACTGCCCACCCGCAGCCAGCGGTTCGCACTCAAAGAGCAGGCAGATCCTGCACACAAGCTTCACTGCGCACCCCAGCACGCCTGCCCTACTCACAGGGCGGGGTGACTGCATCACACACACCACTCTCAGAGCGGGCGGACTGCACAGCCCGCATTGCCCACCCCCAGCCAGCGCCCCTAAAGCAACTCACACAGCAGGCGGATCCAGCGCAGCCCCTCCAGCTTGCCCAGCTCCTGTAGCAGCTGGGCCAGCCCCTTGCCGTCGCGCCGATCCATCCCGTACCTGCAAAAGAGGAGATGGTGGGACTGACAGGGGTGAGGTGCCAGGCGGGCAGGGGCGGACGGCAAGGGAGGACACACTGCAAGGAAACGGAACACCCCACTGCTGTCGCCCACAGCTCCGACAACGGCGCCCTTACGTCGCCCGGCTCCCCTATTTATTTACAACTCTGCTCACTGGTTGGTGTCCTCGGCGATGAGGTTGAGCTCCACCACGCCGCTGTCCACCAGGTGCTTCGCCTCCTCCAGCACGCTGGCCCACGGCTTGCTGCGGAACTTGCCCCTGCAGGCGAGAAGGTGGGTCGGGAGGGGCATGTCAGGGGTCTGCACACCTGGGGGTAGGGCGTGTTAGTTGGGAGGCGGAAGGGGCATGGCCTGAAAAGAAGCCACGAGGAGATGTCGAGCAGGCGGCGGCGGCGACCGGGCGGGCCGCCAGCCTGGCAGTGGTTCTCTGCCAAGTCCCGAAGGCCTAGACGCCAGGCGCTTGCACTTTAATCTATCACTTTCGATCGCCTGATCAGTGCTTGAAGCGGCGTCTGTCCGGCTTTCAAAGACGCGCAACACAGGCGGCGCTTGACGGAGGCTTGCAGCGAGCCAGCAACATGTGGAGCTGGTTGCGCGGAACTGGCGGCGAGGCCGGCGAGGCCAGCGAGCCACCGGCTGTCACGCCGCAAGGCCAAGTGAGCAGCGGGCCGCGCAGCTGTGAAGGTTCTGCTGATTGCATACCCTTACAAACCACCGAGGGGAACAATCGAGATCGAGAGCCGGGCAAGGCGAGCCAGCGGGAATGCTTGCCACAGCCACCCGCCCGCCGCCGCCGCCGCCGCCGTAACACAATGCCGCCGTAACACAACGCCCCCTCGTGCAGGTCGCCACTGCGCTCTTCCGCTACCTGTCAGGCCGCGTTGGCGGGCAGTGGGAGGAGGTGGCTAAAAATGCAGCACCCAACCTGTACAACGCAAATGAGGACACCAACTCAAAGGCGGCCGAGTGGCGCCTGGAAGTGGACGGCGCGCAGGTCTGTGCTGGATGCTGCTGGCACCGCACCGTTTATGCGCATGCTGCTGCCGTGCGCTGCAGTGCACTTGAGGTGCAGAGAGTTACCGCAGAGGTCTCCCAGCTTCGTGCGTTGCGCATTGTCGTAAGACACAAGAGCGAGCGGCAGCGGCGGCGGCCCACCTCAACCGACGCCAACTGCTGCCCCCGCCTGCCACCCCGCCTGCCGCTCAACACAGCAACTCCCATCGTCTGCCCCAAACTCTCATGCCACTGCCACAGGACCCCATTGACGTGATCGTGGATGACACATTCAGCTTTGAGGCTCGGGAGCTGCGGGTGACCTTTTTGTCGGGCGAAGAGGTGTGGGCGCTCAAGTTCAGCAGCGCCGGCAGCTTTGAGCGCTTCCTCCAGTGCTACAACAAGGCGCTGTTTGAGAACAAGTACAAGACGGAGCACACGGATGCGGCAGCGACCAAGGTGCGCAGCGCAGCGCAGCGCACCAAAGAGGGCCACTGGGAAATGAAAGGGTGGGGTGTGGGCAGCGGCGGGTACCGCTCGAGAGGGGAGGCAGGGCGCCGCTGGGCCAGGGGCGCAGAGGTTGGCACCGCGCTGCCACGTTTGGCAGGCTGCAGTAGCATGTGCCGATTGGGCAGCAAGCACAGCGTGGTGGCAGGCCACTGTGCTGGCGTGCCTCCTGTTTTCCGACGCCCTGCTTTGCTCACCCCCTGCCGCCCTGCCCTCCTCCTCATGTGCAGCTGTTTGGCGACTTTGCGCATAACCTGAATGCTGTGGAGGATGACGAGTCACGGAAGCACTGGGTGGAGGACATGGAAATAGACAGGCCCGACCCACGGGTGGGTGCTGTTTCCTTTCTGTTCCTGTTCATGTGTGTTGCACCTTTCCAGAGGCAGGGCAGGCCAGAGTGGCAGGGTGCCGCCGGTGCAGGCGGCGGGCGCTGTGCGGAATCGCTGCATTCTTGCATGCCACACACTGCATGCCACCCTCTGCCCTTCTGCTGATCCCCTCTTTGTGTGCCCCCCCGCTGCCGCTGCCCGCCGGCAGGAGATGAAGACGCCCACCAAGGACCGGATGGTGAGCGAGAAGGTGTCACCCATCCACGGCGTGGTGATGGGGGCCACGGAGCGCTCCTACCTCATGCGCGACAACCAGGTGGGGCCCCGGTGTGATGACGTGCGGTTTTGGTTGGGAATGGTTGGTGACTTGCGGTTTGGCGGGGGGAAAGAGGGGATGCTGTCGGGGGCAGCATCCCTGTGAGCAACCATGCGATTGCTGTAAGCCCCGTGGGCCCCCGCCCCTGCTTTTCTCACATCTTCTGTTGTGTCTTACATCCCCACCCCCGCCCCGCCCGCCTCCCCCTGCCTCTCCCGCCCGCAGATCGACGTGCTGACCAACAAGCAGGGCGGCGTGGAGGACACGGGCCTCAGCTTCAAGCTGACGCCTCCCCCCAGGGCCTCCGGGCTGGGCGCCGGGGGCAGCAAGACGCCCACCTTCACGCCCAAGGCGCTGCTCATGGGCCAGGAGCGCCAGCTCAACATGATCAGCCCCCTGGATGGGGCCGCGCTGTGGCACGCCGACATTGAGACGGGCAAGGTCATCAGCGAGTGGAAGTTCCAGAAGGACGGGGTGGATGTGGCGATGAAGGACATTTCCGGCGAAAACAAGGCGTCGCAGGTGGGCGGGTGGAGGGTGGGGCGGACTGTGCGGGGTGAACAGAGGGGCTGGCAGAGGGTGGGAGGAATCAGGCTTGGGGCTGGCAGAGCACTCCTGGGGCTGTGCAGCAGCTGCTCGCTTTCAGCTCTGGCTCCAAATCTCACTCCTCCGTTCATGCCCCTGCCCCCTTGTGGGGCTTGACACCAAACTCCTTGTCCTGCTTCTCACCTTTTCCGGTTTCTTTCCAACTGTTCCGCCCATGCAGACCCAGGACAGCAGCGTGTTCCTGGGGCTGGACACCAACCGCCTGGCCAAGTGGGACATGCGCGACCCCCACGGCCTCGTCTCCTCCGCAGCCTCCCCCATTGTCAGCTACGCCGGCGGCAAGGACTATGCGCGAGGCACCAAGTTCAGGTGTGGGTATGTGCGCAAAGTGCGCGGGACACAGGGCACAGGACTGGACCCGGGGAAAGGAGGGAGGAGAGCTGCTCAGGCTTGGAGAGGTGCAGCGCATCAAGGGAGGAGGCGGGGTCAGCACACAACAAGAAGCGGGTGGGCCAGCGCCCCTATAGCTTTCTCTTGGTGTTGCACTATCCTCCCCCTGCCACACACCGCCTGGCTGCAGCTGCATGGCCACCAGCGGTGACGGCTACGTGGTGGTGGGCGCAGACGACGGCAAGGTAAGCGCCGGAACAGGGGTGAAAGCACTCCTTCGTCACGCGGCTCCTACTGCTGTCCTGCTGCTGTTGCTCACATCCTGCTCAGTGCAGCTGTGTGTACCTGCTGCCTGCCGCCTCTGCCACACTTCCCCCAATAGACACTTACATCCCATTGCATTCATATCCGCAGGTGCGGCTGTACAGCGAGAAGACGCTGACCCAGGCCAAGACCGCCATCCCCGGCATGGGCCTGCCCATCACTAATGTGGACGTCACATACGACGGTGCGCATGCTGTGCCAGGCTCTGCGCTGTGCTGCGCTGTGCAGTGCTGCCAGCAGAGCACTGGGACTGCCTACCTGGCGTCCCAGCCATCAGCCTCAGCACAGTACCTGGACAGCACCAGCCAATCACACCTTCCTCCCTCAATCCCTCCTGCTTCTTCTCACCTGCATGTGCCATCTACTGCCCGCAGGCAAGTGGGTGCTGGCCACCACACGCAACTACCTTATGGTGATCAAGACCACGTACAAGGACCCAAAGAGCGGCAAGGAGCTGTGCGGGTTCACGTCAAAAATGGGCGCCAACGCGCCCGCGCCGCGCCTGCTGCGCCTCAAGACTGGTGCGCGCGCATGCAACAAGGTGGTGCATGCAGACCCGTGGGCTGGCAGCTTGAAGAGCAGGGCGAGGAAGGGCACCTCAGATAATGAATGATGTGTGACAGACAGTGGGAGGCCAGCAAGATTGGGAGGCTACTGCACTGACCTGGCCCACTCTGTGCACAGCCTGCAGCTGCCACACTGTGTTTTCAACCGCCCAATGCCGCCGTCTTCCCGCCTGCCCCTCACCCTGCCTACCCGCCTACCTGCTCCCTACCTCCATCCTGCACAGAGGACTCCAAGTTGACCCAAGGCAAGCCCCTGGAGAAGGGCCACTTCACGTGGATCACCGAGAAGGGGCGGCAGGAGCGCTGGATCGTGGCCTCTTGCGGCAACTACACGGTGCTGTGGAACTTCAGGCACGCTGGGGCAGGCTGCCGGTTTGAGCGTCCGACTGAGGCAGCCTGTGTGCAGCGCAGGAGCCTCTTGTGGCCACTCCGGGCACTCTTTCGCAGAGCAGCAGACTGCCGCGCCGCCCACCCCGCCCCCCTCACCTGCTGCTGCCGGCCTCCCCTAGTCAACCCTGCTGCTGCCAGCCTCTCTGCCCCCACCCTGCCTCCCCTGCCTGACGCAGGTCTGTGAAGGTGGCTGAGCCTGATGTGGTGTCGTACGGCGGGCTGACGACCGTGACCAACTACCACCTGGTGAAGAAGAACGAGAGCGTGGTGGACTCGGGTGGGTACGGGAAGGTGGGGTGAGGAGGGGAGGGGAGGGGAGAGCAGGTGGGGAGGAGTGGGGTCCAGCCAGTGTGTAGGGGCATGCTGCGTTCAAAGCAGCAGGCCACCAGGCACCGAAGGCTGTGCACATCACCATGCGCCCTGCCTGCCCGCACTAACTCCCCACGCCTGCAACTGGCCAACCCCACCACTGCTGATGCACACTTTTCATGCGCGACAGCTGCCGCCCGTTGCGCCGCCAGCGACCCATGGTGGCCACGCCGCATCTCACTCACAGTGCCTGCCCGTCTCCCTGCCCGCCCCTGCCTGCCCCGTGCAGTATTCATGCACGACAACTTCCGGCGCCACGGCGCCGACGACATGGTGGTGGTCACCAAGACGCACGTGTACGCGGTGGGGGAGGAGGACTCGGAGGACGAGTGAGGGGCTGTTGCATGGACTCATGGATGCCCAACCACAGCCCCTTTTGGAAGAAGAGGAGGAGGATACAATTTGGGAGCTGGGGAGCGTGGCGCGGCAGCACTAGAGAGAGAGAGAGGGAGAGTAGAATTATACTAACGCGACAGAGCGAGCGTAACAGCCGCCAGGGATGGCGGCTGCACTGTATGCTTTGCTTGCTCGTCGGGGAATGCAGGCAGCTTCCATTCACTTGTATTGCTCAAGGTGCGGCAGCACCGGTGTCGTGTAAACGCGTTCATTCGACAGGTGCTTGAATCCTGGGCAGGAATGCGGAAGCGCCTGCTCTTGCCAGGCACTAGCCTGCTGTGAACTTCTGAGTGCACCCTCCCGCCCAGCACTGCCCTCTCACCTGAATCCGGGGATGGCGCAGAAGGTGCAGGCGTGGCTGCAGCCCTCGGCGACGCGCAGGTAGGCAGTGTGCCGAGGCGTCAGCCGGTGGCGGTCCCACTCAGGCCGGAATGCCACCGTGGCGTCGCCCACCTATGGGCCCAGGCCCAAGGGGTGAGGGGGTGGGGTGGACAGTGGTCAGGAGGAGGGTTGGGGACGAGAAGGGGTGGCGCTTGGTGCAAGACAGCAAGGGGCAGCAGCGGGCCACACACACGCCCCACACAGCACATCCTTTTCCACCTCAAGCGGCGCCAGCACAACATGAGCCATGCACAGAGCAGCTTCGCCCTTTGCTTTGCTGGTCCAACATGCGAATGAAGCAGCACATTCCCTCCCACCTGCACCCGTGACCGCTTCTGGTATTCTTCCATGTCAATGTCGGGGGGCGCATCCAGGATGGTGCGCAGGGATGCGCTCAGCCCGCCATAGTTCTCAAACCTGCATCGCAACGGGCAGGCAGGCGGGTGGGCAAGGTACAAAAACGCACAAGCAATGAGGTGGGGCAACGGCAGGGTGGCGGCATGCATCGGGCGGGCAGCTTGGGAGGCGGTGGGGGCGCAGAGTGTTGGGCTGGGCAGCCAAGAACAGCAGCAGCCGGCGCCGCACATGTGCTGCTGCTGCTGCGCCGTTGCCCTGGAGGCTGCGGCACGCACCCCATCCCCACTGCCCTGCACACCAACCCCACTGCCCTGCTGGCACCAACATCCCGCCCCTGCCCAGACAGGCTGGCCCTGGCCACGGCCGCCCACACCCCTGTCCAGCCGCCCTCACGCACCCCTGCTCGCCCTGCCCCATGCGGGTGGCTTTACCACCAAATGTCAGCGTCATGTGCTCACCCAATCACTAGGTCAGCTTCCGGCAGCTGCGCCGCCAGCTCCTCGCTGTACCGCTGCGCCAGGCACCCCGTCACCACCACCTTCCTCACGCGCCCCTCCAGCTTCATGCGGGCCGCCTCAATAATGGTCTGCAGGACGTGGGGCACAGCAGCATCTGATCAGGTGAGGCTGGGGAGCACAGAAAGGGAGGGCCTCGGAAGTGGTCACCTGCTGTTGCCCAACCGTGCTGTTGTCGACAGCTGGGCTGCCTTGCTGGCTGGGCTGGCTGGCTCCCCAAGCAGCGCCAGTCGCCCAAAGGAACTGGCACACCCAGGCAGCAGCCGCCGTCCAGGCTGCCGCAGCTCACTGCCATGCACCCGCCTGCTGTGCCATTCCACACAGCACACTCGCCCGCCACCTGCCCATCCTACGCAGGCACATGGCAATGCCGGGCACAAGCTGTCTCCCACCACACCTCGATCGACTCGTCCTTTGCATCCTCCACAAACCCGCATGTGTTGATCACGATGGCGTCCGCCTGGCGGGCAGGGGCAGGGGGGTGGAGTAGAGCAAACATCAACACAAAAAAACAAGCCAGGCGCCATCTCGACCTGTGTCATGTTGTGCACGACGGCCAACAGGCTTGGCAATGATAGATGCGGCAGGGGAGAGTGGTGCACAAGCTGGATAGTGCTGCACTAGCTGCATGTGCTGGCGAGCACCACTGTGGCCCGCTCGTCGCCGTGCGCGCAGCACTGCCAGCGGGCATCAGCAGCAGTCGGCCGCCCTGCTCTGCCCTGCCTGCCTGCCCTCCTCTCCCCTACTTCCCGCCGTGATGTCGCCATCATCTCACCTCCTCGTGCGCATCAGTGATCTCAAATCCTGAGCGGTACAGGTCACCCAGGAGCACCTCGCCATCCACCGTGTTCTTGGGGCACCCCAGGCTGCACGTGTGGCAGGCAAGACAGACGTGCCCGCAGTGTGTGGGTGTGGGTGCACATTTGTGCCACGGGGCAGCAGTCAGTGCCTGAGCACTGCAGGGACATGGCCTTTCCCACGTCACCAACAGAATAGCCGCTGCCTGCAGCCGCCTGCCGCCGCTGCCGCCGCCGGCCTCCCAGCACCAACCTACCTAACCATCGACACTCGCAGTGGCTTGGGCTCCTCCGCCACCGGCGCCTCGGGGGCGCTGGAGCTAGCCGCAGTGAGTGCCCGGCGCCTTGGGGGCTTTGGGGCACTCAGAACTGCCGGCCGGCCAGCCGCCAGGCTAACTGTCTGCATCATATGCCCTTGTGCTGATGACGGAGCCGTTTGCCGGGCCGACTGGAGAGGAGCGCAAGCGCCTTCGCCCTTGCCTGTTTCGCCGCTTGTCACCCTGCCCAAGTGTCTATATATATCGATATATTTGGTGCAAGGCGGCCTGAGCGCTCACACCATGCATGCATGTGTGGGTGGACTGCCGCCGGCGGCGCCAGGCTGGCAGACGGTGGTGCGGTGATGTGTCGAAGCAAACACATTGCTCTTGGGACGCCAGGGGCCATGTGGCAGGGTGAAATTGGACCTGACCCTTAATGAATGAAAGGCAACAACCAGCACATGCGTGTTCCTGAAATGGCAGTCCCGCGCTCCAAGAGAACAGCCGATGGCTGTGCGGGTAACCGACCGGTGCGTCTGGGTGTTGGGTTGGCAGTTTCACAGGCCCCTCATGGTCCTGCCTTGTTACCGGTGCTGCTCACAAAGGGTTCTGGCCAGTACAGGTGGGCAGCACATTGGGATGGACGCAGCTCTTTGTTTGAAGTCCTGAGCGCAGCACGTCCTCTGCTCTCTTTCTCAGTTTCTGTGCCAGGTATGCAAGGGCTATCTAGACTTGCAGCCTTTGCATTGCTGTAGACAGGCGCCATCCCTCTTCCACTCGTGCACTTCCCGTTGCTTGTATGAACTACCTGCCGCGGTCAACCCAAAAAGATGAGACGCTACTGCTTCTTAGCGACGCGGCCGGCGGCATCGTGATTATCAGGCACCCCGTCAAAGCGAGATGAATTCCAGCGCTGACAACCTTTGGTACCTGCCGCACTTCAATAGGCTGGTGGTACGCTTGATCCGTGCCAGATTGGGAGGACTAGTTTCCTTGAAGCCGAGTCAGTGCAAGGGAGCCAGAACGGCGGCATGGGGGCACGCTTGCAGATGGGGGCATCAGCAACGCCCACCTGAGAGCAATCAAGGGGGCAGCACGGTATCACATCAGTCGGTCCAGCACCAGGCTGACGGCTGTCTTTGAAAGCAACGTCACCGCTCCGTGCCCTGCGTGCTGCTGGTCCTGCTGGTTCTGCTGGTTGATGTGTTGCTGAGCATGGTGCAGGCGATTGCAAGGGCTTGAAGTTGCCATGGATGTGTGATTAAATGAAGTTGCAGAAGCAAAGAAGCAAAGAGAATACTCGCGGCGGTCAGCATGAGGCGCCACTGTCGGCCCGCCAGCATGGCGGTGGTGGCAAGTCTCGAGGTCCCCGCCACTTTCACACCTTCGCCGCAACCCTAACCACCTCCCATCATAGCCATGAACGTGCCCCGGGGCGGCAGCAAGAAGAGAAAGCAGCAGGACTCCCTCGACAGCGAAAGAAGCCTCTACGCCTCGTTCTCGCACGCCGCCAACGCCGTCAGCCAGCTTTACACGGCGGCGGTGCAACAAACCAAGCGAGCGGAGGAGGCTGGGGCCCGGCAAGCGCTGGTGAGCACCGCATTCGTTGGAGGGCGGCGCTGCGGGCCCGCTCGCGTGTCTGGGGTGTTCCACGCGACCTTGTTCGCCAACGAGGGCCCGGTGGGGCCGTTCAGCCTTGCAAGTAGCCACTCCGCCCCTGACCTTTTGCCCTGCCCCGGTGCTGCCTCCCTCTCTGCAGGAGCGGGTGGCGCAGTTTGTGGTGAAGGAGTATGGCAACGCGCCGGCCGTGCCCACCGCGGTGCTGATGGAGGTGTTGCGCCAGGAACTGCAGGTGCGGCGGGCGGCGCCCGAGCGGGCCATCCTGCGGGTCGTCGGGGTCGGCCGTGTGGTCGTTGCTCCTCTGGCAGACTTGTACATGGGCTTTCAGTTTGCGGACTGTTTACTTGCTGTGTTGTTGTATACTGACATGGCCGCCCTCCACCCTTGCTCCCCCAGCGTGCTGCCCGCCGCCCCTCTCGACCCGTATCTTGCACCCTTCCTCTCCTCTGCTGCAGGCGGCGCAGGGCAGCGCGGCAGCAATCCAGCTTCCCTTCCCGGTGCCGCTGCTTCCCTTGCCCGCCGACAGCGACGACTTGCTGAGCGACGACGAGCACACGATGTCTGAGCAGCCGATGCCCGGCGCCTTCCGGCGCAGCCACAGCGGCACACACATCAGCCCGCCCAAGGGGCACCGCGGGAACGGCGGCCAGAGCGCCCCCGGCCCGCTGCCTGCCATGTTCCAGCAACAACAGCTGTCGGCGGCGCAGCAGCAGCAGCAGCACATGCAGGCGGCACACATGCAGGCGGCCATGCAGCAGCAGCACCAACAGCAGCAGCAGCAGGCGCACCAGCAGGGAGGGTTTGGCTTCCCTGGACAGCAGCCCTTCCAGCACTAGCACAGCTGGCTACCTGAGGCTCTCACGGCCAGTGCCCATGCCACGCCCGGCGCGCCGGCTTGAGTGCCCATCGCATGTGCCGGTTGACCGGACCAGGCCATGCGCACCCCGGGCTGCCAACAAATCAATACGTCAGCATAGGTAGATCCCAGCCCTGCCTGCGAGGCGGCGCCGCATTGGCGCACCCCGTGGCGAGATGCCCAACCAGCCCTTGCTGTACCAACACACACACACCCACCCTCGCCTCGGATCTTGCACCCCACATTTTCGTTGTCCCTCGCACCCCTGCCAGCTCTACCCCCAAACAAACAAAAAATAGCAACTTCCGCTGCTCTCGATACTGTTGCCCCACCCCTGTTTCTGCCGCTCCCCCCTTGCCTCCTCTCTGCCCAATGTACTGCCCCCCGTCCCTGTACCATATCTGTCGTGCGCGTGCGCGCACAGTGGGCCGCCCCCTTTGGGTGTGTAAGAGAGCTGTGCTCTCTTACATCCCGCTATCTCCCTCCCACTCTCTTTCTGCATGCAACAGCCCCGTGTTTCTTTCTATCACGTTTCAGTACATGTGCAAGAGTACCCTGGCAACACCAGAGCAGGCAGCAGGAGGCACCTGGGAGCACCAGTTGAGAGGGGGTTTGGGCCAGTTACGCATTGTGTACTTGGGAGCTCAATCTGCGCTTCAGGTGGCGCAATAATATGGCTGCAAAGCGCCCCTCACAGTGTGTCAAATGCGTTACAGTCTGCCGAGGAGCACAAAAGAAGTGGAACATACAGAGGTCTTGGTTGTACAGAGGAGGGAGGAGAGCAAAGCACAAGGCCGCCCGGGCGGTTGCCGGCCTGTTGGGTGGGCTGGCTGGTCAGTGTCAAATCAGTCGCTGAGCAGGTCCCGCAGCTGCGCACGAACAGGGCTCAAGCCTGCCGCCGCCTGTGGGCATGCAGCCGCGCGGCCAAAGCTGACCAGCTCTTCCCCCTGCTCTGCCGGCGCCGCTGCGGGCGCCAGCGCCGCTGCCGCAGTCAGCTGCTGCTCGCCAGGCAGCGGGTGCAGCAGCGCGCCCAGCGGGTCAAACGCTGGCAGCGGCGGGGGCCCGCCTGTGGCCACGGCGCTGTCCTGCTGGCTGAGCGAGCCGGGCGCTGTCTCCACGCTCACGCTGTGGTTGTGCGCTGGCGAATGCCACCCGGCCTTGCCCTGATGCTGCTGGTTCTGCTGCTGCTGCTGCTGCTGCTGCTGCTGCTGGTACTGCGGGCTGTGTGAGCGCGGCAGCAGGAACCCTGGCAGCTGCTCATCCAACAGGGACAGGTCATCCCCAGGCAAGGGCTCTAGGTCGATCAGCGACTGCCGCACCCCCAGCACGCCGTCATGCTCCACAGCAAGCACGCCAGGCACAGCATGCGCCCGATCGTCTTCCTCCTCACTCTCGGCTGCCGCTGCCCCTGCCGTGGGCGACCGTGCCCGCTGCTCTCCCTCCTCCTCCAGCAACGGCAGCCGTGCCAGAGCAGCTGCTGCGGCTGCTGCGGCGGCAGCTTCCAGCACGGGTGTGCCAGCACCCAGCGGGCCCGACGCAGACGCGTGGCGGGAGTGCGACGGCGGCAGGGGAAGCGACTCAAACGACTCCATCCCGCCCAGCAGCGGCTGTGTAGAGTCACGATACACGACCTGCCAACGGTTCGTGTGCGGAAGGGCGGGGTGCAGGGTTGATTGGGGCGCGAGGCAGGGACACAGGGCCTGGCGAGGCAGCAGGTGGAGAGGCTGACATGCAGCAGGGGCTCAGTTTCCATGCAGGCAGCCAGCTGCAGGCGGCAGGCAGGCAGGCAGCGGGCAAGTGTACCTGCAGTCCTGGGAAGTAGCCCTTGCAGTCGGGTGCGTCGTGGATGCGCAGGCCCAGGAAGAGCTCCATGGCCTAAAGAGTAGGAGGGAGGGTGGGCAGGCGGGTGGGTAACAAGAACGGCTTGATGGGCAGCGGCTAAAGGTGAGGAGCGAGATGCGGGGCCAAGGAGGTAGGTGCTGGGAGGAGAGATGCGGTGGTGGTGTGGGTGGGGTCTTTCACAGACCAAGAAGATCTCCATGGACCCGCAGTGGTGGATGGAACGTGGCCATCTTAGGAATCATAAACTGGCTCCTCACACGCCTGCTGCCAGATGGTGTTTGCCAGTTTGTTAAGCTGCCCCACGCTTAGACAGCTGCAAGCATCCACCATTCCGATGGGTGCACAATCAACACACACCTGCTGCCGGCGGCTGTCTGACCTCGTGTTTGAACTGCCCCATGCTAATAACAGCAGCAATGAACCACCACAAACGAATTGATGAAGGACAGCTGCTGAGCAGCTTCGGTTTGCACGGCCTACTACTACGCGGGTCCCTAAGAACCACTGTTCAAATGCCTAGAGTGCAGTGGGACGCTGTGGTCCACACTAGCGACACCTGTATGAGTAGGGCACATACACAACTCCAACACACTCACACACACACACCTGCTGCCGGCTGGTGTCCGACATCGTGTTGTTCCACCGCCGCTGCACCGCCACTCTCAGGTTCTGAAGCTTGCCCACGCCGCTGGTGGCGCCGTACCCCTTGCCGCCCTGCAGAAGGAGGGGTTGGGCGGCGGGTGTGGGGGCGGGGCAGCGGTGTGTCAATGACAAGACGATGGCAAGGCACGCTGGGGCGCGGGCGTGTGAGACAGGCATCGCAGGGAGGCAGGCGGCGCAGGTCAGCGCAATCCAGCCAGACAGCTGACTCTTCATATGCCACAGTATAGCGACGTGTTTAGAAGTCACGCCCCACCCCAACCCTCACACACCCACCCAAGCACCTGCACCACCAGGTTGAGTACATGCAAATGCATGGCTGGGGCACACACACCCCAGTTCTGTGGATACGTTCTAGCAACACATCTTTGATCACCCTATCCACCACCACTATCACCCTATCCACCACTATCACCACTATTACCCTATCCACCACCACCACTATCACCCTACCCGCCCGCCACGCCACCCCACCCACCTGCACTACCAGGTTGAGCACGTGCGAGTGCATGGCTGGTGAGCCGGTGTAGAGGAAGGAGTGGATGTCGCCGTGCACCCGGAACATCTCCACATAGTCGCTCACTGGGGAATGGGCAGGGGGCAGGGAGAGAGCCTTGGCATGCGTGTGTGATGTGGGTGAGCCAGAACAACTAAGCCACACGTGTGCGCGGCCAGAACATGGAAAAGGTCAGATCAGTCGCATTTGGGCAATGGAAAAGGCAACACAATGGGGGGCACCAGGGGCTCTGACGTCTGGCCTCTGGCCTCATAGCATTTAGCTACTGGACTCTGGCCCAGGTTGTGCCCGCCCGCACACCTCGGTCCCCTGCCTGCCTGCCCACCTCCTTCCACAGCTGCTTCCCGACATCACTGGTGCCTTGAAGTCCAGAAATGTACACCAGCAGCCGCCCACCGCTGCACGCTTGCCCACCAGCCACCCCTCCCTGCGCTGCAGTGGACTGCCCCGTCCCTGCCTGCGTTGGCTGCCTGCCCCCCTGCACTATGTCTGCTCACCCGCCTCCTTGTGCAGCCGCTCCCTCACGTCATTGATGTCGTAGGCGAAGAAGGCCCAGGGGCGGCGGGGGTCCTGAGGGGGGGATCAAGAGGAAACCAAACAAGCTGGTGGGTGCGTGGCGTGACGTGCAGTGACTGAAAGACGCCCGAGTGGCACGAGCTTTCCTAAGGGACTCGAGGGGCGTGTGCATGCCAGTGTCAAGCAAAGAGAACGAGTGAGCTGGTTGGAAGGCACAGAGGAGCCCAGCAGAGCAGGGAGCAAGCGCTGTGGCAGAGCAGAGCCGTTTTGGAACAGCCGCCCCCGCCTGCCTGTCACGTCCTGCTCTCTCCCTCTCTGTGTACCCGCCACACGCTCACCCTTTCGGGGACTACACCAGGGCTGCTGGGCGCCTCTGCGGCGGTGGTGGTGGCACGGAAATTTGCCAGCGTGACATCCGGGGCGCTGGCCGCGTGCGGCACCCCATTGTTAACGCCGCTGGTCAGGCTGCCGGAGCTGCTGTTGCGGCTCCAATGATTGCCACCTCCGCTGCCGCTGCTGCCCGCCTCTGCTGCTGAGGGCATACGGGGCGGGCTGGATCGGCGCTCCAAGTGCTGCAGCATAGTGCCCTTGCCGGGGGAGCCGCTGCCACCGCCGCCGACGGTGCCACCACCGCCGCCGACGGCAGTTGCGCTGCCGCCGCTGCCCTGGGGCTGCCCGCTGACACGCTGCAGGCGCGCCAGCATGCCACTTGCTGACTGCATCAC
>JTEE01000002.1:377238-399928 GCA_002896455.3 Chlorella sp. ArM0029B | reverse complement strand
GGCGTCGGCGAGGGCGGCGCCGCCGCCGGGCGAGGGCGGTGTCCATTGCGTGACCTTGTTGACGTGGTCAATGTACAGCAGGCGGCCCTCGTGCTGGCGCACCTCCCAGCCCTGCAGCCAGACGGGGCGGGCAGGAGGCCAGATGGTGGGCAGCTTGCAGCTGAGGGATGTTGTGACAGAAAACTCGCACGGGCTTGGGGAGGCAGACCAGAAGAGGCGGTGTGTACACCTCAGCTGCAAGAAGGGGACCAACTAGTGCGCCCGGTGCTACCAGCAAGCGGCCCCGCAATTGTCCTGCCAACCAACAAATCAACGCCATCCTCCAGCTTTCCCACCACCCAGCAGCACCCACTTCAGCTCGGCCTAGCCACCCTGGTCTGCCCAGCCCACCCAGCAGCACCCACGTCAGCCCAGCCTTGCTACCCCCCGTATATCCGCGCCGCCCCGCCCTCCCGGGGGCGCCCACCCACCTCTGGCAGGCCGCCCGAAGCCGCCTCCAGCACCTCTTCCCGCGCCTGCTGCGCCAGCGCAGACACGTCCCCGGCGCTGGAGCGCTGTCGGCTGCGCAGCAGCGCCGCCGTGCCAGGTGGCATGCCGCACTCCAGCGCCACCCCCAGCACCCGCAGCTGCTCTTGCAGCAGGGGCAGCATGGCAAAGCAGGTGGCCGCGTTGGTGCGGTCCAGCGAGTCTGCGCAGTTGAAGCGCAGCAGCCCGCTCTGCTGAGCTGTCCAACGCATGCGCCAGCCTGGCGGCCATGACGTAGCGGGCACGGCGGCATTGTCTGCTGCATGCGCAGCCACAGGCCGGCTGCTGCTGCTGCTGCCGGCTGCTGCTGCTGCTGCTGCTGCGGGGCTGCTGGGCTGGCCGGCCGGGGCAGTGTGGAGGGTGGGCCGTCCCTCGGGCAGGCGTTTTGCTTCTGGCTCCATCCACCCCGCAGCAAAGCCGGTCTGCACGGTGAAGGTGGAGGATGCACAGCAGGAAGAGTGATAAATGTTGCGATGGCATGCTGTTTGTCCATCCCAAGGATAGCTCCTCTGTCTCAAGCCTTATGGCAGTGGCACGCACCGATTAGCGTTTTACGATACTGCCTACAGCCAGCAAGCACGCACCCTAGAGCTACCACCCCGCACATGCAGACCTGTTTGATGAACTACTCTGCTCCACAGCCAGCAAGCACCCAAAACACAGCACCCACCCCACACGTGCTAACCTGTTTGAGAAAGGGCTGCCCTGCTGCTGGCACCAGCGAGCACTCACCTCACCGCACCCACTCCACCACAAAAGGAGCACTTCCGATACAAAACCAGTAATTTCCATAACTTTTTTACCCTACCTGCTTGACAAACGGCTCCATCAGGCTCCAGAACCCCTCCACCGCCTTCTCCTCGCTCAGCCGCCCCATGTTGCCGTGCCAATCAAAGTTCACAACACGTATGGGGGCCTCGCCACCCAGGCGCCGCCGCACGTGCCGCATGGCCTGCAGGGGGAGGCAGGAAGGTGGGCAGGGAGGGCGGGTTGCAGGGCTGAGGGGAGCGGGCCAGGGCAGCGGCAGCTGAATTACCGACGCCAGTTGGCAGTTTTGCCTGTCCGGCGGTGCGCGGAAGGCAACGCCCAGGTAGCACACTGCCAGCAAGGGGTGCAGCAGCTGGCAGTTGACACACAGCAGCCGGCAGTGCAAGCGCAGCAGCAAGATGCAAGTGTGGCAGCAGGCGGCAGGCATGCCAGCAGGCGGCTAGACGCACGTCCTGGAAGTGGCTTGAGAGCATGAGCTCTGAGGCCTTCTTGGGGTTGGCATGCAGCAGGTTGATGCAGGTCACCGCCACAACCTTGCTCAACTCCTCCTCGCTGACATCAGGCGCCGCCGGCTGCTGCCCTGCCTGCTGCGATGCACGCTGGGACGCCGGCTGCTGGGGCGAGGCAGTGGGCGGCATGGCCCCTCGTGTGGTGGAGCCTTTGGCGCCGGTTGCACCGGCGGCGCTGGCAGCCGCATCTTCCACCAGTGTCCACCCCTCGCTCGCCGCTCCGCTGCCGCCGCCGCCAGGCTCCCCTGCTGCTGTTGCTGCCGGCGTCCCAGGCGACACGGGTATGGCGGGGCGGGGCGCATGCTGCCGCTGCACGTTTCGGAAGTAGGAGGCGGTCCCCTGGTAGGGGTGCTCCTCCCGCACAAATACCTCAGCCTGCAGGCCCTGCAGTGCAGGGGAAGGCAGCGGGGAAGGAGTGCAACAGCAAGCAAGCAGTGTCAGGCAACAAACAGGGGTGGAGGCGCGAGGGTTGAGCAGGCCACACCACAGGGCGTGCGCTGCCTTGCGCTTGCAAGCGCAGTTGGGACGCCTGGAGCAAGCTGTTGCACGCAGAAGTTTGAAATGCAAGCAGGCAGAGAGGGTGCCCTCAGTCCAGCCCACACGCTGGCCAGTCCCTGCCCGTTCCCACCTGCGCCAAGCTCTGCAGCTGCACGCCCCACCAAATGGGCACCGTGCCGCGCCGCCACACCACCCGCGCCCAGCGTAGCGCCTCGCCGCTGCCGCCCGCCGCCCCGCTGCCGCCAGGCTCGCTGGTCATGCCAGGCAAGCCACTGAAGCTGGTGGTTGTGAAGCTGCCGCGGCTGCCCTCAGGCACCGAGCTGCTGCCTCCGCTGGGGCCACCGCAAAACACCCGCTGCTCCGGGTGCGTCCAGGTCACCAGCTCACACTCGATTTCATTGCCAGGCCCAGCCATGCTGTTCAGGCCGCGGGCTGCAGGGGTGTGCAGGCGCAGCAGCAGTGCAGGCGGGGTGGGCCAGGTACTAGGGACACCAGAGCGCATGGCTGGCCTGCTTAGAGCACCGCATGATGCACGCATTTGTGCATGATTCATCAAACAAGAAAATCCCCGCAAATTGGCGTGCCTTGAAAGCACCGCCTGCTGCACGCGCTTGCAGAAGTAGCACGGCAGCAGAGCACCCCTGCTGAGCTAGCGCGCTGGCCCAGGGTGTGTCATGTAACTGACGCACCGATGTACCGGGTGCCAGGGTGGCGGCGGGAGCGGCGGGAGATCAAGCACATGGAGAATCGGGCTCCCCCAGGCAGCGCCTGCGTGCTGCACTCCACCGCACCCTGCACAGGCACAGCAGCGTGGCAGGCAGGCAGGCAGGTGGGGCGGCTGAGGGGATGTAAGACAGGTCGCCAGCGGGAACACACACCATCAGAAAGCAACTCCCACACATGTGCACACCCACCACCTGCCCACCTGCAGCAGGACGGGACAGTGGTCGTACAGCCTCAGATCTGCCAGTGGCTGCCCCCTACCAGCCTCGCAACCAACCCTGGCCAACCAACTCCCACACACCCACCACCCGCCCACCTGCAGCAGGACGGGGCAGTGGTCGTACAGGCCCAGTTCCACCAGAGGCTGCCGCAGCCAGCTGTTCCACACGAACTCGGAATTGGGGTCACGCGGGTCGCGGTCGCTGCAAGGCAATGCCAAAAAGAAGACAACGTGTGAGCACAGAACTTTGCCTATGTGTGGTAGGGGTGTGAGCCAGCGTGCACATTGGGCCGAGGTAGGGTCTTGGATGCCGTGCGCCGCAGTCACAGCGGGGCGAGCGGGCTCGTGTTTGAATATGAAATGGCAGGGCAGGTTCGCATATGATGTGCAGAAGGGGCAGGCTGTGTGACCCGCTGGTGAGCAGGTCGGAAGCCGCCCAGACCTGTTGCTTGCCTACCGCCGCACATGGCCCACAGCCCCCAGATATGTCCCTTGCCGCCCACCGCCCACCACCACCCTCAGCACCCACCTGGGGAAGGGGCGCGAGATGTCTGCTGTCTCACAGTAGTAGTGGGCATTGTTCAGCGTGAACTGCTGCAGCACCCGCCAAAAGTCTTGAGCCGCCACGACAGCCTTGGGCGGCGGCAGCCCCCCAAGCGCTGCTGCCGCTGCAGCATCGGACGCCTCGTTCTGACAGCAAAGCCATGGACAAATGGGCAGGGTGTGGGGTGCGGGAGTTATGGTCCAGCCGCGTAAGGCGTGTCGTGCACGCTGGGCGGCAATATGTGACAGGGCAGCTGCCCTGCTGCTCACTGGGCGCCCCGCTGGGGCCTCGCCTTGCAAGCCGGTTGCTTTCCAGCCAGCACTGGCTGCCCTGCCCACCACACGCGCCTGCAGCCGACACCAGCCACCTGCCTCGCATGCCCCGGGGCTGCATGCAGCACCCACCAAACCCACGAGCCCGCCCACCTGCAGCGGCACAATGGTCCACTGGCTGTCTGTCACTGCAAACACCGTGTGCCCGCCCGGCAGCACCGCCTTCTCCCGCACGCGTGTGGCCAGCAGCAGGCCGGCGGTGGGCCCCGCCACAGCGTATCCCAGCAGCGCATAGCCCCGCTCCACGACCTCGTACCCCCGCCCGGACAGGTGGTCGAGCGCCTCGCTCTGCGGGCAAGGGGACGACAGCGAGGGAGGCTGAGAAGCACCAGGGAAAGCGCTGTGTGGCAGATGAGTGTGTGAAGGTTGTGCAGAGAGTGGAGGGGGGCAAGGAAGCTTGGTGCCAGCAGACGAGGGTTGAAGTCACAAAAAGGAGGGCTCAACCCGCAACTGCCCCTTGCCAGCCGCTGTGCTGCTCAGCCACGTGCAGCTGCGGCTAGCCAAGAGCATTGCACTGCATTGCACACTATGTTGTCCCTGAAATGCTGCCAGCACCATTTCAAGTGTCCAAGCAAGCAGTGCAGCAGCGCCCACCGTTTTGTGGGCGCGGTAGCGTGTGCTGCCCCCCCGCCTTCCCCTCCCTCCTCCCCACCTCATTCTCATACGAGCTCTCCGCCCAGCGGTCATTCTCAAGCTCCAGCCTCCCTGTGCGCAAGTTGATACGCAGTACCTCTGTGCTCTTCCTGCAGACCGGCAGGCAGGGGAGGCGTGGCGGCATCGGCAGTAGCGAAGCACGGCAGCGGGAGCGGGCGGGCTCTGCGGCCAGCGCTGGGCGGGGCCCAGCGCGTTCCGCCGCTGGTTGGGGCCTTGCCTGGTGCTGATGGAGGTGACGAGGCGGTGGTCCCCCGTGCCCACGTTGCGCAGAAGCGCAACACTGCTGTTGCGAGCTGCAGCCGGCGAGAAGGCGGAGGAGGAGAAGCTGCTGCGGTCCGACATTCTCCGAATGGTCTCCCCCGCTCCAGTTCAGGGGGCAGACCGGCCCATTGGGGACTGGGGAATGAACTGATCGGAAGCCGGCGGGGCGCCTGGGCGCTCTTCTCCTGCTATCCCACACGCGCTGTCGAGCCTCCGAAATGATCGACCGATCGGCAGGAAGGCACGCCCTGCCGACTTGCATGTGGCCGAGGTGGCGTTTCCCAGCTCGCTCTGCCAGCAGCAGGAGAAGGGTGCAGTATTTCCGTGCTCGGTGTTGATCAGCGGAGGTCCAACAGAGGGGCCGAACAAGAGGCTGTTGACGGGCTCGCGAGCGCTCGTGGGTTGCGGCCTGGGCTGCTCGTTTCGTCGTCTGTTTCGTCTGGCGTCTTGCGTGGCCTCCCGGCCATGCCGGTCCCAGCGAGCGCCGCTGAAGGGGGCCCTGCCGCGCCAGTTCACGAGAAAGTTGCTCTTGGCGTGGCTTGGTGAGCCCCAGGGTTGCCGTGACGGTTGAATAGTGCCTAGGGGACGATGTGCAGCGTTGCTGGACGCTGCTGCTTGGCGCCGCCGCACTCTGCTGACTCTCACCGCCGCCGCTGCCTCCCCTTTCGGTGCAGCCTCGCCTGTGCCTTGTTCCTGCTGCACTCGCTGCCTGCCATCCTGTTCCCCACCGGCTTGCTGGCCTCCGTGGTGACGCTGATTGTGGGCATACTGCTGGGGCTGGCGGGCGCGTGCGGTGCAGCGGTGAGAACCCATTGCAGCCTTCCGTCTTATATTGCCGGATGCCTGGCGGCAGTCCTGACAATGCGTTGTAGCAACCGCTGCGCTGTGGTGCAAGCTGCATGTGCACTGTGCAGCGCCCATGCAATTGCGCCGTTGTGGGTAACCAACACTCGAGCGCTTCACATCGCATCCCCTCTGCAGGCGGTGGCCTTCTACCACGTCACGCACCCCAAGCCGGGCTCCCCGAGCACCCCACACGCCGGCGAGCAGCTGCGGCCGGCCAGCAGGGCGCGTCGCGGCAGGCACCTGGCAGCAGCCTCTGGCGCAACAGCGTCTGCCGACGTGCCGCCGCACGCCATTGCTCTGCGGGGAGAGTTGAGCGGCATTGTGTACACCGCTCCTGCTTCCGCCTGGCAGCGGGCAGACACGGTGTTTGCCTGGCCGCCCACCTGCGACCCCCTGCAGCCCTTCCGCGCCTGGGAGGCCAGCGTGGCGCAGGGCACGCTGGTGCTGCGCCCGCTGCTGCCAGCGCCGGGGGCCAAGCCGCCGTCCCCAGGGCGCGGCGGTGCCTCGACGAGTGCTTCGCCTGACCCTTCGCCGCACCTGGGTGCAGCGGATGCCGGCGATGCCACGGCGGCAGCAGCAGCGGCAGTCTGTGCGCCACCAACTAAAGTGGGCATTCCCTTGGAGGGCTGCATCGTGGAGGTGGTGACAGAGGGGCTCAACGGGCGGAGCGAGTGGATCAGGCGTGCGCCTCTGCGCGTCTCGCACCCCAAGTGGCCGCTGCTGGAGGGGGAGCAGGCGTTCTACCTGTGGGCAGGTGCACTCTCGGTGCAGCAGTTGACAGCTGCCAGCTGATGTTGCGCTCTAGTGCAGCAGTCGACATCTGCCAGCTGAGGCTGCGCTGTAGTGCAGCATTCGACAGCTGTCAGCTGAGGCTGCGCTAGTTGGCCAGATGTTGTGCAAGGGTGCAGGTGACTGCATGCCGCCTGCTTGCCTGCTCTTCTAGCCAAGCAGCTGCATCTACCACAAGCTGCAGCTTGTGGTAGATGCAGCTTGTAAGCTCACGCTGCCTGTGCCTCCACAGCATGCCATCTCGGTCTGTGCACAGCAGGCCGTGCCTTCAGTCCACCTTCTCCCCTCACACTGCAGCCGCCTGCCTGCCATGGCCCTTCTCTCACCACCCTGCCCGCCCTCCCCTGCAGACGACCCCGCCGCCAAGCAGCAGTGGCTGCACGGCCTGGGGTGGTGGTGCCAGGACGGCGAGCGGCTGGCAGCCATTGACGCAATTTACCGCGCGTACTGCCAGTCCATGCGGGACAGAAGCTGCCTGGAATACGCAGAGTGCCCGCCACAGCTGGCGCCGGCTGCAGCAGCAGCAGCAGTGCCAGTGGCTGGGGAGCACAGCGGCGGCAGCAGCAGCGCCACGAGCGAGGCACCTGGCGCAGCAGGCGCCCCCAGGCAGGTTGACAGCGGCGGCGGCAAGCGTGGGTGGAAGGGGTGGGGAGCCAACAAGGTGCACACAATGCGGAAGAAGATGCAGGACCGCAAGGGCAAGGGGGCTGGCGACAGCTTGGATGGCGAGACTGCACTGGCAGCGGCCTCTGCGCTCGTTGCGGGCAGCGGCCCCAGCAAGCACGCCTCGCTGCCGCCTAGCGTGTCTGCCTCGCCCTCCAAGCCGCCGCTGGCAGGGCCGGTGGCACGCGCTGCGGCTGCTGAGCCGCCCTCCCTAGAAAGCATCATCGATGCCAAGTGGATGCAGAGCCGCAAGATACAGGTGCCTTGTCTCGCTTTCTCCCTGCTTGCTCCCTGTGCTGGGCTAGGTTGTCGCCCTTATGCATGCGCAACAGAAGGAGAGCTGATCAGGAGGGCTTTGATGCAGCCCAGCAGACCGTCGTTGAAAGTCAGCAGCCGGCAGCGGCTGTCGCCTCACATGCTGCCCACCTAGTGTGCAGCCTCTGCCAGGCAGCTGCAGTCTGCCTTGTCGTAACCAACGCCACCCACACCACCCCTCTTGCATTGCCGATTTGCCCCTTCTTTCTTCTTTCTTCTCCCGATGCAGATGCCGCCTTCCATTCCCGAGGCAGTGGTCCGCTCTGGCCACGGCTCCCGCGTCTCATCACCACGGGCCATACCCCGCTCGCTCTCCACCTCTGCCAGCGCTGAGGTGCCTTCTTCACTGACCATGGTCAGCGGCAGCAGCTTGGGCAGCAGCGCCCTGGGCAGCCTGCCTGGCGACAGCTTGGGTTTCACCACGCCCCTGATGGGCAGCAGCCCAGCAGTAGGCGGAGGGCTGCCCTCATTAGCAGACACGCGTCGGCTGAACTCTTCGCCAGCTCACCTGACCAGCAGCCCTGCGACGGCAGCCTCCCTGCCACCCGGCAGCCCACTGCGCGGCAGCCGGCAACGCGCTGAGCAGCAGGGAGCAGCAGCCGCAGAGGGAGGGAGCGTGGGAGCTACCGGCGCCGGAGCCGCATCAGAAGCAGGCACACCAGCAGGAGCAGCAGGAGCAGCAGCGGCAGGTAGTGAGGCGAGGCAGCTGCCAGAGGGCATGCCGCCGCTCATCAGCCCAGACTATGCAGTCAACGCGTTCATCACTCGAGTAGGGTTTGACCTGCTGCGCCGCCCCGACTTTCAGGTGGGTGCTGGACCAGGCTGTGGGCGGGGTGGATCGGGTCTCACTGATGGTTGGCTGGCTGGAGGGTTGCCTGGGCTGCACGCCCGGCCCCCGCCTGCCACGCAGCTGTTCTTACAGAAACTGCTTCCCGCCCCCTTTCTTGCACTGGGGGTTCTGTGTTGCGAGTTTCTTTGCGGATAAACAGACTGTAAGCCCGCAAAAGCAAAGCACGCCCGCCTGCCTATGCCAACTAACAACACTAACCCACTCCCTCCTTCTTGCCCCACCCCAGGAGCTCCTGCGCGCGCGCATCCAGCGCCAGCTGTCCCGCCTGTCACGCCCCGACTACATCCAGAGCCTGGAGGTGGTGGGGGTGGATGCAGGGGGCGCAGCGCCCACGCTGCGCAACCTGCGTGCGCTGCCCCAGCCCGAGGCCTCCATCTGGCCACAGCTGCTGTTTGACATGCGGTACCAGGGTGAGGGGGCGGGACGGGGCTGGGAGGCTGGGAGGGGCTGTGAGGGTGCAAGGCGGGGCTGTGACGGTGCGGGGCGGGGCTTGGTGGGCATTGAGGGTGAGGGCGCGGGTGGGCAGGGTTTTACACGGGGCAGGCATTTTGGCGGCTGGATTTGAGGAGCCCGCAGGCCAAAGCTACGGCATTGCTGGTCAAGTCATATATTCTGCGCTTTGCATGGCGTGCCGCTGTCGACATTGCCACCCAAAAATCGCCCCAGTCCCGGCCGCCCCTGCCTGGCGGCTCTCGCTGCTGCCGCCCTGCACCCGCTCTTCTCAACCTGTCGATGCATGCCTTACGCCCCCACCGCCACTCCTCACTCCCACCAGGCGCCTTTACTGTGACGATTGAGCTGAAGATTGACATCCGGGATGCGGCTGCCTGGGGCAAGTTGGATCAGGCGCTCACGCGGCTGGCAGAGGGGAAGAAGCGTGGCAAGGGAGGCGCAGGCGGGGAGCTGCCACCACACGCTGCTTCTTCGCCTGCCTTGGGCGGCAGTGGTATGGTGGGAGAGGAGGAGGGGGAGGAGGAGGGGGAGTTTGAGCAGCTGGCTGGCTCCGAAAGCGGAAGCTCCGCTGCCTCGCTGGCGTCGACAGCTGGCGAAGGCGCGGCGGGCGGTGGGAAGGCGGGCGGCAAGGGCGGCAGCCGCGGCATGTTTGGCGGCATCCGCCAGGCAGCTGCCAGGAAGCTGCGCCAGGTGGCCGAGAACACGGCGGTGCAGATTGCCCGGTGAGTGCTTGCTTGCTGCCAATGGGTGGCCCAGTAGCCTATTGCCCCTTCATGCTGCTCCACCCCCGTTGCTTTGCCTCCGCCCTGTCTTGCCCTGCCCGTACTGCCTCACTGCCTCAGTAGCTGCCTCACACGCTGCCTCACACCCGCACTGCTTCACATTGCCGCACACCCGCACTGCCTCACGCTGCATCACTTGCTGTCCCTGGGACTGCCCCACTGCCTTCCCCTTTCTCCCTGGCAGCATCCCTCTGCGCCTGAGCCTGACATTCAGCCTTCTGGAGGGCACGATGGTTGCCTGGCTGCCGCCTCCCCCAGGCAACCGCCTCTTCTACTCCTTTGTGACACCGCCCAACCTGGAGCTTACCGCACGCCCCGAGGTGCGCCCTGTGCTGGTGACGGCGGCATGCAATGTCCCTAGTCGGACAGTTCATGGTTCAGCAGCAGGGGGTGGGGGCGGCCGCCGCAGCAGGGTGCGGGCAAGCGCGGTCGGCATTTAGAAGTTGCAGAAGCGCACTGGGGCTCCACGTCAGCCGTCTGTCAGCGGCAGCTTCCCCCGCCTCCAGATCACACTCACCACATACCTCAGTAGCCCAACCTCGCACACCTGACCTGGCGTCTGCCTGCCTGCCCGCAGATGGCGGGGCGGCTGCTCAAGTACAGCTATCACGTGGCACGCGTGAGCAACTGGGTGGAGCAGCGCATGCGGTCAGCCCTCACCAAGACCATGGTCTTCCCAGGTGAGGGAAATGTCAACCAGCCCACAGAGTCACCCTTTCCGGTTACTACAATAGCAGAGTTGTGTGGAGGCAGCAGGGCACTGCCCAGGGGGGAGTGAGTGGTGCGGGAGCGATAGCAGTGCAGCTGTCGGCCGGGGGGGGGGGGGGACGAAAGAAGGCTTGAGCGTGCGCATCTTGCGCGACTCTCTGCGGGGCAAGCATGGCATGCCTGCTCCTTGTCAGCTCGTGCTGGCATACTGGCAGCTCCTGGCACCTTCACTCACCCGAGTCTGCCTGCCCTGCCTGGTTGCACCCCCTGCAGGCGGCGGCGACATCCCGCTGCTGCCACTGATGTCTCTGGACCACCCCAATGCAGCTGACAGCCTGCCCTCCCTGGGGCGCTACATGCACCAGCAGGCAGCCGAGGCGGCAGCCAAGGCAAAAGAGCGGCGGCAGCAGCAGGAGCAGCATGCAGCTGCAGAAGAGGAGGACGAGGAGGAGGAGGGGGGGCATGCGGCAGCGGGCGAGCAGCAGCAGCGGCAGTGGCAGCAGCAGGATGCAGCAGTTGAAGAGGAGGGGGATCAGGCAGAGGATGCAAAGCAGGTAGAGGGCACGCGGCCTGCAGCGGCAGCGGCAGCGGCAACGGCAGGCGCAGGCACAGAGGTCGTCAAGGAAGGTGGCACCCAGGATCAGTTCGCTGCAGCGCCGCGGCCCACAGTGTCTGCTGCAAAGGTGGAGGCACAGCCTGCGGCGGGCGCTAGCAAGGGACCCCAGACCGGCGCTGCACCGCGGCCCGCAGTGTCTGCTGCAAAGTTGGAGGCGCAGCCTGCGACGGCCCTCAGCAAGGAACCCCAGACCGATGCAGCACCGCGGCCCACAGTGACTGCTGCAAAGGTGGAGGCGCAGCCTGTCCCAGCCCCTAGGAAGGAACCCCAGACCGATGCAGCGCCGCGGCCCACAGTGTCTGCTGCAAAGGCGGAGGCGCAGCCTGCGACGGCCCCTAGCAAGGGACCCCAGACCGATGCAGCGCCGCGGCCCACAGTGTCTGCTGCAAAGGTGGAGGCGCAGCCTGCGATGGCCGCTAGCAAGGCCTCCATGACAGCTGCTGTAGCCGCAGTGGCGGCAGCTCCAGTCAGGGAGGCGCAGGAGTCTCAGCGCGTGCAGCAGCCTGCACCAGCGGCGGCTGCTCCTGAGGCTGCGCAGCAGACAGAGCAGCCTGGGCAGCGTGTCCTGGTGCAGCAGCCTGCACTGGCGCAGCCTGCGCTGGTCCAGCAGCCCCCTGTACTGGTGGAGCAGCCTGCACTGGTGGAGCAGCCTGCACTGGTGGAGCAGCGGCAGGGCAGCACAAGCCAGGAGGAGCTTGCAGGCGAGCCATCCCTCTCGGCTATTCTGCATGCACATCAGAGCGCAGCCAGCGAAACAGAGTCAGCGGCAGCAGGGTCAGAGGCAGAGACACCAGCCGCTGCGGCAGCTTCCACCACCGGCCTTGCAAACGGCCACGTCATCAGCCCTCGGGGCGGCAGCCGAGGGCCTGACATTGCAGAGGCAAGCTCTCCACCGCCGACACCGCCCGACTTCCCAGTGCTGGCTGCCAGCGTCAGCCGCGGCGGCAGCGGCCACCTGTCGGCGGCAGAAGCCTGGGAGGCAGCAATGGCTGTGGAGGCACGCTCCGGAGAGGCACCCACGCCACGCTTTGCCAACCAGCAGTGGCAGCAGCAGCCCACGGTGGCGGCAGCGGCGGTGCCGGCAAGCAGTTGGGGGCAGGGCGGCCAGCAGGCGGGCGCGGGTGTGGGGCAGGGGGATTCGCCGCCGCCGCCGCGCCGCCGCCCCTCGCTGCAGCTCAAGCTGTCTGCCACCCGCAGCCTCGACCCAGACTTTGTGAGGTCGGCAGAGCACACTGGGTTTGGGGAGGCGCCGCCCACCGCCCTGCCCAATTACGACAGCACCACCGTGCGGCGCACGCTGTCGGCACGCTCCGACAGCGGTGCCTCCACCGCAGTGCGCGGCAGCCGCGATGCTGTGGGCGCCGCAATCAGCCGCAGCCTGGCATCCCTGCGCAGGCAGGGCAGCAGCCTCACCCCACGGCACGCACAGGAGGCGGCGGAGCATGCGGGGCAGCTGCTGGAGCAGGCAGGCGCCCAAACCAGCCTGCCGCCGGCACCCCAGCAGCAGCAGCAGGCACACCAGCAGCAGCACGTTAGCAGCCCGCCTCACCAGCAGCAGAGCCAGCAGCAGCAGCAGCAGAGCCAGCAGCAGCAGCAGCAGGCACACCAGCAGCAGCAGCATGCCAGCAGCCCACCTCACCAGGACCACCATCAGCAGCAACAGGGCAGCCCGGGCTCGCCGGCGGCAGAGGGCGGCGGCAGCCCGGTGCCTGGTGACCCCCGCCGCCCGCGCCCGCCGGGTTCCCTGAAGGAGCAGGCGGGGCGGCTGTCTGGCAAGTTCATGAACCGGGTGAACGCAGCAGGCAAAGCGCTGGCCTCTCAGGTGCACGACCTGCAGCAGCAGAGGGCAGCCACCCGCCTGGCGCGATCCTCCTCCATCAATGGGGCAGCTGGCAGCGGTGACCAGCCTCAGCAGCCGCGCAGCCCCAGCAGCCACGTGCGCAGCCCCAGCCAGAACGAGGCACTTTGATGGTTTTGTACATTCAGTTGTAGAAACGGCAGCCTTGGGGGCAGGGGCGTGCTTCTCTCTGCCACAACGCACCCTAATCAACACTTGCTCTGCTTCCTTGCTGTTGTGCCTCTTCTGCACCATCGGTACCCTTTTGTACTGCCCTGTCGGATACGTGTCCTGCTCCCTTGTCGGTCTGTTTGTTCCGCACCATAGGAGCCCATTTTGTACTGCCCCCGTGCCCCACGTTGTAACCATGTGTAAAGCTCTCTCACAACCTGTGCTCAGCATCGGAGATACAGCCGCTGCCTGAGCACGCACAACAAAAAAANAAAAAAAAAAAAAAAAAAAAAGCCGCATCACTGACTGAGTGTAAGTGTGGCTTACACGCATTCTCCAGCACAAGCATGTGCTGCTCAATGACACAGTCACGCGCGCAATGCATGAATGCATCACTGCACCGTGCCCCCCGACAGCGCTCGGAAGGCGCGCTCCATGCGCGCAACAAAGGAGTGCAGGGTGGGGATGCGCTCAGCGGGTTCGAAGAAGAAGAAGTGGGCAACCACAAGCAGGGTGCTCAGTGCCAATGCAGTGTGCAGAGGCCGCGGCAGCTTGCAAGCATCAATTGATGCCCGCCTGGCCCAGACGATCCACCAGCCAGCGCTCGGCAAGGATCAGGGGACCCTGCAGCAGCAGCAGGGCAAACATAGATGGAAAGGGCAGACACAGTGTGAGGAGGAAAGACTCGCTTGCAGCGGCGGTGGCCTGCCTGCTGGAACCCATGCAGGCTTCAGTGCGTGCTCAGGAACACGATCGCGGCCGCAGGCAGTTGTTGCAGTACTGCAGATACTGCCCGGCCAGCCACATCAGCGCCCGGCTGGCCCACCTGCATGGAGAAGAAGGCGAGCCAGGCCAGGCCGGGTGTGAAGCTGCCCCCTGTGATGGCCCACACAATGGCTTCATGGATAACACCGCTCGCCACGCAGGCCAGGCACAGGGCAAACTCCGGCCGGCCCCTGTGCGACGCTGTCACAGCTGCTGTGCCCGCTGCGCCCGGCTGGCGGCGTGGCTGCCGCACCCAGCACCCCTCGATCAGGGGCTCGTAGACCGTCGTGCGCACGGCATTGCCGGCAGCCAGATTCCAGCACCTGCGATGCATGGCCGGGCGTGGGCGGGTGCACTCGTGCTCAAGCATTGATTGCCATGCGTAGGGCAGGTACCTTGCTGGGTGCGTGCCACATGTCGGATGAGCCTCTCAGCTGCTATATATGCCTATCTGAAGTGGCCAAAGCGTTGCGCAACACGGGTGACAAGGGCAGTGCACTTTGCCACGTGGCAGGCAGGCCATGGCAAGCCTTCCTGGCATGTGGCCCGCCCGCCAGTATGACATGTACCCGCCCGCCCTCCGGCCCGCCCGCCTGCATGACATGGGACGCATTCTGCACCCACCGCCAAAAGTCGGCAATGCTATGCGCCCGCCAGGGTGGGAAGAAGAGCGGCTGCAGCTGCAGACCCAGGCATGCGTGGGCCACGGCTGCCACGCCATCCATCTGCAGCCCTGTGCATGTGGGCAACAGGTGGTGACAGGTTGGCAGTACAGGCAGGGTGAGTGAGCGGCGGTGGGGCAAAAGGGCCACCCACATGCACCCACGTGCGGAGCCCAAAGGCGGAACGCCAGCTTCAGCTGCATGCCAGGGAGCGCACTCTCTCTCCCACACGCTTTGTCTTGCGGCTCTTATTTATTCCCACCTGTGCGTCGCACCGGGAACCGTCGCCTCTGTTGAGGCGTACATGGTGTAACAGGAAGGAAGGAGAAGGCACTGGTACAAACCCATTCTGCCCAGCCCAGCAGCCCCGCTCGCTCACCCAACCAGCCGTACATTGCGAGGACGTACAGCATCTCTCGAACCAGTACCGGCGGCCAGGCCACCAGGCCAAGCAGAGCCAGCGTGGTCAGCGCCGCATTAGCTGCTGACCTGGCAACCAGGGCGCTGGCCTTGCTGCTGCTGGCCTTGCTGCTCCTGCTGCTACCTGCCTTGCTGCTGCTGCTGCTGCTGCTGGCCTTGCTGCTGCTGCTGCTGGCCTTGCTGCTGCTGCTGCTGCCGGCCCGGTTGGTGCCTCCTTCTGCCGGCAGCATCGGGAGGGCGTAGAGCGCCAGGAACTGCGCCGCTGTCCAGGGCCCCGCCAGCAGCGGGCTGCGGCCGCAGTAGAGCGCAACGGCTTTGGCAGAGGCCAGCCAGCCAGCCAGGAACGCCACCATGCCCCGGGTGGTGTGTGTGGCTGGGTCGAAAAGCAGCGCCAGAAGGCAGTTGGTGGCAACTATTACTGCCACGAGGCGGGCACTGGGGCGGCCATGGCGCGCCTGGTGCAGAGCACAGCCGCCGGCAGTCAAGGCTGCCAGGCTGGCGAGTGCGGCTGCGGTGTAGCTGAGCATGGGAGGCACGAGGGGCTGGCAGACCTCTGCAGGTAGTTTCAGAAACGTGTGCCCCGGAGTGAGGGCGGCGGCGGTGGGCGGGCGGCGGCGGGATACCGGCCTGGCACTGCTGGGCAAAGCGGTGGCCTTTCTGCTCTGAATACAGCAGCCCATGAATTTCGTTGTGCTTGCACGCTCAGCACCTGCAGATGTGCCCACCAGGGGGAGAGCCGCTGCCTAACGGAGGCAGGACCGGTTGTGCGCACAGGGCGGCCTGTCTGTGCGGTCAAGGCGGCTTTGAAACTATCAACAAATACGGATAGAGAGTCGCAGTTCTCTCCTGCATCTGCTGCATCTGCTGCGGCTGAAAGAAGCGTGCTCTCCAACCGCGGCGCCAATCGCCTACAATGCCACCTGGTGTACAATGCAGAACATCCTCCTGCATCGCTTTTCCGACGTCCGTCTCGAGGCGCTCAACCTGCTGCTGGCGCCGCTGCGAGAGGCGTTTGGCCTGCCTGTGCTGATGGCCCAGGAACCAATCACGCTTACAGAGCGGGGGCACTACCAAGAACGCGAGCAATGGCTCGCTCGGCAGCTTCTCAGCCAGGTGGCGGTGGCGCCGGCGCCCTCTTTCATGCCGGACACAACGACAGCCGCCCGGCTGGGGGTCACAGCGCAAGACCTGTTTGCCACCGGTGAGAGGGCACGCCACTTGTCATCTGGATAGCTGCATGAAATGCATGCCTGTCAAGAAAAGGCGCTGGCGCTTCCCGGCGCTCTCGCTGCCGCACTGCTCCGCCAGACCGGCCCTGCCCCACACGCCTGCCACACCCCTCTGCTGTCCCCCTGCCCTGTCTCCCCAGGGCTCAACTTTGTGTTTGGCGAGGCCAGTTCCCAGCACCACTGCGCCGTCATGAGCCTGGCCAGGCAAGTGGCTGCCCGGCGCTCCCGTGGCCATGCTGCTTTCAGCGCCAAGCATGCGCAGCGCGTGTTGACCACCACGCATGCCTGCACCGCCCGCCCATGGCTCCGCCACGCGCCTGCCGACGTCGGCTGCGTTGCCATGCAGCTCACGGCGCCCCAGCAGGCGCAGCGCTCGTCAACCACTCCGCCCCTGCCCGTACGCGCGCATGCTAGCGTGCCCGCTGCCCTTCCCTACCCGCTCCCGTGCACATCCCGGTTGCAGGCTGGATGATGCCTTTTACGGGCTGCCGCCCTCTTCGCCGGAAGCCTTCTCTGCTCGCTGCGTCACAGAGGCAGTGCACGAGCTGGGCCATGTGCGTCGGCCACTAACTGCTTTGGTTGGTGGCTGAGGTTGGCTGGCAGCGTTGGTTGGCCTCGAGATCATCTGGGGTGCCAGATCTGGGGTGTTGACAATCTTGGGCTGCCATGCGGGCTCGTGCTGGATGCTGCGCCAGAAGTGGCAGAGTTCTCAGGCTGGTCAAACGTCAGACTGCCAGGTTGGCTGCTTTGCTCTTCCCAACCTGCCACCCACCCCACCCCACCCACCCCACCCCACACTCGCCGCTCCCCGTGCCCCGCAGGCGTTTGGGCTGCCCCATTGCCGATGGCGCGACTGCGTGATGTGGTTTTCAAACACCTTAGAGGAAACAGATGCCAAGGGGTGGAGGTTCTGTGGAGAGTGCGGGCGGCGGGTGGCGGCAGCAAAGGGGCGAGGAGAGCAATGAGCGCAGCCCACCGTGAACGGCCGCGCCCTCTGCCCCCTGCCCCAGCAATGGACACAAGACAGTTTCACATCTTTCACCGGTGATTGCACAGCGCAGCAACACTCATTTTTTGTACGCAGCAAGTGAGCAGTCCTTTCGTAGCTCACACTCGGTTGTTGTGCTTTACAATGGGCTTGCGGTGCATAGGTATCCGTGCATCCGCACATGATCATGTGTGGATGCCAGGGACAAAGTTCTGATGTGCAAGGTTGTCGTGAGTATGTGGTGTGCAGCAATGCTAGGCAGTATACATGTAAGCGACAAGGAAGGTCACCAGTGCACAGTGGACGCTGTTGAGAGGCACGGCTCTCTGGGGAGGAGGCTGCGGGGGAAAAACATGGATGAAAAACTAGACGCGGGGGCGGCAGAATGCAATGGGCAGAAGTTGGCTGTAAACAAAGTGACAAAAGAATGCTGCGGGACATGGCTCAGTCGGGAAAGGCTTGCAGTCAACACTGGATCATCAGAGCAGAGTGGGAGGCTGTGATGAACAAACACACGGCCGGCCAGGAGGCAGGTGTGAAAGAGAGAGTGAAACAGGGTGTACCAAGCTGCAGTGAGCAGGAACTCGAAAGGCTGACGGTGCGAATAAGTGGACCTCCAATCCAGCACTGACGGGCCGTGCCGTTCGTCGATGGGGCAGAGGAGGGTGCAGGGGAAGAAGCAGAGGGCGGCGCTCCAAGTGAGGGGGCCGCGGTAGCGCCGGCGGGGCGCGCGCCGGCGGGGGGGGCGTGCGGTCGTAGGAGGTGTGGGAGGCACCGCCCACCGGCTTGAGGGGCGGGGCAGGCACTGCCTGCAGGGGGAGGGGCAGGAAGGTGGGCAGGCAGGGTGTGTGTTGGTGACATGGGGTTGTTTGGGACAGTGATTGCATGCCATGTTTTCAACAGTTCAGGAGGCTGCGATGGTCTGAGCAAACCCGGGCAGCTGCAGCTGCCACCCATGCCGCTGGATAAACACACCCTGCTTGCCCTGCCAGCCCAGCGCACCTTTGCCTTCACATGCAGCGCCGCCTTCCTGACAAGCGGGCCGCCCTGCTTGGTGGGGAAGGTCTTGGAGGGTGGCTGCTCTGGCAGCACTGTGGGGCACTCTGCAGGCGGGAGCAGCCGGCAAGCAAGGGGTCAGCGCAGGGGGCGGCACAGCAGCTGCTGCAAGGCAACAGCGCCCGGGCCTGCCACATCAGCTGAAGCATGGCCGCTGGTATTCACCACTCCGTTGCACTCGCACACTGGAAGCGCACTCGCACTAGAAGTGCACTTGCACGCTGGCAGCCCTGAAGCCCGGCAGCCACCTGGGCCCTGCAGGCGGTGCGCAGCGATGAAGCCGACTGGAGCGTCAGGGTGCCCGCTCGGCTCCCACCCGCTTCTTTGATGGCATCATCATTCATGTATTAAATATGCTTTAGCAGCCGACGAACCTTCCCAGTACCATGTGACAGGAAACTGCAACAGCAGCTGGCATGGCAGCTTCCAGGCAGGCGACGGGCCAGCTGCCAAGCCCTCACCGATGGCGGCCGCCATGCGCCGGCCCCGCCTACTCGGCAGGTGCCTACGCAACTCCCCTGCGTGCTGTACTCGTCGCAGGCTGGCTTTGGGCCACGTATGCACCTTGCTCTCCCAATGGCCTCAAACGTTGTACTCCTTGTGCCCCGTCCTCTCCCTCTGCCCCCGCCGAGGGGCGTGACCTCTGCAAAGCAGAGGGGTCAAATACCAAAATGCCCTCCTACACTCCGCCTTCGTCCCCCTGCCACCTGCTCTTGCCACTTTTCACTCGCACTTTCCCCCGGTGTCGCTGCCCTGCATCCGCCAGACCTTGAGCATGACCATCTCTCACGGCGGCTTGCCAAAAACTCATTGCCCTGCTGCCCAAGAGAGCGACAAGAAGGGTGGTCAGCAATAACAGCAGTCATTGATTGATTGATTGAGTCAGGAGCGCAGAGCAGAGGGATGTTTGAGGAACGAAGCGCAGCAGTGCTGGAGCATGCACAGGGTTTGTGTGGTAGCAGGGTTGGTGTGCGTGCGGCCAGAGATCCTTCCCCGGCGAGGCTACTCACACCAAAGAGAAACCCCCGGCGGGCCGCTTGCCTTGCTGCCTGGTCTACATAACTGAGCTGGCTCTTGAGCAGCAAGTCTGAAATGAACTCTGTATACAAGCGTGACAAATGCCTCTCAGCAGAACAACTCTATCTACACAACTTGCAAAAGAGGTGGAGCAAATCGAAAGAGGTGCAGCAAAAACGAAAGAGGTGGTGGGAAAAAGAGGTGGAGCAAATCAAGCCGCCAAGCATGGCAGGACCGGGGGAGAGGAGGGGGCGCTTTTGGGGCTAAAGGGCGCAGGCAGGCTGCCTCCGGGTTGCAGTGCATCGGCCGCACCTCAGAGGCAGGTGCTCAGGGCTGGTCCGTGTCGCCGACAGGGGGCACCAGTTCCTCTGCCAGGCTGCCGCTCAGCCCCTCCTCCGCATCTAGCCCGCTGTGCTCTGGCGGCGGCGGCTTGCCAGCATGGTGTGCATGCTGTGGCGGGCTGCCCGCTGGCCCCGCTGCCGCCCCGCCTGCCTGCCTCGGCTGCGCCCGCCGCGCCGGCTGCTGCTGCTGCCCGCCGGCAAAGTCTGAGGAGCCAGCGGCTGCGGGAGGTGAGGAGGCACTCTTGTTCCAGGCCTGCCAGTCGGGCCAGGGGGTGTCCTGTCTCTGCATGCCCGAAGCCGTGGGGTGGACACCGTGGGCCTCTGCAGGTTGGTGGGTGGAGGCATGCGAAGGAGACGGGGTGAGAAGGCCCAGGCAACAAATTTGCCTTTAAAGCCAATTAATTTGCCTGTAAAGCAGTAAAAGTCTGTGGCTGCGCAAAGTACAGCAGCGCCCACGCAAGGGGTTAAGGTGGATACGCGCCGTCATTTGTCGTACTCAAAGCAGCGCCAGCAGGGGCCTTGGCTGAAGTGCAGCGGCGGGCACGGCTTGGCCCGTGCGGCGTCACCCAGGGGCCCGGGAGGCGGCGGCGGCCGGCTGCGACTCACCGTTGCCAGGCTTGGTGTCGGATGAAAAGGATACCCTGTGTAGGCCACTGCCTGCATGGCCAGGATGCGCATGGACAGGGTGCGGACATTAGATGGGCAGCGAACAGGGACTGCAGGGTTGCGGACGCAGCGCTCGCCGCCAGCATTCCTGCTTGCCTGATTTGTGCGGGCTGCCTGACATCCTGGATCCGCGATCCAGCAACCACGCACGGCGCATAGCGCTGCCGCAGCTCATGGGAGGGCTTGAGGAAGCAAAATGGGCTAAGCGGCGGTAGCCAGCCTTGTCAGCAGGCACCCCTTGTCAGCACCCCCGACCTTTGCACTGTGCTCTTCAAATTGACTGACAAGGATGGCCAGTGTCACCGTAACCACCGCTGGCCGGGACGACAAGGGTGTGCGCTTCGCTGGAGGCGCAAGCGGCGCCAGCCCTCGACGGGGCGCGGCCCTGGCTGGCAGCCAGTATGAGCCCCTGCTTGAGCCACCGCCGCCACCCATGGGGTGAGGACGACACTACGGGGCGATCCAAGGGAGGGCCGAAGTTGCTTGCGGGATGATGCTGTTGTGGCGGCGGGCAACTGGCGGGTGCGGCAGTGCGGCGGCGAGTGGTGACCCCCGGGGGCCCCCGGGCCCGTTTGTTGGCCTGGCCTTCGGGCTTGCCGTGATGCTGGCCCCAGCATCTTGGGAGCATGGTGGTTGCCGTGCCGCGCTTCACTTCCTCATAGTCAAAACTCCCCCTCAAGAGCTCCTCAAGAACCATTTGTGCGCATGCATCGCCTCTTCCCAAGGGCTTCTTCTTCTTCTTCTTCCTCTTCTTCTCCCCTCTTGCAGCACCGCTGACCTCACCCGCGCCCCCTCCAGCACATCGGCGCAGCTGCAGCGCCGCTCCCTGCTGGCGGCCGGCACTCACCTGGCCAAGGCCATCCTGGGAGTAGGTGGGTGCAAAACCAACTGTGCTTTGCAGTGTGTGTTGCGTGGAAGGCCAGGGTGGGTGGGTGTTGCGTAGGTGGGTGAACAACCGACTGTGCGCTTTACAGGGCGCACAGCTGTGGTAATGTGGGTCAGGTCAACCCGGTGCCGACACTTCACGTGGGGCAACCCAGGCAGTAGGTGGGTGCACAACTGACTGTGTCACAGGCAGCACGGCTGTGGTGATGTGGGTCAGATGACACCCGGTCAGATGACACCCGGTGCCGGCACTGAACCCCACCAAGGCATCCCAGGGAGTCGATGGGTGGCGGGCAGGCAGGTGGCTTTGTGCGCGGCGGGCGCCGGCGCTCAGGCTGCCAAGCTCTGGCATCCTGGTGCTGCCCTCCCCGTGTTCTTTGCACCGCAACCACACACCTTTGAAGAACGGCAAAAGCAGCAGGGAGACAGCTGCTGGAGTGATTTGACAGGCTGGCCTTTGCGTTGTCTGCCCAGATGCGAAGACATGTTTGTGGTTGAAATAGTGTTAACACTACTCTTTCTCCAAATGTTGAAATTCTTGCAGCTCCAGAAGGGGCTGCCCCCCGTCTGCATTCAACCTGCTTCAAATCGTCGGCATGACTGCCAGTGCCCGGCTTGAAACCGTTGCCCTCTTGCCCCACACACTGCTGGCTTGCCCCACACCTCGCCCATTTCACCCCTTCCCCTGTGACCCCTTCTATGCAGGCATTCTGGCCCTGCCCCGCCTGTTCAGCCTCCTGGGCATTGGCACCGCCACCATCTGGCTGGTCTTCATCGCCGCCCTCACCGGCCTCTCCATGCACATGCTCACCAAGGCAACCACACGCACCGGGCTGCTCAACTACAGGTGCACACATGCCATGCTTTGTTGTCAGAAAAGAAGAAGAAAACAAAAAAAGAAAAAGAAAAAGAACTTTGTTCTGATATGAGGGCGGGGCAGAGTGGAGGGTCAGAAGGCAGGTGGGGGCTGCGCTTGCACCGGGCTGCACAACTACAGGGAAGAGTTGGGCTGGGGTGCGGCAAGAGTTGGGCTGGGGTGTGGAGGATCTGGGGCACCGGGCTGCTTAACTACAGGCAAGATTTGGGCTGGGGTCTTGAGGGTCTGGGGCACCGGGCTGCTGAACTACAGGGAAGAGGCTGTGGGCTAGGAGTGCAGGGGAAGGGGCAGACGTCGGGTGGTGATTAGAGGCTTTGCTGTGCATGCTCACCAAGGCCACCACAAGCACCGGGCTGCTCAACTACAGGTGCCCGCATGCAGGCATTGGGGGAATGGAAGGTTGACTGCAGTCGGCTGGGATATGCATGCGGTCAAGGGCGTCCAAATGCATTGGGAATGCTCAAATGAATGTGCGCATGTGGGGGTGCTGGCGCGGCAGGGAGGAGGGGCAGGAGGCAGGTGGTGCGTAGACGAGCCGTGCTGTGCGTGCTTTCCCGGCATGCCACGCAGACCGGGCTGTTCGTCGACGTGCTGTGGATGCTTTTCGTGGAATCATGCAGACAGGGCTTTGACCGGTCTGCATCCCTCTGCGGACACCCCCTGATCCTTGTGCCTCTCCCAACCACACCCAAACACAACCACCCCTTCCCCCACCCACCC
>JTEE01000002.1:363331-375298 GCA_002896455.3 Chlorella sp. ArM0029B | reverse complement strand
ACACATGCCCCACCCTGCCCCGCCTGCCTGCCCTGGACCCTGCAGGTGGCCCCACAGCCAAACCTTCAAGGGCAAGGGCTTTGAGAGCGCTGTCCAGATGGTGGGGGTGCTGCCCATCCTCACCGTCGCCTACATGTGCCAGATCAGCCTGGGCCACACGGTGAGCAAGGAGGGATCCCAGAGGGGTTCTGGAGGGATTCCGGAGGGAACCGAGGATGGATTCCGGTGGATTCCGGAGGGAGGGAGGCTGGCTGGTGCCTGTGGCTTGAATTCCTGGCGGTGTCCTCAACCCCAGGCCCTCGGGGGAGCTCTGCTCTTCTTTGTTTGTGTTAGGGTGGCGGGACGGTGTTCGGTTAGTTGGCTGCAGGGGAGAGGCCTGGACAGCCGCGGTCATGTGGGGATGTGGGAGGATGGGGATTTGAATTTTGTGAGCTGAGGTGGATCCAGCGGGCAGGCCGGGGTGGTTGCTCGTCCCAAGCCCCGCCGCACACTCGTCCCTGGAGTCTGTCCCTGTTCACCGCTCCAAGTCGGTTGCTTGCCAGCTTGAACCAAATTTCCCCCACCGTCGGTGGCACTGCCTGCCCCTCAATCTGCTTATCAATCCCCTTCTGGAAGCATGACCAGGCCCAAATAGAGCACTACCACGCACACATCCAGAGAGAAACGCAGTGTGCTTATTTCCTGCCACTGCCCTTCCCATGCATCTCCCCAACCTGCACTCCTACCCCTGAACCGTAGGGCAATCTGCCACGCCTCGCCTGCTCTCACCTCTGCCCCCACCCTTTCCTTCTGCCCCTCAGATGCGTGACCTCACCTATGTGCGGGAGGGCCAGGTGGACAACGTGTCTGTTGTGGCGCTGAGGTGAGGACGGCTTGCCTACTGCAGCTAAGCATGCTGTGGTGTGTGACAGCAGGCAGGCCAGGGTGTGCTGCAATGCATTGCGTGTCTTGTGCGCCAGTTGGGCACCCTGGTTTGCACACTCAATTATCTACCCCGCAGCATGGCCTTCCTCGTCTCTGTCCGCTTCTTTCCACCCCCCGTGCAAGCACAGCTGCCAGGCATGATTTTTCTTCCCTCCTTGCTCGTCTCCCTACTCTGCATACCCAACCTCACACTTTGCATAACAACTTCCCACCCCGCCTCTGTATGTTCTGCAGCATCTCCACCTTTGCCTTCCTCGTCATGTCCGTCTGCCCCTCTTGACCTGCCCTGCACACACGGCTCCCAATCGTCTTTCTTCCTTTTTTTTCCTGAATTCGTCCCGCTTCCTTGCATACTCGCCCCCCCGCTCCCACCAGCCCCTCCCCCTACCACTCCCCATCCTACTTCCCACCCGGGCCCCGCAGCATCTCCACCTTTGCCTTCGTCGTCATCTCCGTCTGCCCCTCTTGACCTGCTTGCAAGCACGGGTCCCATTGCTTCCAGTGTCCTGTCTTCTTCTATCTTTGTACTCGCCCCTCTTCTATGCATACTCACCCCCGCCACCCCCGCCACCATCCACCTCCCACCCCACCCTCCATGCCATGCAGCATCTCCACCTTTGCCTTCCTCATCATCTCCGTCTGCTCCTACGGCCTGTTTGGCGCCAAGCACCTGAGGCCAGACGTGCTGGAGAACTTCACAGTCAAGGCTCTGAGCCACCTGGTGTGGACGCGCATGGCGCAGGCGGGTGAGCCAGGGGGCCCCGGGGGGTGGGGGTGTTGTGTGCCAGGGGGCTCTTGAGCTAACTCTATCAGCAAGTGCTGGCGCAGGCGGGTGAGCGAGGGTGCCCCGGGGGTGGGTGTGCCTGGTGAGTGTGCTGTGTGCAAGCGGGCTCTTTGAGTCAACCCTATTTGCATGTGCTGGCATCCCTTCCCTCTTCCTCTGCCACCTTGCCCGCAGGCTCCATGCTGGTCTGCCTCCCCTTCCTTACCCATCCCTTCCTTCTTCCTTGTTTCCCTGCAGGCGTCATGCTGCTCCGCCTCCTCTTCTTTACCCCTCCCTTCCCTCTTCCTGTTTCCCTGCAGGCTTCATGCTGGTCCGCCTCTCCTTTCTGGTCTCCCTCCTGGCCACCTTCCCCCTCCAGATGCACCCATTCAGGGACAGCCTGTGAGTCTGCTCCTGCATCGGCCTGCCTAGCCCCTGTCTGCCTGCCTGCCTGACCAGCGTGCTGCTCACTTCCTTTGCCCAGCACCCTTTCAGGGACAGCCTGTGATTCTGTGGTCCTACATTGGCCTGCCTAGCTCCTGCCTGCCTGCCTGCTTGCCCGCCTGCCCAGTTATGCTGTGTGCTGCTCATACCCTTTGCCGAGCACCCTTTGGGGGACAGCCTGTCAGTCTGCGGCCCTGCATCGGCCTGCCTGGCTCTGGCCTGCCCAGTTTCGCTGTGTGCTGCGTGGGCACTGCCCTGGTTGCTGTGAGCTGCCTGCCCCTGCCATGGTGCCATGCGGGCGCTCTGCTTGAGCCGCTGTGGCAGTGCTGCGAGGAGTGCCTCCTGCCCTCCCCTGAGAGGGGTGCCTCCTGCCCTCCCTCCCGTGACGCAGGTGGAAGCTGCTCTTCCGCCAGACGCTGCAGGTAGGTGGGTCCAGGGACTCTGAAAATTTTGCAAATTTTCTCATCAAAATTGACCTGTATTTTTGCCTTGAAAAAGCAATGTCCAGCGCACTTGCCCTGCTGCCCTGCTGAGGACCTGTTGTGCGGACGCCACCAATCACATTTCTGGCTTGGCTCTGGTGTGTCCTTACAAGTGCAGGGCCCCGGCTTCTGGCTGGTCGCCCACTGCACTCATCACTCTTCTGCATTCGGTCCACCCATGCATTCATCGATTGACCGGTACATCAATTGACCGGTACTGTAATTATTGATTGATGGCACTATGATTGTCCCCATGCAGGGCCCCGGCTTCTATCTGGTCACGTACCTGACGCTGGGTGGCGTGTACTGGGCAGCCGCCTACATCACCTCCATCTGGGAGCCTCTCATCATCCTGGGGTCCACCGCAGGTGGGGACCGGGGGAGGGGGCACACCGCTGCAGCAGCTCCGATCTTGCTGGCCACCCCCACACCCCAGCTGCCTCTGTGCGGGTGTTTTGGGGGGCACCTGCGGGGTTGGTTTGGGGGTGTTTGGGGGCAAGCCGCCGTCCTTGGTATGCAAGCACCTGCGCCTGGGGACAGCGGCAGGTTACCGCGTGTGTGTGCTGTCGTTGCTGCGGTGGGGCCGCTGGGGCTGGGGGCACGCCCTTTGCGTCGCTGCGTGCGTGCCTATATTTGTCTGTGCATTGTGATGTGCATGCATGCGCCTGCTGTCCAACCATACATTACCTTACATTACATTACCATACATTACCTTACTCGTGCACACCACTACCCCTCCCCTCCTGCCCTCAGGCGTGGCCATCGCCTTCATTTTCCCGGGCCTGCTGTACGCCTCGCTGAGAGAGGAGCTGACAGAGTCTGCTGGCGCCCGCCGCAGCCGCGGGTACGTGTGCTGGGGCTGTGCGGTGTTAGCGGCTGCAGCGTCGGGGCACTTTGCCAAAGGGAGGATTTCAGTGCTTGCATACGTGGCCTTGCCTGACAGGTTGTGCACGACTGGCCATGCTCCCACTCCCGCCTGCTGCGCCCTTGCTTCCAACCTGCCACCTGCCGCACCCTGCCACACCGCACCCGCAGTCCCGTTTCTCACTCTCCCCCCGCCCCGCCCCGCCCCTCCCCGCCCCTGCCACCCGCAGCGTTGTGGGCGCGCTGCTGATGGTGGTGGGGATTGTCATCGGTCTGGCTGGCCTCATCCGAGTGGCGTTCTACCGCGACCCCATCTCCGACTGAGGGCAGCAATCGTATACCCTATCAGCCGACTGAGGCAGCCAATAGAGAAATACAACACAATGTGTGAGCCGGCTGCATAGAGCAGCAAGGCCTGCACTCCGGCAAGCTGTCTACAGGGAGGATTTGGTGCCTCCCTGGCAGCCATTCAGCAAGCTTGGAGCAGGCACTGCGTGTTCTTTGCCGCACCAAGCCGACCTGTGTGACAAGCGCCCCGCCCCGCTGGTCAAGAGGGGCACCTGGCACTCCCCTTTTAGAGCTCTCAGCAAACCAGAGCTGTGACCACATGGCGCCCAATCGTAGTGCCCGTAAAACACGCCTCTTGTATAGATTTGATCACCCTATCCAGATGTTCTTCTGCCCCTGTGTGCCCCTACCATGCTACTGCACGCGCGGCTCCCAAGCGCGTGCTGCCAGCGACCAGCCACCCTCCGTTGCCTGCCAGAGATCTGTCGCCTCCCCGTTGCCTTCCATTGTACCTCTGCCCTCCCACACGCTTGCTAGCAACCCCTCCGCCCGCGTTGGCTAGCCCGGAAAGCACCCAGCCTTTTGCACATGTAATTACATCGTGGGATGTGCGCCAGAGCACGAATTCAGGAAGGATTGTGCAATTTCGCGGGGCAATTTCATCTCAGTGCAAGCTCTCTTTGGACAGTTCAAACGAGGCCCGGCGATCAGGGGGGCCAGCAGCGCCTGGGACCCCAGTGTCTGCTGCTGCTGCTCCTGCTGCTCCTGCTGCTAACGCTGCTGCTGGTGAGGCCCCAGGGCTGGGCGGGCTGCGCCCCACCGCTGCCGGCTCTCCCCAAGCAGGTTCCTCTGCTGACGCCAGCCGTGCAAATCCCGCCCCGCCCCGCCCCCCAGGCATCCCCGCGATGTCAAACGGATTTGGCAGCGCCCGCTGCTGACCTGGCACCCCCACCGCCACGTCAGCCGCCGCCGCCGCGTGCTGCCGCTGCACCGCCTCCAAGGCCTGCCGCCCCGCGCCCTTGCCGCCGCCGCTGCTCAGGCTGGGCAGCGGCAGGCGGGGCCGCGTGAGCGGCGGCTCGCTGCCGTTGCTAGACACACGCTGATACGTAACCACCGGCAAGCCTCCGCCCTCGGGGGCCGTGCTGCGGGCCAGGCTGCTTCCAGCGCCCAATTGGGTGTCCACGTCACCGCTCCAGGTGAACAATCCAATGCCCACAGCCACCACCAAAAAGGAGAGAGCAAAAAAGAGCAGGCTGTTGTCCTGGAAACCGCCTGCAGCAGCGGCAGCGGGGGGGAAAGCAACTCACGACAGCAGTGAGGGCTGGGCCATGCATTGGGACGCCAGCAAAGGGCAGGAAGCGGCGGGGGCCAGGACTGCTGCAGCAATTGTCTGGTGGCTGCACAAAGTCCTTTGATGCCGCTGCTGTACACACACTGCAACGCAGCACTACGTTAAAACAGCAAAGGGCAGGAGGCGGCGTGGTTGTGCAAGACGCCAGCAGCTGAGCTAGCCCTGCGCGTGCCGCGCCTGGCAACCGCACAAAGCCCTCCGATGCTGCTGCTGTACACCCGCTGCAACGCACCACTAGGGTGAAACAGCAATGCAGGGCCTGTTCCCGTCCCTCTCTCACCAAAGAAGAAGAAGCGGGCGAGCGCTGCCCAGAGGTCGGAGGAGAGCAGGGAGATGTTGAGGAGGGCGGCGCCGCCCCAGGTCAGCTCCAGAGGGACCAGGCTGCAAGGGGGGAGTGCATACACGCAGAGCAGGAAGGGGAGTAATCAAAGACAGCATGCTACGATGCAGCAGCAAAGTGTTGAGCAGGGCGGCGCCGCCCCAGGTCAGCTCCAGAAGAACCAGGCTGCAATGAGAGAGTAAGTACACGCAGAGCCGGAAGGGGAGTGATCAGGTTGGGCACCCAGATGGAGAGACAAGCAGAATATGTAGGGTTGCACAAGACACCATGCTGCGATGCAGCCGCAAAGGGTTGAGCAGGGCGGCGCCGCCCCAGGTCAGCTCCACAGGGACCTGGCTGCAATGGGAGAATAAATACACGCAGAGCAGGAGGGGGAGTAATCAAGGACACCATGTCGCAATGCAGCAGCAAAGTGTTGACCGGGGCGGCGCCGCCCCAGGTCAGTTCCAAAGGAACCAGGCTGCATGGGGGGCCGGGAGGAGGGGCAAGGCATCGATGGAGGGAGAGGAGTTAGAGACAGCGCGGTGGAAGGCGGCAGCAGGTCAGCTCCACCAGGGCAAGCTGCATGGGGGGGTGAGAAAGCAGGTACGCCAGGAAGGGGAAGGAGTTGGAAACACCACGGTGCATTTGCCGTGCAGCAGGGAGACGTTGAGCAAGGCGGCACCGCCCCAGGAATGTCGAGAGCGACCAGGCTGGATGGTGGCACGTGACAGGGGAGGGAGAGGGGTATGCATCAAGAACGGGAGCAGAGTTGAAGGCAGAAGGCAGCAAGACAACAGCAGATGTGTCCGAGAGGGACCAGGCTGTGGTATGGGTATGGGCTTGGGTGTGGGTGGGTGGTGGGGGCGCCCCCTCTCAAATGCACCGCCCGCCACATGCTAGCACCACAACTCCCCCATTCTTACACAGAAGTCCCGGCCCCGCCTGTAGAATGCACACATGCAGGCGGAGCAAACCTGGTGTGCCCCCTCATGCAAAAGCCCCACATTCCTCTTCACCCCACACAAGTCCCGACCCCACCTGCAGAATACAAAACATGCAGGCGGAGAAGCCCCAGCATCCCCTCAGCAATGTGCCTGCATCCCTGCACCCCCCCCATCCTTTCACGAGACCCACATCCCCCTCCCCTTCCACACACGTCCCAGCCCACCTGTAGAATGCAAACATGCACCACCCAACATGCAGGCTGAGCGTCCCTCTCACAACTGCCCACCCCCCCATGCAATGTTGGTTCGTCCTGAAGTTGAAGCCTCTTTCAGGGGATGTGAAAAGCTGTAACGACTAGACTATGCACATCCCCCCACTCTGGAACAGGAGAGTCCCAGTCCCACCTGTAGAATGCAAACATGCAGGCGGAGAAGCCTAGGAAGGGGAGCAGCAGGGCGGGGGTCCAGTGGGCCGCCCTGAGGATGTGCAGCTCCAGGGGGAGGCCCTGCAGGGCGCTCCACAGGCAGCCAAACAGGCCCATCGTGCCCAGCATCTCAGTCACGGGCACATCCCCTGCACCGGGTGGGTGGATGGATGGGAGGGAGGGTGCAGCAGATGAGGGGGAATGCAACACGGGCACATCCCCTGCAGCAGGTGGCCGGATGGATGGTTGGGGGGGAGGGTGCAACAGATGAGGGGGCATGCAAGACACGGGCACATCTTTTGCAACAGATGATCGCGGGGAAATGCGACACGTGGGCACAGCGCCTGCAACAGATGAGGGGGCATGCAGGACACGGGCACATCCCCTGCAGCAGGTAGATGCCGGAGAATGCAGGGCAGGGCAGGGCAGGGCTGGTGGGGTGTGGGTGGCCCGAATGAGATGCCAGGCGGGGGCGGGGACGTGAGAGCAGGGGCGGGCAGGTGCAGGGGAGAAAAGGGCTGGGGGGTACGTATGGAGCGGGCACACCGCTGGGACTAGTGCACAGGTAGGCTGCAACTGCAGGAGCTCCCAGACCGCAGCGGTTGCGGCTGCAGGCGCCAGCACGCCTTCCTGGCGCCCCCACCCCAGCCCGCCCTGACCCTTCTCCGCAGCTCCCCCTCCATGCTCCTCCACTCACCCAGCAGCCACTCCTGCAGCACGTTGCACACCGCGTACAGCGTGGCCCCCAACAGGCAGCGCCCCCCCGCCCTCCCTGCCAGCACCTCTTCCACCCCCCCCTCCTCCATGCTCCTCCACTCACCCAGCAGCCACTCCTGCAGCACGTTGCACACCGCGTACAGCGTGGCCCCCAACAGCACCAGCCCGTCCCCCAGCAAAGGGTTGCTGCTGATGCTGGTTGACCCTCCGGCCGCCGCCTCGCCGCCGCCGTGGTCTGTCGCCACAAGCACCAGCAGGCCGGCGATGCACACGCCGGCGCCGGCGTAGTGCCCCCGCCGGTAGGCCGCTCCCAGCAGCAGTGTGCTGAGCACCACTACCATGGGGATGGAGAAGCAGTCCAGCAGGGTGACGCTGCACCCAAGTCCGGCAGCGGGAAGGAGGCGGAAGGAGGGGCAAATCAGCGCATGTGTGGGTGGAGAGCGAGCAGGAGGCAGGGATGCAGAGGCAGCGTCGGGGGCGGCCAGGCGGTGGCATGTGTGGGCCGTGGGGGAAGCTGCGGCATGCCGACGCGCTGCTCCTCCTGCTGCGACGCACTGAGTGCACTCCCATCAACATCACCCTGTGCATGCGCACCGCCTTGCACAAATCCGACTGTCTGGCCACCCACCCACCCACCCACCCTCTAATTGCCAAAACCAAGGACAAAATAAAGGACACAATCAAGAAGTGTTTGAAAACTGAATCATATTTTTTGCAGTTTGTGACAAACGCCTGCTTTTCTTCTTTTTGCAACAGGTCCGTTGCTTTCATTGTACCAGAAAAACACGTGCATGCGCATGGTCTTGCACAAACCTGACCGTCTGCCCGCCCACCCTCCGGCCTCTCCCCACCCACCCCAAGCCGTCTGCCAGCGGCCCCCTAGCCCCTGCACCCACCTGGTGAGCGAGGTGTAGCGATAGGCCAGCACGACACAGAAGTTTGCCTCCACATCCAGGAGGGCTAGGAAGGCGTAGGCCCACCAGCGGCACTTGAGGCGCCAGCCAGAGCTGCGCACCCGCACCGCTGTGAACACAATGCCCAGGACCAGGTAGTTGAGCGCGCTTTGCAGGGTGGGCGCAGAGACGCCCTGCACGGGATGGGGGTTACAAAGGTTCCGAGCAGAGTGTCGCTCGATCAAGGGCGCAGGTTGGAGAGCAGGAGAGCAGTGGAGCGTGCGAGCGCTCGCGGTGGCGGCGACAAGACGGCGGCAAACAGCTGCTGCGGCAAGAGCAGTGGAGGCCCGCGCGCAACGGCCGGCAATGTGCTGTTTGCTCGCCACAAATTAAAAGGTCGATGCGCATGCGGTGGGCGCGGACAGGGCCGAGAACGACTTGCAAGGGCGTCGGCAGCAAAAACTGTTTTTGCTGGAGGTCCAGCCACACCTGTCTCGCAAGGGATGTCGAGCATATTGCCGTGCCCGCAATTAATGCGGCTAGGGCTTGGCCCAGCGCCGCTGCCCTCAGAGTTTGCCTCATTGCAGCATGGATTGTGGCAGTCTCCCGGTCGTGTGTTGGCTGTTTGTGCAGCAATTATAAAGCTGTAGGGATGCCGGAATGCATGCGTTCCGCTCAGCTGGCAACCCCGCCCAGCTGGCAAAAGTTGGCGGCGGCAGCCCGGCGGTAGCCGCCTGCAAGGCACGCAGATACTGGTTATTGGGCATGCAGGGCTAGGCCATCAGCCAGTCATTTGAATCAAATGTTCATGAGGGAGGAATCCAATCCATGCAAGCAGCGCCCCGCACCCCGTTACGGGCATGCCCCAAGCCTGCCGTGGCATGCCGCCTTCCGCCGCCGCCGCTGCTGACCCAGCACACACACCTTGCCTGCGCCTCAGTGAGCTCTGCATTGCACCCAGTCGGTGCAAACAGCATCGCTTCACTCGCCACAGGGTTAACCAGAAGGCGTTTCTGCAAAGTCCGAGACGGTGGCCAAAAGGCTTTTGTGCAGGCGGGACATCGGTGAGGGCCTTTCTCGACTGCGATCGCCGCCAGCAACCAGCGCGGTGGGTGGCCAGCACAGGTGTGGGCACACTCAGCCAGCCGTCCTGAGAAGTTTCCGCCCGCCAGCCGCTCCCGAGGCCCCAGGGCCGTGCTGAGTGCCGCTCGAGATGTCGGGCAGCGCCGGCAAGCTGTCCGCGGCTGGCTGCCTGCCCGCCTACCGCCAGCCTCGGTGCCGCCCGCCCGCTTGCCGTGGTGTTGCTTCGCACGCGTGGGCCCTTTATGCTCCTCCCCTCACCGCTCACCCCCTTTCCCCACTCCGGCCACACGACACCCTGCTGCAGTGCGCCAACCCTTGCAGCTCGCCTGCCCCACGCACGCGCCGTCGGGGCCGCCGCCGCGGGAGGCAGCGTGCGGGACGCCATGGCAAGCGGTGCCGCCACCGACATGGATACCCGCTGGCCACGCTGGCCAGATGGGGAGGAGGGCAAGCTGGCTCTAGATGTGGTGCTGGGCATGCCTGTTGACAAGGCCTTCCTGCTGCTCTACGGAGGCGACAATGAAATGCGGGTGCGGGGGCGGGCCATGGGTGGCTGGCGATGGGCAGCATGAGCAGCCGGTTGCAACTCCAACCAATTGCTGTCAGTGAGGTTGCAAACCCAACAAATTGCCGTCAGCCAAAGAGCACAGGCCCGGCTGTGCAGGTGCAGGGGTTGGGTCCCTGTGTGTGCAATGTGCGTGGCGTCCACAACAGCATTGGCTCCCCTCAAGTTCCCGCCCACCTGCTGCCGTGCCGTCGAGCTCTTGTCACTCAGCACCCGCCTGACCCGCCCACCCGGTGTTCCACCCACCCCTCATCTCCGACGCCCTGTTTCTTTTGTTGGGTGCTGCAGCGCGCCTTCAACGAGGCCTCGGGGGATAAAGAGTACAGCACAACAGCATGGATGGAGGGCGGGGAGGCGGTGCAGGCTGCTGCGGTGGGCCCCACGCCGCCGGTGCTCGCCTCTGTGACCGGCCTGCGCCCCGACTTCCTGCGCCGCGCCTCCTACTCCGGCACCATGATGGGATCCAAGGTGAGCGTACTGCCATGGTACTGGAATGTGGTACTGCCCAAGGGGCTGCGCCGGTGGCGGGCGAGTGTGGGTGCAGCTGTGCGCGCTGGTGGGTGCAGCATTGCATGGGTGCGTGTGCCTGTACGCACCGTCACCCAGGTGGCTGGGTCCCCAGGGAAAGAGGGCGCACTGCAGGCCCCTAGCTGCCCATGCCCAGGCTTCCCTGTGTTCTCCCTCCAGCTGCTGCCCATGGCCCACATCAGCTGATCCAAGCTCGCCTGTTAACTTGAGATGACTGCCAGCCTCCCGTACAGCCTCCCGTACCGCCACACCTCACCTGCAGAACCGCAAGCTTGAAATGCTGCGCCCCCAACTGGAGGCTTCCGCGCTTTACCTACCGCTTACGTATCCGCCCACCCACCCACCCAACGCAACCGTTTTTTGGTACTGCCTTGCCTTGCAGTACCGCAACGAGGAGCTGCACCGCCTGATAGAGGCGGTACCAGGCACTTCTTACACCGTCATGACCACCGTGCTCACCACAGCCATGCACGGGGAGAAGTTCAGGTGAGGGGCAGGGACAGGGCAGCTGACTGATGCCTTTGGCTCAATGCCCTGTCAGCTCAGCAACCCCACGAACCCCACGCCCTCGGGCTTTAGGAAGAAAAATCTTCTTCTTCTTCTTCTTCTGCGGCACAGAGCCAGGCAGGGCTCAAGGGAGACGGGAAGGGGGGCGGGGGTTGGAGGGGAGGATGGGGTGGAGGGAAGGATGCAAGCGGGCCTGGGATGCAGGGAGATGAGAGGGCACCGTGGCATGTTCTTCATCCCTCTCTCGCAAGATTTTCCCGCGCCAACAATCAGGGTGCCGTGCTCAGAGCTTTTAAGTAGAGTCTAACAAGTACCCTGGGTGACCCGTGTGCGCAGGCCGGTGGTGATGTGCACGCTGCGCGCCCTGCCCGACGGACGCACGGAGATGCGCATTCGCACCACCATCCTGTTCATTATCAAGCCCAACGGATTCATTAAGGCCATGATTGACAAGGGTGAGCAGCGGCGGGGGCTTATTTCCATTTTTTGGGGTGTGTGTGTGTTGCTAAAGAGTTAGCTGGGCAGCGGGGACTTCGAAATGGGCTTTCACGCACATGGGCTCGAAATGGGCTTTCACGCACCTTCGGGGGGCATGGGGGTGGCAGCGGGCACTCTGCAGCGGGCACTCTGCAGCGGGCACTCGGGCACTGCCCCACAGCCGCTAATGTTGCTCACCCCTGCCGCTGCGCCCGCACTCTTCCCTCCTGGCCCACCTCGCCCCCTGCAGGCGCGCGCGACGGGCAGCGCCGGAACTTTGAGGCCCTGCGCAAGGTCCTGGGTGACTACACCACAGTGACAGAGGCAGGCGAGGCAGCAGAGGGGGTGCCAGCCGCTGTCGCCGCCACCGTCGGCGCGGCGCCGGCAGCC
>JTEE01000002.1:351213-361666 GCA_002896455.3 Chlorella sp. ArM0029B | reverse complement strand
GGCCTCGCCGCCGGCCCAGGCCCCACTGGGCGCTGCCGCGGCGGGGCTGGCGGGCGTGACCATCACTGGCGCACCTGGCGCGTCAAGCTTGTTGCCCGCAGAGGTTGTTATCCCCCCGCGCAGCCTCTCTGACAGCGAGGCGCTGGCGGGGAGGAGCGGCGGCAGCGTGAGCCCTCCAGAGGGAGCCCACCTGCCGCGCTCGCAGACCACGCTGTACCACGCCAAGTCTGCGGGAGCACTGGCGGACCAGTCGGGTGAGAGGCCAGACCAGGAAAACACATGGAGAGTTTGCAACAGCAACAACTTCCCGCAGGCGCCTCCAGGTCCTCTTTGGCCCACAAGCTGGTGGGGTTCCCTTGTCCTCCCAGCTTTCGCCTCCTGCCCCACACCCGCGCCCGCACTCCACTTTTACCCACCCACCAGCCTACCACCCACCGCACCTGCCCCTCATCCTGCAGGCGTCTCCAGGTCTTCTTTGGCCCGCAAGCTGGTGGGTGTGCTTTCCCCCTCTGGGCAGCCCTCCTCACCGCGAGAGGTGCGCACACACGGGCAGGCTGCGCAAATGCGGATTGTGCAGATGCTGCAGACCAATCGGGACATGCAGGTTGTGCAGATGCCTGCTTTGGTGTGTTGAGAACGTGTGCGTGGGCATCCCTTCACACTGGCTGAGCAGGCGCCGCGTCGCAAAGGCATGCCTGGGGTCGCAGTGCGCTTTTGGGTAGGCGTGTGATCACATGGCCAAGTATGGCTGGGCTGTAAGGGAATGGATGGCATCCCCTGTCAGGAGGTTGGCACACCGGCGGCTGAGTGCAGGCCGGTTGGGTGTGGGGGGAGCATGCGCTGCCCTGGGCCCATAAAGTCATTGATCCGACCCTGGTGTCAACCCAGGGAATGGATGGCATCTCTGTCGGGAGGGTGGCACACGGGCGGCTGAATGCAGGCCGGGTGGGTGCCGGGGGAGCAGGGCTGCCCTGTGCTCGTAAGGTTATTGGTCCGACCCTGGTGCCAACCGCTGTGTCACACGCCCACGTGCCTTCCTGCCCCACGTGCTTGCACCGCCCCTATGCAGCCGCGCAGCAGCGAGGAGGGACCTTTCCTGGAGAAGCACGATAAAGTGTTCAGGCAAGCGGGGGACGGCGTGCTTTCGAGAGAGGTATCAGCATGCAGGGTTGTGATGCGTTGGGGCCGGCTGTGGTAATTCTGTTCCTGCGCCGCACAGGGCTTGTGCCAGTGGGAGAGCGGCGACACTCTGTGAATGTGTGTTTCCTTTTAAAAGGGCAATCGAGAACAATCGTCGGCAGCCTGCTGCCCCAGGCGACCTCTCTGTTAGGTATTCCCTTCCTCTCTCATGTCCTCACTCTCAACCCACACCCACGCAACCACGCTTCCTCCCTCCGCCCGGTGCAGCCCGACGGCAGCGCAGCGCGACTTCCGCCCCGCCATGCCCGCACACCTGTCGCCCGCGTTGGCGGCAGAGGTGCGCTGGGGTGCTGCAGGCCTGGGCTGGGACGAGCCAGGACAGGGCAGGGCCAGGGCAGCGTCAGGGCAGGGCAGGGCCAGAGGCAGGGCAGGGCAGGGCCAGAGGCAGGGCAGGGCAGGGGTGCTGCTGCCTTGCTAGCTGCTTTACCATTGGACATTGTAGGCCGCATCCTGTTGATTGCGGATGACTGCTGTCGGCAACTACCTGCGCTGCACTGGCCCCCTCCTGCACCGGGACGTTTCGTGGAGGCACGTGCTGTGTGTAGAGGGGGCAAGTTGTCCGTCATTCCAGGCGTGTAGTCACTGCTGCCTGCCTGGCTCCTTCCTTGCGATACACTGCTCCCGCTCAAAATCTGTCCCTCCTCCCCTCCCTATCTACTCCTTCACTGACTGAGGCAGTCTCCCTGCTTCCAGGTCCTGCCCCTCCCCTCCTCTTACTGAGGCTTCCTTTCCTGTCCCCCTGTCTATCCCCCCTGGCAGGCCGTCATAGAAGAGGTGTTTGAGAACCAGAGGCTGCAGGTGAGGCTGTGCCAAATGTTTGACCTTCAAAGAGAAGTGTTACATGATACACTGAACAAAAACTGAAATAACTTTGCTAATGAATACGTACGTGGCATGTGGCAGGTGTCTGTGTTTCTGCTCCTGCCGCTGCCTGTCGCGGCCTCCGTCCCTCCCAGGCAATGCCGCTGCATCCCCATCCCATTACCGTCACAGCGCCGGCCCTGCTGTCCACACCTCGCCCCGTGCCTTCGCCAACCATCCCTTGCCGCGTTCCCCACCCACACACAATGTGCAGCCCTTCCGCGGGTGGGGCCACACCTGGCCAGGCCACTTCCTGCCAACGGACAAGGTGGGCCAAACGTCGTACGACCCCATGTTGTCCAAAACAACCTGTATTTCTTTTGTATAGAGTGGAGGGTGGCAGGCCAGCAAGAAAACTGCGTGCCGCTGCTCAGGCCGCACATCTGTCCTCACCGTGTTTTGGAAATTCAGATGGCATCCTCACACCGTACCTGCCTGCCTCCTTTCGCCCTGCCCTGCCCCTGCCCTCTCCCTCTCCCTCCACTCCTGCACCGCATCCTGCCTGACAGACTTTGTTCCCATTCCATGCTACTACTCCCTTAAACTCCTCTCCAAATCCTTACAAAATGCTCCCTTCAGGTCAACCACTGGTCCCGGCGGGAACACGAGGGCTTCCCCCTGCTCACAGGCCTCGACTTCAACAGCATCGCACCCCCGCTGCCGGAGGTGGGCGCCACCCCCCGTGCTGCCGCCTGCCTGCCTGCCCGCCCGCCTGCCTGTTTCACAAATAATCCGTGTGCGCTCAGCAGCATCTTCATGACACACCACGTGCACCGTGCACCCTTCCCAACTGCCTGCCCGCCCGCCCACACGCCGCCTGCCTGCCTGCCTGCCCCGCAATTGTCCAGCGCCCCTCTCGGTTTTTCCACCAACCGCTCCCCTCCCGGCTGCCTGCTAGCACGATGCATGCATGCATGACATGGCATGGCCAGCCCGCAATGAAAGCTGCTCCTTTTGTACCGCACACAAGTAGCGGGGTTGTTTCAACGCCCCGCCGCCCCGCCCCGCCCCGCCTGCTGTGCCTGCTGTGCCTGCTGCCTGCAGGGCTGGCAGTGGTGTGAGGACAAGTGGCACCTGGACCGCAGCGGGCAGATCATAGACGCCTGCGACGCAGACGGGTGGACTTACGGTGCGAGCTTTGCTTCGATTGATGCAAATGCTAGTTGTTTTATAAGTAAAGTAAAGGCGGGCGGGAGGCGGGGACCGGCAACAGCGGGAGCATGGAGAGCTGCACGGCCCACTGCCTTTGGGCCCTTGTTGTACCTGACACGCCTGCCCATTTGGCCTCTGCACCTGCAAGCGCCCGGGGCCTCTGGGCCTTGCACCTGAAAGCACTTGACGCTGCTTCTTGCGCCTCCTCTGCTTTCCCGCCACCTGCCTTGCCAAACTTGTGCCAGTTCGGGGCGGCACCCTTGTTATGCCAGCACGCCCCACCAGACGCGCACGAGCGCCCAATGCGTGCAGTCGTCTCATCCCCCCACCCTCTTCCCCCCTGGTACCCCACCCTTATCTCCCTTGCACCTTTGCAGGCCTGGATTTCGGCTACGTCAAGCACCCCTTCCAGCCCAACAGCGCCAAAAAGAAGATGTCCGACTTTGTGCGACGCCGGCGCTGGATCCGCACACGCGTGCCGCTGGCGCTGGCCGGCCGCCGGCGGTCCACCACCATAGCAGAGGACAGCAGCAGCTGGAGCGAGGCAGTGGTGGGGGAGGAGGCGCAGGAGGTAGGGGGCGGGGGAGGCGTCAGCCGGGGTTGGACCGCGGGCAGCGAAGGCACAGGGGCCAGCGAGGCGGTGGCGGCGGCAGCGGCGGCAGCGTCTGCAGCGCCGACATCGCCGGCGCGGGGTCGTGCCCCTGGACAGCCGCCAGCGGTGCAGCAGGGTGGCAGCCGCGCGGCAGCTACCCCAGGATCTCCACCTGCTGTGGCGGGGTCGGCTCCGCTTGCCGCTGCCCTGCCAGCGGTGCTAGCTGCGGGGTCCCCGCCTGTTGCGGGGTCTCTGACTGCTGCTGCGGCGGCAGCTGCTGCCTCCCCAGGGCGCCTGGAGCCCAGGCAGGGCACCGAGCAGAGGGAGGTGCAGGCAGTTCTGGACAACATGTTTGGTCAGGTGACCTTTGTGGAGGGTCGAGGAGGCAGGGAGGGAGGGGGATGTGTGGGAACCGCCTGGCGGGGGACCTGCCGGCGCTGCCTGTACTGCTGCCTGCCTGCACTGCCTGCCTGGACTGCCTGCCTGGACTGCACTGTACTGCCAGCACTGCCTGGACTGCCTGCCTGCACTGCACTGTACTGCCACCACTGCCTGCCTGCCTGTACTGTGTGCATGGCTCGCATTGGTGTCAAAGCCTTCGCGGCAGGTCACACCATCTACTTCCTGCGTGCCACCTTGCTGACGTGCCTGCTGTGCCTGCTGTGCCTGCTTTGCCTGCCGCAGGTGGAGGCCCGCAGCGCGCAGGAGAGCATGGCCGAGGCGCTGTCACAGAAGATTGGCAGCAGCAGCAGCAGCAGCAGGACCAGCAGCGACACTGCCCTCCCGCCGCCCGCCCTGCAGCCCGACCAGCAGCAGTGGCAGCAGGACCGGCAGGCCCTCGACTCAGCGGCAGTGCCCGCCTCAGCTGCACCTGCGCCTGCCCGAACAGCATCCGTCAATGGCGATAGGGAATGCAGCAAGAGCAGCAGAAAGAGGAGCAGCAGCAGCAGCCGTCACAAGGGGCCAGCTGTGCCCAAGGCGGCAGGCGGTGGCGTGGCAGCGGCAGAGGCTAGCCCTGCCGTGCAGCAGCAGGCTGAGGAGCGGCGGCAGCAGCAGCAGCAGGCGACGGCGGCAACACTACTGCCTGGCCTGCCCCTGCAGCTGCAGCCGCAGCCGCAGGTGAGCGAGGGTGAGGCGGCAGCGGTAACAGCCTCGCCGCCCGCCGCACAGCCTTACTTGCCTGCTGCCGCCAAGGCAGGTGCTGCGGCAACGGCGGGAGATGAGCAGGCACTCGATGCGGAGGCTCCGGCAGACACGGGAGCAGGGGTGGCAACGGCCACAGAGACTGTGGGCATCCCCCATGTGGGGGCGGCGCCACCCAGCCTGCCTGTCAAGCCTGAGCGACGGCACACTGGTGGTTCAGAAGGTGCTAGCTTGCAGGCATCAGCGGCAGCCAGCCCTTCATCATCAGGCACAGCAGGCACAGCAGAGGCAGGCGTAGCGACGGCCGCAGCAGTGGCCGCTGCCGCAGACGATGCGGCCTCCGAGAGAGCAGTGGCGGTTGAGCCAGTAGCAGCGCCGGCGGCTGGAGCAGTCACCACAGATGCAGCGGCAGCTGCGGCAGAAGCAGAGGTGGCAGCAGATGCGTCGAAAGCGGCAGCATTTGAGGAGGTGCCAGTGGTAGCGGCGGCACTGGTGGCAGCTGAGGAGGCACCTCCGGGAGAGGAGGAGGCACCAGAGGGACCCGGGCCCACGGCGGCCGATTCTTTGCACTTGGTGGCCCACCGCTGAGCTTCATGCCGCATAGCTGTAGACTAGGCTTGTAGACCAGCTTTTTATCTTTCTGCATGCGCCTGCTTCTCGCTCCCGCCACCTCTCCGCCTGCCCTGCCTGTGTTTCGTCCAATGTGAGCTTGCTGAATGTGTGAGGCACTTTTTGTGTGCCCCTGAAAGGCACCTGTGCGTGCGCTAAGATGTCTAGTATTACAATCGCTGTTTCCAGAGGCACAACAAGCGTGGTCCAGCTCAGAGAATGGTTCAAAGTGCAGCCACCAGGCAACCGGCAGGTGTGGTGATGGCGGTGACAAACGAGAGGTGAATTGGTGCGTTGAAGGGCCCAGTATTGCCCTGAGGGTGTGAGTGATGGCGATAGACAGAATTGCCAGGGCGCGCTCTGTACCGGCTGTCCGACGATGGTTCAAATGCAGCGACAATGGCTGCGCGGTGCCGGGAAGCGGTGGGGTGATGGCGATGGAGATCAGAGGCTGTGGGCCGCTGCGCTCAGAGGATGGTTCAATGCAGCGAACAAGGCTGTGTGGAGTCCTGTGCGAGGCCGGAGGAAGTGGCGCAAAGGTGAGGCATTGACGGTGGAGAACGAGAGGGTGAAAAGGTGGGGGGCACACAGGTCGTGAACATGGTATGAGAAGGGCAGAGTTAGCGATTGGGCGCCAATAATAAGCAGGCTTGGCTGTAGGGCGCTAATATTCTCGGTCATTGTCTCCGATCTGGAAAGTCAATCGGCTCGGGAAGGGCCTCAGTGAGGTTCTGTGTTGTGTTCCGCAGGGCGTGAGACGGGCCGTCGCTCCCAGGCACCAAGCCGCTCCGATTCGCCTGCAGCTGCTGCTGCTGAAAATGTGGAAACAGCCCCCAGCTGTGCCAGCGTCATGCTTCGTGCGCTGTTCAGTGCCGCTGCCAGGCGCCGCTCAGGCGATGGCGGTGGTGGCAGACAGGCACTCTTGCTCAAAGGGCGCCCATACCTTGCGCTCATACTTGCGTGTCTGGTGGAACAGGATCCAGGCGATGAAGAAGGGGATCTTCTCCTGCCGTGCAAACGCCCTGCGCTGCTGCGGGCTCATGCGGTGGAACATGGTGCCCACGTCGTCCGGGCTCAGCGAGCGCACAATCTTGGACACCACGTGCTTGGCAATCTGCGGCAGGGCAGGGAGGCGGGCGGGCACGGGGCGGGGACGCGCACCGTGTTGGTCCCACATGGAATGCGCAAAGGGTCTTGCGTCAAATCAACTCTTGGGCGTGTGGCCTAGGGGCGCATGATGTGTGTGGTGTCACAGTGCGTGCGTGGGCATCCCCGCACCGCCCTCCTTCTGCTGACCGACCAAAGCCTCCCTTCCCTTGCTCTCATCTTGTGCACCACCACCCCAGCCCCCAGCAGGGCGCCCCCTGGCCTCCCATGTGCCTCCTCATCTCCCCTCACCTCTTTGGGCATGAAGTGCCGCCGCATGAGCGGCAGAGCCCCCTCCTCTTCCTCCTTCAGGTGCTGCAGCATCATGGGCTGCAGCTCCACAAAAGTCTCCTGCAGTGCACGCGGGAGTGGGAAACAGCAGGGATGGGGCGAAGAAGGGATGGGGGATGCACTGGTGAGCGTGAAGGGCGGGGAAAGGAAAGCCGCTGCTGCGGGGCGCAAGCACGCAGCGCCCAACGCTGGGCGGCCCGGCTTGCAGGGCTGCTGGGCGGCGCAGGCAGCTAAGCTTCTCGGGAGAGGGAGGGATGAAGACAACAGCCTGGGGGCGTGGGGTTGAGGAAGCCCAAAAGAAATCAAGCAAAAGGCACTAATGGCTTCTGGGCAGAAAAGGCATGTGCATGTGTGTGTGAGGCAGGCCTGCCCTCGTACGCTGTGTGGGTCGGGCTCACCATGACTGCTTCCAGCGCGGTGCCCTGCTGTGCCAGGTTGGCAGCGCCCAGCAGCTCGCCCATGCCACTCTCCAGCCTGTCAATCAGTACCTGCAGCACAGCAGCAGCAGCAGAAGAAGAAGAAGAAGAAGATTACCGCCCGAGGGCGTGGTGTTGAGGAAACCGACAGGAAATGAAGCCAGAGGCACCAGTCAGCTACCAATTAACATTAACGCAGCTACCAATATTGCAGCACAGCAGCAGAGGAGGAGTTGCAGGATGGGAGCACAGGACGGGATGCGGTGGCCAGGAGGTGGACATGGTGCGCCCTGCAACGCGTCCAGGGATCACCACGATTTCGAGCCCCACAGCACAGCATGGTGGTTCACGCAGAACACATGCCCTCATGCTATGCAGCACAGCACAGCATTGCATGGCACCAGCATGGCACAGAAGCCGAGTTTATGAAAGCTACTCCAGCTGTGTCACGCCCATCACTTGACGTGTGCTCTCTTGGTGCTGAATCGAGAGCAGTCACCACACAAATGGAGGGATCAGCCCTCTCCCCCTCCTCTTATGGGGCCCAAGCACGCACCACGAGCTGCTTGTGGTCGGCGGTGATCTTTTCGGGCAGCGTGCAGCGGGTGGCTATGTAGGGGATGGCCACATCTGCACGGGGGGCAGGGCACAACAACAACAACAGAATACGCGAGTTGCAAAAGAGGAGCAGGGGGCGTTGTTGGGACAAGCGCTGGGATGGCAGCCGAGAGGTTGCACCAGCCGGGCATGCCAAGGGCAGGGGCAGGCGACGTGGCGCTCAGCTGGCGCCGCCAGCTGGTGCCGCTGCTGCTGAGCTGGCATGGGCAGCGGTTCCCAGGTCATGACAACCCCTCGGCGCCTTCAGCCACTGCAGCTGCTGAGGCGCACCGCTCTCGCTGTGGTGCTTGCAGCAAGTGCGGTGCATGCTAAGATGCAGGAGCAGCTCCCCACACACTGTGCGGCACGCACAAGAGCCAAATGAACCACCGGCTGCTCCCCACACCGTCCTCATTCTCGTTGTGGGGGTGGGTGGCGCAGGGGGTGCAGTGCTTGCAGACGATGCAGTGCTTGCAGAAGACACGGGAAGCAGGCCACCACACGTGCACACAAGGATAGGGTTTAGGTGTTTAGGGTATGGGTTTACCAGTGCACCAGGCCGCAAGAAACCTCCCGACGCCCACACACCGTCCTCGTTGTGGTGGTGGTGGTGCAAGAAGTGGAGGAAGCACTTGAAGAAGCGGGCCGCTGCGGCCGACTGGGCGGGGGTGATGGCCTTGCCAGCCGCCAGCTGCAAAGGGATGGAGGAGTGGGATACAGGGGTCAAGCGCGCCTGGTTGCAGAAATAGTTGTGCGGCGAAGCATCAGCATCTGCCGCACACCTGTGTGGTGTTGCAGCGCTCTACAATCAAAAGTGTGTATGAATGCATGATTGAAGGATCAGGAGGGGCACCAGGCGTGCAGGGGCCAGGGAACCGGTGCGCTGCCACAAGCGCTGACCGGCTGACAAGGGCACACCATGTTTCCACTAACGCAACGCAACCGGCACCACAGGCCACCCGTGCGGCACGGGGAGCAGCACAGCCCTTGGCAACTGCGTCAAACAGACAGGGGCGGAAACAAGGCAGCTGGCCCGCACCGGTGGTGGTGCCCACCTGTGCTTTGAAGTTGGCCAGCGTTGTCTGCAAGGACGCAGTGTCCGCCCGCAGAGCATTGTGGGCCTTGAACCAGCCTGCAGCGGGTGTCCCAGAGCACATGGGGGGCGGGCATGTTACTAGGCGGTGACCTGCACAGCCGCTTGGACGTCAGCGACGTGGGGCTCTTGGGAACGAGACGGCCAGCAGGGGCCAGCGGGGCGCCGTGCGGCGCGGCGACGGCGGAGACGCTCACCGTCCTGCTCGACTGGGAAGGTCCACGCGGCGCTGCAGTCTTCTTGATGCACCTGCTTCATGGCGGGGAAGGGCCTGCAGCCCAGGTAGGGAGGAGCAGGGTTGTGGGAATGGGCCGTTGGAGGTCGCAGACGCACAGGGCCCAGCAGCGTTTGTGCGAGGTCATGCGGCGGTGGAGCGTGCCGCGAGGCACTAGCCTTGTTCGCGACCGCCGAGCTTCCATGGTACTGGCGCGAGCCAACTCACTTGTGGCTAGCTGCTGGGGCGAGAGTGGATAGTTCGCTCCTTGAATGGTTTGTTGGAGCCGTAGATACCTGCCAGTCAACAGGAGTGGGATCCTGCCTGGCGCCAGGGTGGCAACGCGGCAAGGAGCTCCCGTATTTGGCCCTGGTATTTGGCTGTCTTGAGGCTACTGCAGACTGGCAAATGCCGCGCAGCATGCCGCGCAGTGACCTGCAAGGTCGCAGCAACACCTCAGCCTCTGCCGCCAATACCAGCTGCAGCTGCCGGCATGGCTGCCGGTGTCCACGCCCCCACAAGAGTGTTGGGGATTTACAGGGAACAAGTACAGGGTGCACTTCGCATTCTTGGCTTGTTGAAGAGGGAAGCAAGAGGGCGACAGCCCATGTTGGCAAAGCAAGCCACATAAGGCAAGAGAGCTCGTGAAGTGGGGCCGCGGCAGCAGGGCGGGGAGATGCTGGGAAGCGGGTGCACTGCGACAGGCAGCAGAGGGTGTTGGACTGATCGATATAAATGCTACGATAAAACATCACGGAAATAACCAGCAGAGATACGTGAGTCACAGCACAAGCAGATGCATGTGGAACAAACCGGCCCAAAACAACTGGCGCACGGACAGGCTGAAGCGGGGGGGCGTGCACCGCGGCAGCAGCCCGGTCAACCTTTGCACGTTTGCGCTGTGCTTACGCCGCCACGCGCTTGCCCAGCCACGGCTCCTGCTGCTGCTGCTGCTGCTGACCAGTCAGGTCTGCCAGGCTGGCACCTGTCAGCTCTGCCAGCTCAGCATCTGTCAGCTCTGCCAGCCCGGCGCCCAGCCCAGGCCCGGAGTCTCGTTTCGGGTGCGCCGCTGCGGGGGGCAACACGTATTGCTGCTGCTGCTGCTGCTGCTGTGGCTGCTGCTGCTGCTGCTGCTGCTG
>JTEE01000002.1:324594-338412 GCA_002896455.3 Chlorella sp. ArM0029B | reverse complement strand
ATCCCTTGCGCACACTTGTAGTAGCCTTAGTAAGCAACCTAGTACCCTGCCTCGTTGTGCGCATGAAGCTTCGTGGGACGACTGCCAGCGCTGACCGAATCGGTGCTGCTGACTGAGCGGCCTGCCGGCAAATTCAGCGGGCCCATGAGATAAGCTGAGCGTGTGATCATCGCTGGCCCCCTTGGTCGGTTCGAAGTTCCTTTCCTTCCTTTCCACCCACGCCACACCTTATCCCCCCCCTCTTCTTTCGTCCCACTTTCGGGCCACCCCACCCCGTACCTCCACATACTAGGCAGCCGCCGCCTGTGCCCAGCCCGCCCCGTCAGGCTGAGCTGGCAAGGCGCCCTCAACCCCTCCCTCCCCTGCTCTCCCTTTGGCAACCCCCCACTCTTGTCGTGTGCCCCTGTCTATACCTTGCCAGCTCCTTGGTACTACTCTCGTCCCATGGCTGCGTCCCTCAGTGGCAGCCTCCTCCTACTATCGCACAATCACAACGCATGCCCTTCTACTAGCACCACAACCTTCCAGTGAAGACGAGTCGATCGGACAGCTATTTGTAAAGGGCCAGTCCCACAGCGCCACTTTGTGACAGGCAGACAGAGTGGGGTGTCAGGCCAGCGGATTGGGTGCTGGCAGTACCACAGGCAGTACCACAGGGCCTCAATGTCTCCTCACAGCTGGTCAGTTTTCCTGTGAAGGCATGTCTGGGTCCCCCAGGCAACTGACCCGGCGGCAGGTGCCAAAAATAAAACCAGGCAGAGCATCCTCGATGCTGCCCCTCCCTTCTTCCGGTCGAATGCATCCGCTGTGGGTGGGTCAGGGGTTGGGTTCCCCTGTCGAGATCTAGGACATTCCTGCACCCCCCTGGGACAGGGAGCAGGTTGAGCAGGGACCACAGACAGCACGATGGCCCACAGCCCAGCCAGAGCCCCGTCTGTGCTCGTGCTGCCCGTCTCTTCCCCAAATCACAGCTGTGTGTTTGAGCAGGTGTGCTTTGCAGGTCAAAAACAGTTCGCAAAAGGGAAGGGACTGCATGCTGCCCGCGTCAGCTGTCGGAGGATGGGGACAGCCCACCAAGGCACTGCCTGGCGGGTTGGCACCAACCTGCCCTGATCACCCCCCAGGGCCATGTCTGTTGACTCCGTGGAACTACATGATGCTGCCCAGGTTCCCAGACTGAATTCACGCCCGCCACTGCTGCTGCTGCTCAAGCACCGCACCAGTGCAGGGATGCTGCCCCCTGCTGCAATGCCGTCTCGCTGTGCTGTGTCCAACGACAAGTTGTACATCACCTGGCTGTTGGGCCACTGCGTGGGCTCGACCTGGTACAGCCAGGATGCCGGCGGTGAGGTAGGACTGTGAGGTCTGGGTGAACTCCGGAAATGGGCGGGACCAGCTGGCGGCATGCCGTGCCCGCAGGCGTGGTATGTTTCATGGTTCGCGACTCCTGCTTTGCACTCCAGAAGAGGCACAGTGGCTGTGGGAAGAAGGGGCCTGCAGCTTCATGGCCCATCATGTGGTTGCGGCATGCAGGTTCGTGAGCGGCGGTGGGCCCGCAGTCCCCCCACAGGCTAAGCTCCCATCAGTGCCCCTTAGCTCGCATTTGCCGCTCTTTTGAGACCCTCTCTTGCCTTCGTACCACCTGTGGGTGTCACCTGGAGAGTGGGATGCCAAATTTCTGCGGGATGTGGGGCTGGCTTGGTGCCGGCAGTGGGGCGCCGCCACCGCCCCGCTCACGTGCCCACCCGCTAGAGCTCCCTGGCTCGCAACTGCGCACCTCCGATGATACTTAAAGGATTTATAGAGTTGTAAGGAGGCCGCTGTGGCCCGCCTGCGAGTGCTGGCTGCCATCCCCAAACCCGCTTCGCAACGCCCCGCCCCGGAAAGGACCCTTGTCGCCTGCAGATGGTGCTGAATGCGATGCTAGTACAGATGTACGAGCAAAAACGATGCAGAAACTGGCTACTTTTGCCGGAATCGGGCTCGTTTCGTTTCGAAGGGAGGCTGCCAGCTGGTGATGACCGCCTGCTGGGTGCCGAGTCTGGCTCTGTTGATGCCATGAGCTTGCCTGCTACCCCTTGGCTACCTTACCTGCATGGCTCATGTTCAGACTCCTTATTGCCGAAATAGCGGCTGCTGCCCATATTCCGAAGCACCGGCATACCTAGCCCGCCCACCTGCCCCGCCCGCGTGCTAGCGGCAGCGCCACTGGCGGCCACAGGTGGCGACACAGTGCAGCACAGGTGGTGTAAATTCGTAAAATGCCCAGCCAGGCACCTTCAACGCGATTCGTGCAAGTAGAGGTCATGGCGTAAGACACATGGGTGCATCGGAGAGAGAAGAAGGAAAGCCAAAACGTTCACGAGGGAGAACAGCATGCCAAGCAATGCCGAGCAGTGCAGATCGCAGAGCCTCTCAGAGGATGGCCAGGCAGTGCAGAGGGCTGTACCYGCTGGGTGGCCTGTGGCTCTGGCTGCCAGGCAACTACAGCTGCGCCTGCTCGCCGGCTTGGCCCACCCCTGCTGCTGCCGCCGCGGCTTCCGCACGCATGCGCTTGCACTCGGCGCGATGCGTGCACCAGTGCGTTGTCTGGCATGCCCGGCAGCAGTACCAGGCGATGCCGCACCCGCTGCAGCGCCGCAGGCCGTCGGTGTTGGTGCAGCCGGGCGCAGAGCAGACAGTGAGGGCCGGGGAAGGTGGGGGCGCGGGGGATGCTGCTGATGTGGCACCGGTTTGCCCCCCTGCCGCTTCTGCTGATGAGCCCCTGCAGACAAGACGAGGGCGGTATATGGTTCATTGGGTGTGTTTACTTTGAATGGCGCTCTGCTGGGCAGGCTCCCTCGTAACGCTGGCAGCTGGCGGCAGGCACCCCGGCGCAGGGCCAGCATACCTGGCGGCAGGTATATGCAGTAGGCAGTGCAGCGCGGCAGCCGCTGACTCCTGCATACTCGGGATGTAGCTGCTGCTCAGGCGCGTCAGCGGCTCCCTGCCGCCAGCTGCGTCAATTGCAGCACAGGTGTTGGGGCAACATCGAGCCAGGTTGGCCAGAATCGAGGCTGCCATTAGCAGTACCTCCCCGCTGTCGCTGTGCAGCAGCTGCACCAGCGCCGGGATGGTGCCAGCGGCAGCCAGTGCTGCACAGCGGCCAGGGCTGCCGGAAGTCAGATTGAACAGGGCACTCATAACCTCGAGCCGCGCGGTTGACCTGTTGCTGTCACCGGAGAGCAGCGAAACCAGGGCTGCTATGCCGCCAGCTGCAGCGATGGCTGCCCTGCTGCCCAGGCTTTGAAATGCCACATTGGCCAGCGCCGCTGCTGCCGCCCCCTGCGCCTCCTCGCTGCCGCTGCCCAGCAGCTGCACCAGCGGTGGGATGGCGCCCGCCTCCACAATGGCTGCTGAGTTGCCTGGGCTGCCAGCGGCCAAGTTCCGCAGGTTGGCCGCAGCGTTCCGCTGAACAGTCACGCTGTGGCTGTACAGCAGGTGGACCATGGCTGCAATGCCACCCGCAGCTATCAGGGCAGCCTTGTTCTCCGCATTGCCGGCCATCAGGTTGCATAGCGCATGACATGCCGGTGCCTGCACCCTGCTGCTGCTGCTGAACAGCAGCTGGACCAGCATCGGGATGGCGCCAGCTGCTCCCAGGGCTGTTGGACTGTCAGGGCTCTCAGCGGTGAGGTTGCAGACTAGCACGCCTGCCAAATATTGCACATCTTCGTCGCTGGTGCTGCCCAGGAGCGCCAACACGGCTGGAAAGATGCCAGGAGCTGCTGCGATGGCCGCACACCTGCGCGTGCAGTCTGCAGACAGCTTGCACAGCGTCGACACTGCCATCTGCTGCACAACTGTGCTGCTGCTGCTCAGGCACCGCACCAATGGAGGGATGCCGCCCGCTGCTGCGATGCCGTCTCTTTGTGTCGTGTCAAGTGACAAATCGTACATCACTTTCGCTGCCTGCAGCTGCGCCGCCCGGCTGCTGCCGCGCAGGCTGCGCACCAGGGCGGGGACGTCGGCGGCAGCTGGAGGCATGACTTCAACTGGCCTGCAAGAGGCAAGGAGGCACACAGTGGGTGGGTTGTCCAATTGCCCTGTCTCTAGCCCGACAGCTACCGGATAGGGCACAAGATTGGGGAGACGCGGCGGCCGAGCCGCTGGTGACCCAGCACCGCCACCTCGTTTGATCACAGCCCAGGAGCGCACCTCTGCCCTCAGCGTTCCACCTCGAGAACCGAACGAGTGCGTCCACAGCCGACGCTGAGTACTGCAAAGCGACTGTCGTGTTCTCGCCGCCCGCTACTCTGCCAGACTCTCTCTCTGTCTCTCGAGGGCCGTCGGGGCACTGTGCGGACTGTCTTGACGCGAGTCTAGAAGAAAAAGAAGAAGAAGAGGAACGCAGATATGCGTGAAGTCAACTTGTCGCCACGGGAGGGAGGGAGCATGGGAGGGAGTGGCAAGTGTCCCTAGATCCGAACTAAAGGGCGGCTCTTGGCTTGTGCCCCGCCGCCGCTGGCGCCGCCTGGCCTGCCCGCCTCGTCTGCTGGGCTCTTGGAGTCCAGTGCCAAGACACTGCTCTTACATGATTTCCTCGTACCCCACGGCTGCTGAGTGGCCACCCACGGTAAATTCACGAGTGTCGAAAATGGAGGCTGCCGGTTAAACAGCATTGCCACCCAGCCCATCGTCGAACCGCACGCCCCGCTGGCGTTTGAGTGAAAAGCCCTTGGACACATTCTGCGCTCCATTGCAAGAAAGCACAGCCAGGCGTTGGAGCGTGGACTCTCCTATAGTCTCTAGATTGGCGGGTGGCACCAGCAAAAGAGGATGTGTAGGTTTGTAGGTAGCGGTAAGAGGCAGGCTGCCACTGCCGCTGCCACCCCATCCTTGGCACGATTTGGAAATCCATCGTCGCCCCGGGCCTGGATACCGCCTAAGGGCGCGTCCCTGTCAGCAATCAACGCGAGGCGTGCACCGGCAGACACAGCATCTAGCCGCAGCGCCACTGTGCGGCAGGCAGGACACAGAGGGCGTGCAGAGGGAAGGCCGGCGGTCACAGCGGGCAGGGCACAGCTGGCAAATCGGGGCAGGTGGCACGCCATCTGGATGGCGGCTGGGAGTTCAAAAAACAACCACGGTCCTCTCCCCACAACTTCTGTTGCAAGCCCGCTAGCTATTGTTACAGGTCTGGTCAACTACAGGTTGCAACGTTGGGCAGGGAGGGTGGGCTGGCCGGTTGAGCTGGGACAGCAGGGCTGCCCAGATCTCTAGACGCACCCGCCGAGAAAGTGCCTGGCCTCACAGCAAAAGATCCCTGCCAGTGCCGCCGCCTGCTGGCAGCACACTTCTCTGTCTGTGCAGCACTGATGCTGGTAGCAGGCCCACCACGTCTGCCTGCCGGACAGCACCAATGGCGGTGGTACCAGTACCGCTGCTGGCAGTTGTAGGGCGCAGGGTGGTTGTGCCGGTACCGCTGCTGTCAGTGAGCAGGCTCACATGATGACCCAGCTGCGCTGCTGCTTGCTCTTGGGCAGGGGGACGTAGACACTCTTGGACTGCAGGGCAGGGCGGGGGTGAGGGACATGTTGTGAGGACACGGCCATGCACTGGGCTGATGCACTTTTTGTTTTTTGACTGGCCTCTTTTTATAATGTCAAGTTTTACTCTGCCCTTCAAACTGGCCCCAGTACGTCCATTCCCCGTTCCTGGCTTCCTTGCGCCCCATGCCGGGCTGTGGCCGTCATTCTTCTTCAAACTTGCCGCGCCACTGCTCACGCCCAGAGCCACACCACAGCACAGCACAGCACAGCATAGCATAGCACAGCAAAGCACAGCATGGCACAGCACGGCACAGCACATGCATGGGCACAGTGCTCCAGCACTAAGCAGCATGTTCCAGCACAGCACGGTGCAGCACGGCACAGCACGGCGCAGCGTGGCATAGCGTGGCATAGCGTGCCTGGGTGTAGTGCTCCAGCGCTGCAGCGCCGTGCTCCCGCCCAAACCCGCTCTGCTTGTAGCCTCCAAAAGGCACCGCGGCATCCAGTATGTGGTGAGTGTTCACCTGCAGGCACGGAGGGGGCAGGGGAAGCGGACAGGAATGTGTGGCTGTTGCGGAGGTGTTTGCCTGCAGGCAAGGGGGGCAGGGGAAGCGGACACGATTGTGGCAATTGCGTTCACCTGCAGGCAAGCAGGGCAGGGAGGCATATAGATGAAGGGAGTACCTGGTGACGGGGGGTCACCTGTCAGAGAGGGGCAGGCAGGGGAGGCTGAGACAAGGGTGAGCAAGGCAGAGAAGGAGTAGCAGGTAAAGGCAACATACAGCGAGGCGGCTTGCATGCATGCATTGGTACAAATGCATCGGTACGGTATTTCCATTGCCCAGCTAGTGGCGAGCCGCCATGCCACAAGAACCCCTAGAGGGCCAAGACTGGGGGAGTGGGCAGAGCAGACGCAAATCCCGCTGGCAAACCACTGCAAGCGGCACCTCATCCATCGTACCAGGGTCGACCCCCTTTCGCCCATCCGCCCCCACCAGCAGCCCCCGCTAGCCCGCCCGCCGTCCGCCCACCCTGCTGCCACTCATTCATGCATTCATTCATTCATTCATTCATTAACAGCGCCGCAGCAACACAAAAGTGTGCCGCAGATGCGTCATCCCTCCTGCCACTCACCCACACAGTGCCGGCCTTGATGCCACGTGTCACCGCTTGCATCCTGTCCAGGCTGGCTGTCCACACAGCCGCAGCCAGGCCGTACTCGGTTGCATTGGCACGGGCGATGACCTGCGCACAGGGAAAGCACAGAGCAGACGTAAAACCTTAGCCCCAGCAACCCTAATTTGTTCTAATGTTTACGACCTGCTTGCACAAGGAAAACACAGAGCAGACGTAAAACCCTTGCCTTAAACCCCAACAACCCTCATCCGTGAAAAGGTTTGCGTGGGAGCAGTGGGCGATGTCCACCTAGCACACAGGTTGAGTACACGAGGCGGCGATGTGCACAGCGAGTGCAGGTGTGCGAGCGCTGGGGTGGCGCACACATACACTGCAAGTTCACATGCCTTGCCGGTGGCAGCACGTGTGCGCTGTCCAGCACTGCTCTGCTCTTCACTGCAATGCATTACCAAAACAACGTGCCGAAAACAACTGCCGCACCTCGTCAATCGTCTTGAACTTCAAGATGACTTGCACCGGGCCAAACACCTCGTCCCTGCAGGCGGTGTGGCAGCAGGGAGGTGGGGAGGCACAGGGTGAGGGGAGTGTGGTCAGCCGCACAGGGTTGGGCAATCAGGCAGGCGTGGGGCGGGCGCAAGCAAAGGAAGCGGGGTGGAGCGGCGAGCTGTGCACACCAGAGCGCGCAATCTTGCAAGTGGGACTGCACTGGAACATCTGGAAAGTCAAGGAGATGAACAGGCACCAAGGAGAGGCTTCTCGGGAGCTCGTCATAGGTGCCGCCACAGGGGCGTGGTGGGCACATGCTGGGCAGGCAGTCAGGGGCGCAGAGCGTGTCCGTGTGGCCTATGTTGCGGGGAAGCTGCCCGGAAGCCAGCCGGAAGCTGCTGCCTGCCTGCTGACCTGGCAATGGCCATGTCATCCTTGACGTCGTAAAACACGGTGGGCTCCATGAAGAAGCCGCGCTCGCCCCAGCGGTTGCCGCCGCACCCCAGCTTGGCGCCTGCACAGCAGCACCAGCATATGTTCGTGGGCTGTTTGATTGAATGGCAGGGCATGCACAGGCACGCTTGGCCGCTGGGTGGGGCAAAAGAAGGGGACGGGGTGTCGACGACAAGCCACACGCTCGCCCGCTGCCTCCCCACACCCTCCTTTACTGCCCCCCACACCACCCCACCACCACCACCACCCGGACACCCACTCACCCTCCTCCTTCCCCTTTTCCACGTAGCCCATCACTTTGTCCAGCTGCTTCTGCAGCAGCAGAACAGCAGGGAGGCAGGTGGTCAGCAATGGATGAGCCAGGTGGGACACGTGGACCGGGCAGGGGTACAATGGGCAAGCGCAGCGCAAGGCAGGGCAGGGCAGGGTGAGGCAGGGCAGGGCAGGGCAGCACACGGCGGGCCAGGGCGGGCAGGGCAGGGCAGGCAGGGCAGGGCAGGCCGCTTGCCAGGCCTGCAAAGACATGCACCGCTCCCCCATCCCCCGACCAGCCTTGCTCTTATGGCAACGAGGCCGGCTGCTGGCTCCCCGTGGACTTGACATGTATGGTATTGATTGGTCGATTGATTGAATGCCCCCCCACATTGAATTATCGAACGACTGGGTGACCCTCCGCACCTGGGAGACGAGCGGGCCCTGGCCTGTTGACTCGTCAAAAGGATCGCCCACCTGCCAAGGGGTGGGGTGGCACACGGACACACAGGGGTGGGGTGTTGACACGCACAGAGAAGGTATTGGGTGTTGACACGCACAGCGCGTGACGTAGCGGTGTACCCAAACATGTTTTTAACAAGTGCCCAAGCTGCCCACCCCTTTGGCCCAGTGCCTGAACGCCCCCACCCGCCTGCGCCACACCACACATCACACCTCTCCATACAGGCAAGCAAGCCGCCCACCTTGCGCTGCTGTGCCAGCTCGATTGAGCGCTTCACAAACTCGTCGTAGATTCCCTCCTGCACAAACAGGCGGGCGCCGCACTCGCAGGCCTGACCCTGCGGGGCGGGCAAGGGGGCACATGTGGGGGCAGGAGTGGAGGTGAGGCCAGGTTGGCCTTAAGACACGGTGTAACAAATTGTGTGTGGGTGCAGCACAGCGGCGCTGGGATTGGGAGCGCCGACTCGGCAGCAGCACAGCACAGCATGGCACAGCACAGCACAGCACGGCTTGCAGGCTCATGATGGCCTCCAACCAGCGCCCCGCGTTACCACCCACTGACTCACTCAAAGGCCCACGCCCCGGGGCACAACCATCGCCTAGTGTGCTGCGGCACCCTCCAGATCATCGGCGTCGCCCTGCCACCTGGCATGACGTGACCACCCCGCCACGTCACCCATCCACCATGTTGAAGAAGAGTGCCTCGTGGGCTCCCAGAACCCCAAACCCTAAACCCTAAACCCTAAAATCCTACCCACCATGTTGAAGAAGAGTGCCTCGTGGGCTCCCAGAACCCCAAACCCTAAACCCTAAACCCTAAAATCCTACCCACCATGTTGAAGAAGAGTGCCTCGTGGGCTCCCGCCACCGCCTCCTCCAGGTCAGCGTCGTCGCACACCACAATGGGAGAGTTGCCGCCCAGCTCCAGGCTGACCGGCTTGATGTTCTTGGAGGCGCCTGCGGGGGAAAATGGATACGAAAAGCGGGCATAAGCTAGTAGGGAAGAGAAGGAAATGCAGGTGGGTGAGTTGCCGCCCAGCTCCAGACTGACCGGCTTGATGTTCTTGGACGCACCTGCATGGAGCATGGCTCCAGAGGGAGAGTGAAGAATGATAAAGCGGCGGTGGGGGCGAATCACCTTCTGGAACAATCTCAAGTGAGGCGTGCTGTGCTGTGCTGTGCTGTGCTGTGCCGACCCTTGGCAGCATGTCGCCAACCTGCTACCTGCAGCACAATTGAAGCCTACACTCTGTGCTGCCTCCACACCCACTTTACGAAACAACCGTCCCCCCTGTCTGTGCGCTGTCCCCCACCCGCCCTGCATGCTGCCTTTGCCATCCTCATTTTGATCAGACAAACAGAATGGGTGCTGCACCCACCCACCTTCCATGATCGTCCTCCCCACATCTGTTGAGCCGGTGAAGGCCACTTTGTCAATCATGGGGTGCGTGGTGATGGCGTCGCCGCACACGCTGCCCTTGCCTGGTGAAGGGAACGAGGTGAGAGCGAGAGGGAGTTGGGAGAGAGGGCAGGGCCGGGCAGGGCTTGGGGTTGGCGCTTGCGACCAGGCGGCATGTTGATGAGCAGGCAGACCATGCGCCCGCCATGCAAGCAGCTGGGCGCAGCAGGGAGGGAGAAGTGGGGCGCGAAGATGGCAAGGCCGCACAGACGCGTACAGAGGCCAGATGTCCAGCGGCTGGTGTGCCCACACCACACAGCAACGCAGCACGCGCATCAGCCCATGCCTGCCGCCCAGCCGCCCACCCCGCCACGCCCAGATGCCCCACAACCTCTACAATTCACATAAGAGCACGTCAAGGCCTCCGAAGTTATGTTTTTTGAGGAGGGAGGCACGCACCGGGCAGGACGTTGAGCACGCCCGGTGGCACGCCCGCCTCCAGCGCCAGCTCTCCCACTTTCAGCGCTGTGAGGGGCGTGTACTGGCTGACCTGCAATGGTTGGGGGTGTGCAATCAATCAGTTGCAATTTCAAGTCCAGGCGGGAGCCAGCAATGGTCTCATGGGACAGGGTGGGGGGTGAGTGTAGCAACGCACAAGAAAGTTTGAGGTGCGTGCGCTGGCTGCCTGCAGCACTGCCTGCTGTGTCTTGCATTCAGCTGATTTGAATCACCAGCGTGTTTGCACAACTTGACACTCTAGAGGCGCCCAGATTTTGTCTCCCTGGCAACGGCACCGCCCGGCAGGGAAAGCCAGCAGCAGCAGCAGCAGCAGCAGGCACAGGAGCATGCTGGGCATGCTGGGCAGGGCCTGCTCAAACAGCCCCCTGCCCAGAATACCTCCAAGCATGCACCTGACTGGAAGACCTCAAAGAAAGCCCCCAAGCTAGCCCCAAGCAAGCCTCAGCCAAGCTCCTGCCTTGAGAACAATGGTGCAGCCCGCCGCCAGCGCCGGTGCCAGCTTCCACCCTGCAGGCAGGCGGCAGTGGCGGTGGCAGTGACACCCGGGCAGTGAGGCAGTGCAGGGAAGTTTTGGGCGCATGCTGCGGCCGGTGCCAAGCCTCGGGAAGCGACTTCATGCGACGTCCCCCTCTCTGGCATCGTGGGCTCACAAACATCAAACACACGACAGCCTGACCCACATGCCCCGGCCTGCTCACACACTCGTGCTGGAAACTATCTCTCACGCACAAAATATACATCTCCCAGTAATTTGTGCATGCATGCAGCGCACCTGCCATGAGGATGGGGAAGTTCCAGGGGATGCTGCAGCAGCGGGGAGGGGAGCAGGCACGGCCTTTGGGTGAGCAACGGGGAGGGGAGCAGGCACGGCGTTCAGTGAGCCGCGGGGAGAGGACTCTGGCAGCGGCCGATGTGCCAGGAGCGAGGCACGGTAGGGGCCCATACCAGAGACCAGAGGCGGCATGGGGCCAGACCAGGGGCGGCACGGGGCAGCGCAGGCAGCACGCGCTCTGCCCAGCGCTCTGCCCAGCGCTGCCTAGCGTGCTGCCCTCTTGTGCCCTCACTCTGGCCCTTGCCAGGCGCCACTGCCTGCCGCTCCCAGCCACCTCCCTGGGACAGCCGCCAGCTGATGCCAGCACACAAGCCCGTACGCCACAAACTGCCAGCCCCGCCCAGTAAGCCCCCAGCCCCCGCCAGCACCCCAAGCCCATGGTCCTCTCACATCTGTCCAGCCACGCCAATGGGCTCCAGCAGAGTGTAGGCAGTGAATCCCTCGGTGGCCACGGGGATGGTGGAGCCTGCAGGGGGGGAGAGAGGATGTGCGAGAGGCGGGGTGCGCTAAGATGAGGGAGGGGTTTTGGTGCTGCCCGGGCGGCGGGTGCAGTGAAGCGCACACAGCAGAGAGGCCTTCCATGGCAGCAGAAGTGGTGACGCATGCATGGGGAGAGAGGGTGGGTGTGTGACGCATGGCTTCAGAGGTTGGTGCCCTGCTAGCCCCCCACTGCTGGCACCACCTGTTCCCTTTTGCTTTGCTACAAACTACAAGCCGATACACTCACCCCCCGCCCTGTCCCACAAGACCTTTGCTGGCTCCCCCTGGACTTGAGATGTAACTGATGGATTGATAGTGCACCCGCTCACCCACCCTGGATTTTGTCGCACCAGCCGGCAAAGTAGCGGAAGTGCTGGGCGGTGCCGGGCACGTCGATGGAGCGGCTCTGCAGTCATTGATTCAAGTGATCAAGTAACAAAGTCAATTCAAGCATGCATGCATGCAAGTGACTGCACTCGACTTCTGTGGTGCCTGCTTGATGGTTGGTGCAGTCCTGAGGGGAGGGCAGGGGGCCGGGGAGGCGGACGGGCGGGTGAGCAGGTGATTTGATGGATGGGAAGGAAAGCGGGTGGGTGGGTGGGCGAGCGGGAAGACAGGTGGCGACGGGCAGGCAGACGGGAGGGTGTCGACACTAGTGGAGTGGCGCATGCGCAGGCAGGTACACACATCTTCCTCACGCCCTCCCCCTTGATGATGGCCTGAGCCAGGCCTTTGTCACGTTCTTTTCTTTACTTTTTTCTCGCTATGCACCCACCTGGGCACCCCGCTTCTCACTGACCAGCCCTCCACCCTCCTTCCTCCCTGTTTCCTTCCTCCCTCCCAGCCTTCCTCGCCTGCTCACATGACACCCGCCAACACCAAACAGGCTGGCTGGCACGTGCAGTAGCACGTAGAACCTGACCACTTGCCTGGGAGTAGGTCTTGCCATTGTCCAGCGTCTCAAGAAGCGCCAGCTCGTCGCCGTGCTCCTGCGTGGGAGAAGCGAATGGGAGAAGTCGGGAAAGGCGATTGCAGAGGGGTGGCGGAACCAAACACGCTGTGGCAACGATTAATGAGGGGTGATGCAATGGTACAGCACCCATCTGAACTGGCAGTGCTGCCCAGTACGTTGAAGGATGATCAGCGGGCTGACCTAAAGGAAGATCAGCGGGCTGACCTCCGCCGGGTCTGCCAGTCGCAACAACTCCCTCCCCACCCCTCCACCCACCACCCGCCACCAAGCAACGCAGCCAGTCAACCAGATGAAAAGCAAGGAGGGCTCACTCCAGGAGGAATTTGCCAGGCACAGCAGCAGCAACTGTATCACGTCGAGTGACACAGTGCAAGGGTCGCCCATTCTTCACACGAAGAAGCCGAGCAGTGTGGGCTCACCCCTACCAGGTAGGTCTGCCAGGCACAACAACTTTCTCCCACTCCGGAAACCAACCCACCCACCAGCAAGAAACCCAGGCAGTCGCCCAAATGATGAGCAGCAGCCAGCCATCCCGGATGAAGAGCGGTGTGTGCTCACCTCGAAGAAGAAGAAGAAGATTACAGCCCAAGGGCGTGGTGTTGAGGAAACCGACAGGAAATTAAGCCAGAGGCACCAATCAGCTACTGGTACCAGCTCTGGTGTGGGCTCACCTCGATCAAATCTGCCAGGCGCAGCAGCACGCGGCCACGCTGCTCGCCCGTCATGCGTGGCCAGGGCCCGTTGTCGAACGCCTGCACAGATGCACACGACAGCCAGTTCTTGGGTACTTCATTGCAGACTTGTGGGCGCATTGGTAGGTCCGGTGCGAGTGTGGCAGGCAGGGGGGGACGGGTGCCAAAGCGAGGCCCAGATGGGGGCAAGACGGATGCAAGGGCACCGCTTGTGCACAGCAGCCACGCCGCAGGCACATACTCAAGGGGGGCGACACCGTGCCACTGACGACACACCGTGCCAGCACACACTGACTACACACAGCACACACACACCGTGCCACTACTGTCACTGGCCTCTCACGGGCCGCCCGCGCCGCCTGGCGCTACCTAGCCACCCGACTCACTCCTTCCCGCCGCCCTCACCCGCTCTCCCTCCCACCGCCTTGGATGCCAACACCGCTCTCCTCACACCCTCCCTTCCACACCCCTCTCCTGATTCCTATCCCTCCTCCCAACTCCCGCCGCCCGCCCGCACCGCCCTCTGTCCACATCCCATCGCCCTGCCTGCCCCTCTCCTTGACACTTGCTTCTTCTCCGCCGCTCCCCTCGCTGTCCCGTCC
>JTEE01000002.1:303569-324364 GCA_002896455.3 Chlorella sp. ArM0029B | reverse complement strand
CCATCGCCCTGCCTGCCCCTCTCCTTGACACTTGCTTCTTCTCCGCCGCTCCCCTCGCTGTCCCGTCCTACCTCCCTGGCCGCCCGCACCGCCCTGTCCACATCCCATCGCCCTGCCTGCCCCTCTCCTTGACACTTGCCTCTTCTCCTAATAAAAAGGTTTCTAAAAACATGTTTGTCCCCTCCTACCTCCCTGGCCGCCTGCACCGCCCTGTCCACATCCTCCACCTGCGCCGCCGCCACGTCAACCAGCTTCTCTCCTGCAGGGGCGGGTGGGGTGGGTCAAGCGTCACAATCTCAGTTGAGTGGGGAGGCAAGGATGCAGCCACGTCAACCAGCTAAGGGCGGGTGGGGTGTGGCAGCGTTGCAATCTCAAGTTCAGTGGGGAGGGTAGGGAGGCAGCCACGTCAACCAGCTTCTCTCCGGGTGGGGTGTACCAGTGTGCTTTTTACCAGCGCCTTGTATAGTCGGACAGCCTACAAGCTCTTGACAACCCCTTGTCAACCCCTTGTCAAGGCTCCTTCTCAGCCCAGCGATAGTGTCAGGTGGCTCCATTCCCCAAGATGGGATGGGGGAGCGAGGAGAGCAGCCAGCACAACGCGTGCCTCGCATGGTGCACCTTCTACCCCCCCATCCCCACTTCCCGTTCATGCCCACCTGTGCGCGGATCCAGCGTCTCGAATGTCTTGCCGCTCTTGGCATCCACAAACTTGCCGTTGATCAGGAGCTGCATGAGCAAACACACACATGGCAAACATGTAAAGTGCAGCTGGCTTGAAACATTCCGGCTGGCTTGAAACACGCCGGCTGGTTTGACTTGAAACATGCCACAGTAGTAGCAGCTGCGCAGGGGCTGCACAAGGCGCAACGGCTGGGAGCATGCAAAGATGACTAGGTCGCAGCTGCAGCACTGCCACTCGTGGCCCTAGTGACCAAGCATTGTCTGGAGTGAGTCAGGCAAACGGCAGGCAGCTGAGCGGGCACTGGTGATGTCAACATCTCAGATGCCCGTGCTTGTCAGCTCCTGCCCTGCCACCAGCTGCTTGCCAGAATGGCCCGCCCCGCCCCGCTTGCCTTGGGGGTGACTTTCTTGAGGGCTTCAAAAGCACGGTCGACATTGCTGTGTGGCGGGTGGCAAGAGAGGAGGGGAGCAAGGGGGAGATGAGAGCATGGGAGGGAGGTACGCCGCAGCGCTGCGGCATGCGCGGCGGAAAGGCGGTGGGGCACGGAACGCGCAGCGCTTGGCCATAGGCAGGTGTTCAACCGTTGCTGGCAGCAAGAAGGGCGATCTCCTGAGGACTCCAAGGCTGCCGCTGCAGGCGCCGCTCCCCCGGCCAGGGTGCTGCTGGCACCACTTGGTGCGGCGAGCCCTCGAGGCTCACCTGACGTTAACCGAACCCTGCCCCTTCCCGTTCTGCGCCATGTTTCAAACCACGATATTTCAGGAAGCACGCGATGCGGAACGATTAAACAGAGACCGAAGTTGGATGATGCACTGATTTGCTTTTAACACATCACCTTAGGGTGCTGAACTACGCCCAGTCAGCAACTTCTGACTGCCCCCAGCCCTGGTGCTGGCCTGGCCTAATCGGGCAACCCTACTCACATGCATGGCCACAGCCGTCTTGGTTGGGGAGGCAAGTGCTCGATGCAAGCAGTCACAGCGGGAAGAGATGGGCGTCCCAACGAGGCAATCGCCGCTGCCGCACTGCGCTGGTCCCTGCCAAGCCGCTGGCCTGTCACGCCCCCTGGCCCGCCTGAGTCCCCTCTGATTCCCAACCCACGCCTCCGCTGCGCACATGCACAGCCTGTGCATGGCGCATTACACCTCTCTCACAACCGGCAATTAAACCTGCTCACAGCCCCCCGCCGTCCGCCACCCTGTGCCGGGCTCTTCACCCCCCCCTCTGTGCTGCTCTCATGTGTGGCTGAGCGCACCATATATTGTGACTCAGTCAGCCTACGGCTCCCACTGCTGACATGAAAGACGGATTTTCACAACTGTAAAGATCACAAAGCTCCCGCTGTATACATGTACAAAGGCCTACTACAACTCAGTCAACTCGCCGCTGTGCCCGCTGCCCATCACCCCGGCCTTGACCCTGGGCTGCTCAGAACACCTCCGCTGTTCACATGTAGGTCTCCTTACAACGCGATCACATCTCAGTTGACTCAAATCTCTCACTGCTCACATATGCAGCTTGCCACGGCTCAAACCTTTCACCCCCCCCGCTGTTTACATGTGCAACGTCCAATTACAACTCCAACGGCTTCACAGCTCCCCGCTGTCATCACCCTCACATCTAAACACACATCTCCGCTGTTTACATGCTTACATGTAGTGTGGCTTATTACAATGACTCAGTCAACTCACAGCTCCCACTGCTTACATATACATATACGGCGGCTCGCCACAACTGGACACATTCACATGTGCAACGGCTCGATACAGTTCCAACGGCTTCACAGCTCCCCGCTGTTTACATGTGCAATGGCTCAATACAGCTCCAACCAAAGGCCTCACAGCTCCCCGCTGCCCATCGCCCCGATCCTGGCCCTGGGCTGCTCAAACACCTTTGCTGTTGACATGTGGGGCTTGGCACAACTGTTATCGTAACAAAAGAAAGGTTGAATCACAGCTCCCCGCTGTCCATCACCCCGTGCCAGTCGCACAGCTTGAACTTCTCCACACACATCTCAGCTGCCAGCCCCTCGGTGCCCTTGTCGAAAATGAAGTCCTCCAGCGCCAGGCGGTGCTCCCGCATGCGCCTGCAGGGCAAAGGAGGCGGTTGGGCGGGGCCCGCAAGAGGCAGAGAGGCAGGTCAAGGGTTGGTGGGCAGGGGTCGGCAGCGGGTGGGTGCAGGAACATGCCGGGAGTTGTCTGCAACGCCAGGCTGGCAGGCAACGGGGCTTTGTGCAACGTAAAGGGTCACACTCGCGCACTAGCTATGGAGGAGGGCCACGCCACGTGCGCAGCCACCCTGCCAGGTGGGGTGCCAGCTGGCCACTCCCTGGCAGACGACTGCTGCTGGGGTGGGGTGCTTACCTTCCCACCTGTTGCGCTCACAAACACTTCACACTCTCTTTTGCGCACACACTTCACGAATGAAATTCTAAAAACGCATGACGGTTGCTGGCCAGCACCAGCACCCCTCTGGCCCAGTGGGGTGCTACCCACACCACTGCAGCCCCCAACCCGCAGGCCATGCACCACCACCACCACCCCCCCGCTGTCCTCACCGCTCGCAGTCCTGCTGCACAGCCGGGCTCAGCTGCTGGCTGGCGGCGAGCTGCGGGGGCAGGGGCAGGGCAGGGCGGGACGGGCCACACATTGAGCAGCGCACAGGGCCGCATGGTGTGCAGGCGGGCACAGCAGCCATGTCACCGCTGTGTGGCTGTGCCATTGGGTGCGCGCAGCATGCACAGCATCCCGCCAGCCAGGCAGGGGCGCACAGCAGAAGTGAGACAGGCCGCCGGGGACGGAGCGTGCGCAGCAGGCAGGCCATGCACTGCGTGATAGGCAAGCCAGCACAGCAGGCCCGCCATGGACCGCGTGATCAGCACGCCAGCACAGCAGGCTTGTCATGCATGGCATGCGCAGCACGCCAGCATGGCAGACACAGCAGGCACATGTTTGTTAGCAAGCACAGCATGCACGGCAGCATGCACAGCAGCATGCACAGCAGGCAGGCCAGCACCTGGCCGCAGGCAGCGTCCAGTGCAGCCGTGATCTCTGCCTCCTTGTACTTGATGCGCATGCGCCTGCCGGGCCTGCACATGGTTTGAGCAGCACAGGGAGGAATTGGTGGAGGGCACATTGGAGCAGCTCACACTGCTACAACCTTAATGCACTTGATCGATTGATTGATTGATACTGCTCTGCTTGGGTCGCCGGTGGCCGCTGACTGAGGTCGGAGCGGCAACATTCTTTGGTGCGCCCGCCTGCGCTCAAGGGTTCACGAAAGCAGGGGCAGCAGGGATGGCACCAACACACGGACACTCAACACACAATCAAGGGCGCCCGCCCCGCAACAGCAGTGTACAAGCAGGCAAGCCACGGCGCTCACCCTGCGACGGCAATGTTTGGATCGTCGCTGTCCACGTTTGGAGGTTTGTACAGCAGAGTCCCAACCTCCAGGGCGAGCTGCATGCAGTCTGCGGCAAGCGTGAGGGCGGAAATGCCCACTTGAACGTGTGCACAGCGGGTTGTACAGCATATCCTCCAGAGTCCAGGGAGGATGGGAGGGCAGGGCGAATGCCTTGACAACAAGGACTTTTTGTATACACTTGTCTACACCCGGGGAAGCAGGTGGACAATGCAGGGAGGAAGGGAGGGCGATGCAGCGGTGGCGCATGCCTCGACTGATTGCGCTTGCATGTTGTTGTACGCAGGAGCGCAACAAGAGGGATTGCTGAGGACAGGGATGTGTGCGGCAGCCAGCCACACCAACAGGAGAGTGAACAGGGGAGAGAGGGGCCACTGACGTCGTGTCGAGCGGTGCGGCTACGGGCAGAGCGGGAGCTGCAGCCACAGAGAATCTGAGGGAGGCTGCCCCGGCTTCCTTTGTTGGGTGAATGCCCACTTGCCTGCGCAACCCAAGCCCTGCGTGGTGGTCTTGCTCCACAGGCTGGAAACTGCCTCTTTTATGTCCTGCACGCTGAACAGTCGCCGCTGCGGCGGTGGCGCCCTGCAGGAGCGGCAGCCGGCGGGGCGGGGCGGGGGCAGGCAGAGAGTCGAGGAGCGGCGGGCCGCGGGCGCTGCCCCGATGGCCTAACGCAGTAATATCTCAGCAGAAAGTCATCTATCGGGCTGTGAAGCCGCGGCGGCACTCACGCGAGTGTCGCGCTCGGTAGCGCGGCAGCAAGGAGCAACGAGGCGAGCCACAGGCGTAGCAGCATGATGACAGCAACGGAATCGGAATGGTATGCCCAACAGCACGACAAGGGGCGCAGCAAGCAGCCGACAATCCAGCAAGCACCCGCTGCTGTGCCCGCCCTGCCGTGCCGCGGCGCTGCATGCACCCACACTACGCACCACTCGAGGCTGGACTGACTTCTTTGTCAACCAAGCGGGTCACACCAAAAGGAATCTTGCCATGCCCATGCCTGGCACCCCGTCCATTCCTGTGGGGGTTCTGAGCTGGTGCTGGCACCACCACCGACCCCGCTTCGAAAGGAGCTCAGCCCACATTCCTGATATCCAACCCATGCTCAAACACCCGCCACAGTGGCCCCAGCTGACCTCCTGCCAGCACCCATAGCCTCTCAAACCGGCTGCCCCTCTCTGTGCGCGGCTGCCGCCCTGCCTGCCTGCCCTGCCTGCATGTGCTCTGCCGCGCCCCACAAGCTGCCCCAACCCAATTCGGGTTGGGCTCTCCCGCCTCCTGCATTGCTTCCGCTCCCCGCGCCCGCATCCTTGCCCTGCCTGCCTGTCCCTGTCAAACAGCGTAGCGCGGTGTTACATAATGCCATGCTGCTGCTGCTGCTGCTGCTGCGAGCGCTGCCGGCCAGCGCGCGTGCTGCTGGCGCCGCCGCTCAGCCGCTCATGCCAACACCTCGGCTCTATGCCTGGACCTTCGTGGCAGCGGTGCCTGCAGAGGGGTCAGTGCAAGGGGCCAGCGCAGCATGCACGTCAGCACACGCGTTTTTCGTGCAACAAAGGAGAAGTCCAGAAAAGCTGGCTTCATGATACGCATGCGTGGCCTGCCAAGCGCTGCCAGCTGCCGCCAGGCTGGCCAGCACAAGGCGCCTTTCCAAGGGGTGCTGCCAGCTGCAGGTGGGTGCTCCTCTGATGCACAGCTGTCCGCAGCAGCCACCACGAACTGCCCTTGGCCGCAGCCAGCTCAGATGGCTTGCTTGCTACTTGCAACCGCTGCGGCTGCTCATCCCCGTGTTTCTGGCACACGCCCCCGCATGCTGCCTTGCCTCCACCTGCGAGCTGTGCTGCCTGCTGCTGCTGAGCCGCACGCCCGCACCACCCCTCGCTCCATCGCTGCGCCCCTGCTCCAGCTGGCCACAGCGCACATGTCGCCCCATGCGGCCGCCACCAACCGATGCCAGGGGCGAACCCTGCTCGCGTCTCAGCTGCCCTTGGCCTGGGCTGTGCTGGGCTGTGCCTGGCTGATCTGTGGCCTGCCATCCCCTGCTCACTGGCTGCCTGCTTGGGCTGGCTGGCTGGCTTGGCTGGCTGGCTGGCTTGGCTGGCTGGCTGCCATGCCTTGAAACGATGCGGTGTGCAGGGCGCCGCTTGCTGGCCCGCTGCCTGCCCAGCCCCCCACACCATGTCCCCACGTTCAAGCCTTCTCTTCTTCATCTGTTTCACTTCGCTTTTCTCTTAGCTCACCCTCGCGGAAGCCGTTCTTGAAGCGGCGCTGCACGGACTTCATGTGCTTCATGCGCCCGGTGCCGGTGGTCTTGCGCCCAATGGCCTTGACGCTCCAGTTGTCTGCACGCAGGGCAGCAGCCAGCACAGGCAGCGGCATGTCAGGCAGACTGATACCAGGCAGACAGACGGCCACATGCTGCGGCTGCACCACGGCAAAGGTGGACACGTAAATAACCCCTTCCGTCACAGCCTGCGAGGGGGCGCGCCGGACGCAGAGCCGCTGTCTGGCTCTGGCCAGCGAGCTTGTGCAGCTGCCAGCTCCAGCTGTAAGAGTGTTTCTGCTGCTGCGGCTGCTGCTGCTGCTGCACGGTGCAATAGCTCCCTCCTGCTGCTCAACCCTCGCTCTTGCGGTATGCTGCCGCCGCCGCCACCCCGCCGCTCCCACATGCTGCTCCATCGCTGCCCTCCGGGTCTGCACTCACACTTCCTGATCTTGGCGGCGGGGTAGCCGCAAGAAGAGCAGGTGCTCTTCTGAACGTGGAAGGACCGGCGGCCGCAGCGCCGGCACAGGGTGTGCGACTTGGTGTGGCGGAGGCCGAAGCTCCCCGTACCTGCAGCAGCAAGTCCCCACGCAGCGATGGCGGCGTCAGGCGGGGCCAGCAGCAGTGCAGCGAGCGCATGGCACCTGGGAGGGATGGGAGCATGCGGCTCCCCGGGCGCTCCACAGCACCATGCATCCCGGCACCAGCTGCCCGGGCTGCCAGCCAGTGCAAACACGCAGAGGGGCGCGATTGAGCAGGCTCGCAAGCCGCTGCTTTCGCCCTGGGAGAGCTCCTGACGTACCCTTTCCGCACTTGCCCATGGTTGCAGGTCCGAGAGAGGGCGAGCGGGGCGCAGAGCGCTGTCTTCACGCTCCCTGACATGCGGGGCGTGCTGGGGTCTAGGAGCGAAAATGGCGGCGTGCCGGGCTCAGATGTCGTCTTGTCGTGTTGCGAGCAACATTGCAGGCTGCATGACGGCGCTTCCCAACGTGGCAGGCTTCCCAAGGTGCTTGGCGGGTCTACATGCGGTGCAGGGCTTGTCAGCCGACGGCAATGACTCGCTGTGGCGGCACTTTGGCTTGTCGAGGCAAATGTGCATGCGCACGCGGGGCGGCAGGCTGCACCGTTCAATGTAGGAGCGGCAGCGCTGCCGGGCTGACCAGCGTTATGCCCGCTTCTACCAGGCCTGCTCTAGAATTTTACTGTTTACTCAATGTGCTGTCAACCTGCCATGCCAAGCGAATATTGGCGGATGTGGGACTTGTTGCTGCACAGGCACGCGAAGCAATGTCGCGCCTGCCGTTATGCCCGGCGCTGTGCATCAGCTGGTGTGCCCGACACGTTTGAGCTGAAAGCGCCCGGTGAAAGCCAGAGCACCTGCTCAGCATGCCGTGCCTTGATCAAATGCCTGCCAACGAGCAGCCCAGCAGCGATAATTTATGGAGAGGGACTGAGAGGCTGCTGTTCACATGACAGGCAGCGTGACATGCAGTCGCTCAAGTGAGGACGCGGACAGAAAGCGCCCGTCACTGCCGGGCTGCATGCGCTCCTCTGCTTCACGCTTGGGGAGAAGCCCTGGCATGCCTTACGGCTGGTGCATAGTTTACAATAGGCGGAGCGCGTTACTTTGCAGCCCTACCCTGTGCGCCTGTGAGTGTTGCAGAGCGAGCCCTCGGGGTGCAGTATGAGCGCGCCCTCGGGCCAGGCGGTGGAAGAGATGCGGTGCCCGCCTGGCGGTGCCCTTGCGCCAGGCACCACCTCTCATGATCTCATCTCGACACCTGTGCCTGGTCAAGAAGTCTGATCCTTGTCTAGCGCGTCTGGCGCCGTCGGTTGTGAGCTGTCCGCGTTTGTCTGTCGACGGCTGCCCCCACCGACTTGCCTGCTGCCACGGCTCGGGCCTCCGGTCCGCTGTATATACGAAGCAAAGAGGCGTCAGGGCCACACACCAGGATGAGCGTCCTGCGCTAGCCAGCTGTCCTGCGCTAGCCAGCTGGAATGGAGCCCGCCCACTCCCGCAGCCCCTCGGGCGTGGGACTGAGGTAAGCGCGGAGTCTGAATAGCGCCCCCTCCCGGCGCCGCTCCTCCACCACCGCCGCCATCTCCGCCGCTCCGCCGCCGCTGCCTTGCAGCCCCCGCCGCCTCACCCTCTGAACATGCCCTGCTTTGCCGTAGCAGGGAGTACTACTGTAGCAAGTCTGACAAGCAGGGGGCATCCGCAGGCCTGTCGGGAAGTCAGCAGCAGCACCCGCCGCGTCCGCCGCCGCCACAGCAGCAACAACGTGAAAGGGAGGCTGTGCCGCAGCCGACGCGCCGGCAGTCTGCAGTTGGCAAGCTGCTGGCGCACATCTCACCGCGCAAGCACGGCAGCAGCCAACAGTCAGACTGCAGTAAGCGGGAGTCACCGCTGGGGCGCAAGCAGGCGGCGCCGCCGCTGCCGCCAGCAGCTGCAGCGCTGAACCGGCGTGTGAACGATGGTATCAGCGGCAGTTTCAGCCTTGGCGGTGCAGCGGTGCCAGCCGACAGCGACAATGCCAGCGGCGGGATCCCTGCCTTCCGGCCCCCCAGCCCGCCGCCGCATGCACACATGTACGCCATGCCCCCGCACGCTGACGGTGCCAGCTCGCCTGGCAAGCTGCTGCAGGCGGTGCGCGCCCTGGCCCGGCAGCAGCAGGTGCACGAGGCGCAGCTTGCAGCAAACCAGCAGCAGGCACGGCGGTACCAGCACCAGCAGCAGCAGCAACAGGCGCCGTCCCCGCAGGACACCCCCGGCATGTCGCAGACCAGCGTGGGGCGTGCAATCAATGCGCAGATAGAACGCAGCATTGCCAACCTCCTGATGGTCACGCCGCCCCACGAGGTGTGCAGCGGCAGCGACCGAGGCAGCGCCCACAGCCGCGGACAGCAGCAGCAGAAGCAGCAGCAGCAGCAGCAGCAGACCCAAGCACGGGCCGGCAGCGGTACCCCGCCCAACAGCCTGCGCCCTCCCAGCGCGAGCTCGGGACGGCGCCTGCGCTCCGATGACGTCAGGGGCAGCACTGTCCGCCCTGCACCATCCCCACCGCGGCCCAACACGGCGCCTGCCAGCGCTCTCCGCCTCCCGCCAGTGCCCCCACCGCCAGTGGCCCCTCCACTCACCTCAATGACCGAATCGCTGGTGTTCGAGGCGCAGGTGCGCGTGGCGGGCCTCGTTTTGTGATGGCTTGGGATGTGAAGGTACAAGATGGAATGCCAACTGTGACTTGCTCCCAGCATATGCCCTCAGGCCCTAGCATAGAGCAGGGCACCAGTTGAACCAAGGTGCCTCTTTTTTCCTTCCCGACTGCTTGCCTTGATGCTCTGCAGAGCTTCAAGTCTCCTATGTTCATGAGCCTCCGGCAACGCTCCATGTACTGCGAGATCGATGAGCCTGGCAGGTGGGTGCTGGCTGGCCAGGCAGTATTGCTTTTTGAGCGGCAAGGAGCCCTTGTAAAGGGTTCGAAACACACGACAGCCAGCTATTTGAATCGGCAACTTACACTATGGGTATGTGTTTAGGCCGTCTCCTGCTTGCTGGGTGCTTACGCTGTCCAGCACGCTGCCCGCTTTGCCCGCCCCATGCAGGGCCATCGCCTTCCCCAAAGCGCACCGTCGTACCGGACCTTTCCGACGCTTCCTGGCCTCCGCCTTCGGCTGCTTTGTGCCGCCCCCAAGCGAACGCTCCCCCGCGCCCTCGCTCTACACCCCCGGCGGGCGGCGCACACCCGCCTCGCAGGTGGGTGGGTTGTCAGGCGGCATGTGCAAACCCTGGTTTGCATCGGCAGATACTTTCCCACTGCTTGCTCAGTATTCGTAACTCGTAGCCGGCCAGAAGCTGTGCGTTGGGCCACTCACACACGCGCTCCTCCTTTCTGCCCTGCCTGCAGGGTGCCAGCCCAACGCCTCCAGGCCCCAAGCCGGCGTTTGGCATGAACCCGCTGCGCCAGAGCATGGCGGAGCTGACGCTGAGCAACCCGGACCTGCGGGACAAGCTGCGTGCCTGCCTGGCAGCACAGGACGCTGCACAAGCAGGGCACTCGCCTCTATATGCCGACCTAGTAGGGATGCAGGATGAGGAGGCTCAGGCTAACATGGCCTCCCCTGTGCTGCCCAGCCGTCCAGCCAGCGGGCGTGGCACGCCGGCAGGGCTGGCACATGGCGAGCAGACAGATGACGACTGCTCCGAGGGGTCGGAGTGGGAGGGAGGCGATGAGGCACCTGCCGCTGCGCAGCTGCTGGCCAAGCGCAACCTCATGGAAGTGCTGCGCTCCCGGGAGGGGGGCGCCGTGCGGCAGCACCAGCAGGGCGGCCACTACATGCAGCAGCAGCAGCAGCAGCACCACCCGCAGGAGCAGCAGCACCACCACCAACACCCGCCGCCGCAGCAGCAGCACCAGCAGTTTGACCACCACCAGTCTGGGCAGCAGGCGCAGCATGAGGAGCTCATTGGCCAGCACCACCTCCAGCAGCAGCAGCATGCTGGAAGGCCACGGTCAGCACACCACCTGCAGCCCTGGCAGCGCGAGCGGCAGGCTGCATCTGCTGCGCTGCCGCCCTCTGCTGCCTTGCCGCCTGCCGCGGCCAAGGCCAAGGCGACCCACGTGTCGCTGGCTCAGCTGCTGTCAGCCACAGCAGTCGGCCAGGCAGCTCAGCGGCCCAGGCAGGCACGGGCGCCGGACAGCGCGAGGGGGAGGCAGCCGAGCACAGGGTCCAAGCGCGGCAGGGAAGCGCTGGGCGTCTCGCGGGCGCCATCAGGCAAGGATGACTGCGCTGCTTTTTGCCTGTCGCTGCTCACCCGACTGCTGTATGCCGGCAAGCTCCTGGCCTGCCTGCCTGCTGCTGCCCTGCTGCCCTGGCCGCCGCATGGCCCGTCCCCCTCTTGCTGCCCAGCTGTCCTGACACAATGCCCTCCTGCTGCCTTCTGCCCTGACCCATTACATACCCGCTTCCTTGGCTGCCCCGGCTGCTGCAGACGATGCCCCCGCCTTCACCCCCAAGCGTCGCGACCTCAGCAAGCCCTCCTACCGCAGCCAGGCACTGCACCAGCTGCTGTCGCCTATGGCCGACATGGCAGCAGCGCCCACCGCCGCTGGTGGCAATCCATCTTCCAGGCCGACCTCCAGGCAGCGCGCCCATGCAGCACCGGCGGGTGCAGCGCCGCGGCCTGGGTCTGCCAACGCCCTGCGCCGCTCGATCAGCGCTCCCGCGTCACCGCTGCAAGCTGCCGCAGCCGCTCTTCCTCAGGCGGGCGGCACCAGGGGCGGCAGCGTGCCTGGCAGCCCGCTGCTGGCTCCCCGCTCCACCCGCGCGGCTGCTGTCCGTGCAGAGGCCACACAGGTGAGGGTGTGGCTGTGTCACTGCTGCTTGGCCTGCTGTTACTCCATGCATCTGATCTCTTTGCATCTCAGCAAACCGTCCGTTCGCCCACAGCATGTTGGAACAGCATGTCCGCCGGACCCGCTGCTTGCCTGCCCCCGCCATTCTATTGTTCATTCACATGAAGGCCTCGTTATCGCTCCATACACTCTGAAACCCTCCCCTCTGCCCGGCCCTCGTGCAGCGCAAGCTGAACGAGCGTGAGGCTGTGATGCATGCTGTGATGGCCAAGAGCCCCGACCGCTGGATGCGTGCAGCAGCCGCCGAGGGCATGTCCCTGCGCGAGGCAGCGGTCCTGGTGTCCCCAGGCAAATCGGCACGCCCCCACTACCACCCAACGCCAGCAGCAAGCAGGCAGCGGGCGCAGCAGCGGCCTGGGGCTGGGGCAGCGGCAGCGGCTGCGGCGAAGACTCCTGGGGGCTACCGCTTTGACTCCTTCTGTGCGGGAGAGGAGGGTGTGGAGCCCTACAGTGCGCGGCTGCACACAGTGGAGCGACCACGGCCGGCAGCTGCCAGGCCACTGGTGCCAGCGGTGACTCGAGGAGCGCCCCAGGTGGAAAGCGGGGGCGGCCCTGGTGCTGAGGTGGACTTCTCACAGCTGGCGGCCAACGGGGGCGAGTACCTGGCGGTGAGGAGGGAGCACAGCAGGTCATGGCTGAGCAGTACAGGGATGTGTATGGCAGTACACATGGGGTCATATGCGCATCGCGTGTGCTGGATGTGCCACATGCTCCAGGCGGCCACCCGCCTGTTCCAGCAAGCTCATCCCACCCACGTTTCCGACTGCGCGCGGCGTGTTGCCTGCCTTCTGACGGCAACCCACCTCGACTGCACTCACGGCCTGACCGTGATTACGCCTGCTGCCTGCCGCACCTGTGCAGATGCTGCAGCGCCTGGCCCAGGGGCTGGAGGTGGAAGAGCAGGAGATCGCGCCCTTCAAGAGGGCCACGCTGCCGCCGCTGTCAGCAGACCTGCTGGCAGGTGCTGCGGCGGCCAGCCGGCAGGAGCAGGTGCAGCAGCGGCAGCGGCATTCCTTTGACGGCGCAGACACTGTGAGGGCACGTGTTGGGGCCAGCCAGGTGAGGGGCCATGCGTGGCTGGGGAGTGTGATGCAGGAACCAGTGCCACGGCATTCAGCACACCCGCTGTTCTGCCCTGGTTTGCTGTCCCTGTCTGCACACACGTGCATGACTCCCAACCTCTGGGTCCCTGTTTAGCACAGCACTATGCACTCGCACTTTTCAAGCATGCTGCACATGGTGCCTGCAGGAGGCGCTGGCCAGCAGCAGGACGGTGGGCTCCACCGCAGAGTACAGCCTGTCTGCCTCGCTAGAGGTCACAGGTGGGCCGCCCCTGCCTGCCCACACGCCTGCTGCCTGCCTGCCTGCCTGCCTGCCTGTTATCCACCGAGTGTCAGATACCCGTGAGCTGCTAGGTATCCCATGCTTGAGGCCCTCCGCACTGCTGCCCTGCTGATGCTGCCTGCGCTGCCTCTCCTTGTGTGCAGCAGAGCAGCCACGTAGGCAGCCGCTTCCCGTACCGCTGACGCCGCACGACAATGCGCTCTATGGCAATGTGAGTGTAGTGTGAGCTGTTTGGGGGCTTGCAGCCTCTGACGAAAAGGGAATGGAGATTTTGTTCTGCTGCGCGTTCACCTTTGCAGTGCACCTTTGCATACCCCGGCTTCTTTGGACATGGTCATGGCCTGTTTGTGACAGCACCCACGCGTGGTGCACCACATGCAGGACCTCACCCCCACCAAGTCGTCCCCGCTGGCACAGCAGCGCATGGTCAGCATGTCTGCTGCCCTGGTGGCGGAGCAGCAGGAGCACTTGGAGGTGCAGCAGGCACAGCAGGCACAGCATGGCGGCGGTGGCGGCAGCCGCCAGGCGTCGTCGGCACGCGGCGCCTCCTCTGCCTCCGCCTCCATCAGCTTTGGCAGCGGAGGGTGCATCGCCAGCGCTGGGGTGGGGCGCGGTGAGGAGCCCAGGGGCACGGCAGGAGCGGGGCGAGGTGACGGCAGCAACGGCAGCGACGGGCGGCGCCTGGAGCACCTGGCATCGCTGTTGGAGGAGCGTGAAGCCCGGGGGGAGCACTTCACACTGGGGCAGCTGCAAGCGTCGGGATTCTCCACACATGACCTTTTCGCTCTCAAGCAGTGGCTTGACCGGCAGTAGCCGACAGCCAGCGACAAGCGGCCAGTGAGCTCACGGTGGGGCTGTCCCAACACCGCCCACCGCCGCTGGCAGAGGCCGCAAGGCCCCGCCATAACATGCTGGTGATTTTGAATTTCCTGACTCTCTCTTCTGTAAGTGTAAACTAGTGTTCACATCCTGCCAATCGACAGCCACAGCTCGAAGTCATCGGGCAGCACGCAGACCAGGCGGGAGTTTGTGTGTCGCCATCACGCCTTGCACCCTCAGATCGCACCGTGCACTCGCGCACCATGCTGTCCGCAGTGCGCAGAGGCCGTCTAGAGCTCGGCGAGCAGCGTCGAAGGCCTTCTAGCAGCGATGAGCGCCAGCTCGCGCCCCGTCTGGACCTGGCGACGCACTGCCGCGTGTTTGCGCAGCAGGCGGCCCGCGCGGCGGGCGGGCTAGGTTCTCAGCTGGCAGCAGCGGCGGCACGGGCCGCCGCGCCGCTGCTAGAGCAGCAGCAGCAGCACGCCAGCGTACGGCAGCAGCTGCTGTTGGCGTCGGTATCTGGGTCAGCTCTGGATCAGCAGCAGAAAGCATTCATGCCCGACAAGCGGCGGCCAGGCGGTGCCCGTGGCGGCGGCGCAGTGGAGAGCGGCAGCACCGGCGGCGGCGGCGGCGGCGACGGCAGCGGGGGGCCCAACTTGTTGAACAGTGCAGATGAGAACGAGCGCTTTCTCATCAGCGAGGTGAGGCCCCCCTGGTTGCCTGACAGCCCATCGGGCAGGGGCGGGCTGGTCGGAAGGCCGTGAAGAGACCCCGCCACGCTGCCCTCGTGTGCTGCTGTCCACTCGTTTTCTTGCTCCCAGGCCTGCCGGCGACTTCTGCAGCGACGTCCTGGTTGGCACCCTTTGCGCCCCCTTCCCCCCCTACACACATATACCCTGCTTCCCTCCACTCGCTCTCTCAACTGCCCCCTTTGTTTCGACCTGTTAATTTGCTCTTCCCCCCCTGCCCCGCCCTGCCCTGCCCTGCCTGCTGCCCTCCCGGTGGCACGTCTCTTGAACCCTGTCTCTACCCCCTATCGGCTCGCTCCATACGTCCGCTGCGGGGCTGCCGACCAGCTGCTGCCCTCCCCCTTCTCCCTCCCCTTGCCTTTTCAGATTGATGTGGTGGGCGTGGATGGTGAGCTGAAGGATGTGGCTCTGCGTGCCCTGAACGCCCGTGCCAACTTTGCCTACTCCACAAAAGAGGTACGCTTTTCATTCGGGATGAGGGGCGGGTGTTGCTTGCAAGGCTGTGGGGAGGGTGGAGGGTGCAGGCAGGCGTACATGATGCCGCGCGGCGGGCATGCCAGCACTGCCACCCATCCACCCCTTACCGGTTGAACTGTGTGCCTGCCCCCGCTCCGTTAGCACAATTCATGGATGACATGTGCCGTCATGTGCAAGCCCACCGGTGCTCACACAGACAGGCACTGTCTGCCCCTCTCTCCCACATTGTTGCTCACATTTTTGGAACTCGAAAACATACGATTTCCACAACTTGTGACACCTGATGTAGTGTGGTTGGCCCTATGAATGTCCTCCTCGTGAATTCGCCGCCCATCCCGCAGATCATAAACAACACGTCCCTGCCAAGTCACCGGTGCCCACACACTCAACACATACTTGCGTGTGCCTGTCTGCCCCTCTTTTCCCATGTGAATGATCTTGGATTGCCTTCTCGCAGATCATGGATGACATGCACCGCGTGTTTGGCACCGGCTACTTTTCCGAGTGCAAGCCGGTGGCGGAGGAGACGCGGGACGGCATCAAGCTCACCCTTGAGGTGGGCACTATAAGCTTGGTTGGGGTGGGTGGTTATTTCTTAGAATAGAACACCCTGAGTTTCGCTTTTCCATGATGCTGGGGTGACGCATCTGCGGCACACTTTTGTGTTGCAGCGGCGCTGCAAATGAATGAATGCATGAATGGTTGGTTGGTTGTTGTGGGGAGCACAGGAGGTGCGGGACGGCGCCAAGCGTGAGCTCAAGGTGGGTGGCAGTGGGGCACCCTTGGCCTCAAAATAGCCAGTTGGGGTGGTGTTCAAAGGAGGTCCGCCGCCGTAATGCTGTAAAAGAACCAAAAGGGAGACGTGGGATGGTGTCAGGCTGACGCTCGGGGTGTGTGGCAGTGGGGCGCCATGAGTTCGGGGTGATCAGTCTGATACCAATTAAGAACGGTACGGTACGGGACGGCGCCAAGCTCGCGGCGGGCGCGGGTGGCAGCAGGGGTCATCATACGTTGGGTATGATGACCTTCAAAAGTTGCTTCACGTTGGGGTGGTTGTTCATGAGGTCAAAAGGAGAGAGAGGCGGCGTCCAGGTCACGCTTGACGTGGGGGTGGGTGGCAGTGCGTTTGAAGTGATTCTGGGAAAGGAAAGGTACCTTCACTTGTTTTTGGATGGCCCAATGGTGACTGGCGGCTGTAAGCAGGGGAGAGGGGGGACGGCGCCAAGCTCACGCTGGCGGGTCGTTTTGTGGCACGGCCAAGTTGTGGCACGGCCAAGTTGTGGTACGGCCAAGTTGTGGTACGGCCAAGTTGTGGTCTTTCGGTGTTGGGTGAGGCTTGTCTGTCTGAGACTGGGAAGCGTGATCAGAGGGAATGGCGGGAGGGAAGCAAGCTCACCCATGCTGGCCCACCCATGCTGTGCCATGCTGTGCTGCGCTGTGCCGTGCTGCGCAGGTGGCACCCAACCCCGAGCTGCGTGGCTTCACGGTGACCGGAGCCAATGCTCTGCCGCAGGTGGGCGGGGGACACGCACGCTTTGCATGCTGTGCAGCCTAGACTAGGGTAGGCCTGTTGTGTGTGCAGCGGGTTGTGTATGGCCGAGGCGTGGGAGTGGAACACGATGCAATCAGAGCAGCCACACTGCTGCCAGTTTGGATGTCACTATTCGTCCGTTCCAGTGGCCTCCGTATACAAAGTGTCCTGTGTGCAGCGGTGATGGCGGATATGTTTTTTGGCACCCGCAACGCTGCTCGTGGCAATCCTCCTGCTTCGTTTGACGACAAAGGAGCTGCACTTTGCCTGCATCCGTGTACACATTGCCTGCTTCCATGCACACATGTGCCTGTGTCCGGGGCTGCAGGCATTGACAGAGGTTGCGTTCCCAAACCTGCATGCCTCCGCTTGGTGCCCCCCCCCCCCTGCCCTTCCAAGCAAAATCGTGGCAAGATTGTGTGTCCACCTGTCTGTTGGCTGCAGGCGGTGATTGAGGAAGCGTTCAGGGACCTGCACGGCCGCACGCTCAACTTCAACAGCATGGTGCAGGTCAGCACGGTTGCTTCTAGGACGGGCAAAGGACGGGGGACGGGCAAAGGCCTTGTAGGACCTGCAAGCATGTATCGGCAAGGCAGGGAGATGCGGGCGCCGTGGGCGCCGCTGCTGCCATGTTGCCGTGTGTGCTGTGCCCATGCGGTGCTATCAGGGTACCAGGCGCAGCCTTCCTCTCAATCTGCTGACGTACACATGCTACCTACGCTGTGCCATGCTGTGCTGTGCCCTGCTGTGCTGTGCAGGCGGTGGGCAAGCTGAACCGGTGGTACGAGGAGAAGGGGGTGCTGGGGCAGGTGAGGAGGCACTCGTTTTATAGAGCACACATCTGTCTAAGGTCGCCCAAGCGGTGCATGCTTCGCCAAGGATTGCTAGATAGACCAAACTAGACTGGGCAAGCAGGCAGGTCCACCCTTTTGTGGCGCGCTATTGTGGTGCTGCAGCGCTACGACTTGTTTGAATGAATGAATGGAGGCAGGGCCTGGAGGGGCAGGCAGTGGGGCAGGCAGCATGGGCTTGCTTGGCTTGGCTTGGCTTCTCTTGTCATTGCATTGTCCGGCACACCGACCGCCTTCCATACATGGTGATGACTGACACCCCCCACCCCTACCCCACCCTGCCTTGCCTTGCCCCAAGGTGGCTGACGTGGACACCAGCAACAACCAACATGTGGAGCTTCAGCCCTGACCCAACTGAGGCCTGCCCCTGGTTCCGGCCACAATTCAAACAGTTGCCCGCCTCTTTTGTTCCCAGGTGGTTGACGTGGACACGAGTCGCCTGAAACATCACAACCACATCAAAAACGAAACAAAATAAAAATGTTCCGCACTTCCCTCCATGACTCGCAACCCCGGACCCCCACCCTCACCCCACCCACCCCACCCCACCCTGCCTCGCCCCCAGGTGGTTGACGTGGACACGAGCAACAACCAGGTGGAGGTTCAGGTGGCCGAGGCGGTTGTCAACCGCGTGCTGCTGCGATATGTGGACAAGAACACAAACGAGGTGTGTTGGGTAGGGTTGGGTTGGGAGGGGTGTGTTTGGGTGCACACAGCTGGGTTGTTTGTGGTGTGTGGGTAAGTGCTGCTGCTGCAGAACACGGACAGGGGGCATGGTGCGGGCGCGCAGGTTGACGCACGCGCATGGGCGGGTCCCCTGCCTGCTCTGCACCCTCCTTCTCACCTACCACAGGCACACTCTTCGGCCCACCCTCAGGCCCCTGCCCTGGCCGCCCCATCCCTCACTGCTGCCGCCCGCCCCACCCCCTCTGCTGCCTGCCAGGAGCATGAGAGAGGCAAGAGGAAGCCGCACACCACACTGCTCTCCTTGCACGCTTGCTCACCCCCTGTGCCTCCCCTCCTCCCACCCCCTCCNCTCCACCCCCTGCCCCCTGCCAGGCGCGTGAGGAGGGCAAGAAAAGGCCCACACCACACTGCTCTCCCCGCATGCCTGCTCACCTCCCTGCTCCCCTCTTCCCACCCATGCCCCTGCCAGGCTCGTGAGGAGGGCAAGACCAAGCCGCACATCATCCTGCGCAACCTCACAACACAGCCCGGACAGGTGTGTGAGGGGGGGGGGTGCAAACAAGTAACACACACCCTGGTGTGGCCAGGCGGGGTTGGGTGGTGACCAAACAGGCAGGTTGGGTGGTGACCAAACAATCAGCAACACTGGTTTGGCCAGGTGGGGCCTGAAAGAACAACAGCCACACAACACCCAGCCGGCCTAGCAAGATGGAAACCGGAACACGCGCTTGCAGCTTTGTGAGCATGCCAGCGATGTGGGGAGGGCACGCACCTGGGGCTGCTCCTGTTTGAACAGGCAGCAGGCATGCTGCATGCCAGTTCTTTGGGGGGTAATTTCACTCCGTGATCCCACCGATCTATGCTGCATGCCCCGCCTGTCCCCAACTCCTGTTGACATCACAGCGTGCTCCCTTCTCACATCACCCCCGCCTCAAATCACAGCATCACAGCATCATCCCCACATCACTTCCACCACCTCCCTGCCGGCCCTCCCTTGCCTCCCCCGCTTCTCCCGCCCCCCCACCCCGCAGGTGTTCAGCCTGCACCAGGGGCGGCACGATACTGTCCCAAATCAGGGCATCCACCACATCCAGTCCAACACTTCCCTGCCCTTACTTGCCTCCCCCGCTTCTCCCACCCTCCCACCCCACCCCGCAGGTGTTCAGCCTGCACCAGGGGCGGCGCGACATCGACGCCGTCTACTCGATGGGCCTGTTTGAAGACGTGTCCATGCGGCCGCAGCCCGCAGAGGGGTCGTCGATCGAAAACCCAAAGGTGAGGAGGGGTGGCAAAGGTTTACACTGGCAGGGGACGGACACATAAGATGTGCCATGCGGCCCTTTCCTGGAGAGGGGCAGTCCATTGAGAACCCACAGGTGAGGAGGGGTGTCAAATTTTCACGGTTGGCAGGGGACGGACACGCATGGGGAGGGACTCATGCGGCCACAGCCCGCAGAGGGGTCGTCGATCGAAAACCCAAAGGTGAGGAGGGGTGTCGAAGGCTTTCTGTTGGCAGCGGCAAGACGCATCAGATGTGCCATGCGGCCCTTGCCTGGAGAGGGGCAGTGCATTGAGAACGCAACGGTGAGGAGGGGTGTCGAAGGTTTACGGTTGGCAGGGGACGGGCACTGCTGCCTCTCTGAGGTTCTCCTCGACGCATCTCCAGCGCACACGCATGTGCTGCCGCAGCACTGTGGAAAACAAAAAAAGGGGGGATGGACACGTGGGGAGGGGCTCCTGCGGCCGCAGCCCGCAGCGGGGCCGGCCTTTGAGAACCCACAGGTGAGGCAGCAAGGGGAGCGCAAGATGGGGTGGCCTCTTTGCGCAGGGTAGCCGCCTGCACGCCTCCTTGCACTTTCCTCACCCTCCTCACCCCCTCTCACACACTCATGTATCCTCCTTTCTTCACAGGTGGATCTGGTGCTGGGCTTCAAGGAGCGCAAGACGGGGGCCCACCTGCGTTCCCTCCACGTGTCCTCTTCTCACAGCCCCACCTCTCCTCCTCCTTTCTTCCTTTCCTTTCTTCTTCCTGTCTTGCCAGGTGGATCTGGTGCTGGACATCAAGGAGCGCAAGACGGGGGGGCCACCTGCGTCCTCTCCCTTACTCTCCCCACGTGTCCTCTTCTCACATCCCCACCTCTCCCCCTTCTGTCTTTCTTTCTTTCCTCACAGGTGGATTTAGTGCTGGACATCAAGGAGCGCAAGACGGGGGGGCTGTCCGCGGGCGGCGGCATCTCTGCCGCTGGCGCCACCGAGGGGCAGCTGCCGGGCGTGGTGGGGGAGGTGTCGTACAGCCAGCGCAACCTGTTTGGCCTGGGGCAGCGCCTGGTGGCGTCCGCCAAACTTGGGCAGGTGAGGTGGGGCGGCTCTTAGGGGCAGGTGGGGCGGGAAGGCGGATGAGAAGCATGGGGCAGGGTTGGTGGACAGTTGGGGACTGTGGTCGGTTCGGGGTTTGGGGGAAGGTGTCGTACAAATGAACGCAACCTGTTAACATGGGGCAGCGCCTGGTGGCGTCCGCCAAGCTTGGGCAGGTGAGGTGGGGGGGAGGGGAGGGCCCT
>JTEE01000002.1:282158-303533 GCA_002896455.3 Chlorella sp. ArM0029B | reverse complement strand
GGGATGCATGGGGCAGAACTGGTGCAGCATAATTGGTGGACCACAGTGGAGGGCTGTGGTCGGGTCGTGTGGGATGTCTGGAGGAGGTGCCCTGCGCGATCTGATTGTGACTGGGCGGGTTTCTGCCAAGCGGGGGCAGGTGGGGTGGAGGGCCCGGGGTGGGGGAGGCGGGGTGCCAGGTGGGATGAGGAGGGGGGGCGGGCGGTTTGCCTGGTGCGTGCACGATTCAACCATGTTCCCCAAGGAAACCGCGTGTTGTGGCCCGCCCCTCCCCACCTGACTTCCCACCCCGCCTCCCTGGCCACGCCTCCCTGCCCATCCCAACACATCATAACGATGCCATGTTCCTTTTCCTCTCCTGCCTCACTTCCCTGCTTCCCTGCCCTCCCCCACATTTGCACAACAGAACGACGCGATGTTCCGTATCCAGCACACAGACCCGTGGGTGAGGGGCGACGCGCACCGCACCTCGCGCACCACCACGATACAGGTGGGCGGGTGCTCGCGGGTGTTGCATTGCCGTGCCAAGGTGTGTGTTGCATTCGGAGGCTGAAACGGAGGGTGGAGGCGCACCACCACGATACAGGTGGGCGGCTGCTTGTGGGTGTTGCATTGCCGTGCCAAGGTGTGTGTTGCATTCGGAGGCTCACGTTGGAGGCGCACCACTTTGATGCATGTGGCTGGCTGAGGGGGGGTTACACATCATTCTCCTGTGCTGGCTGGATGCATCAAGCACACATGCATGCATGCCTGGATGAGTGAATGAAACACGAGGTGTGTGAGGCTTGCAACAATACAGGGGGGGCTGGGGTGGGGGTGGCAGGCTGTAAGTGGGGGCGGGAGGTTGAGGTTGGGGCGTGCTTCTGTTCTTTGGGAGTTGCAACTTTGGGAGTGGGATTTGCAGGTTGGTGTTTTCAGGCGGACAAGGTGGGATGTGTGGAGGCACCCCCCGATGCAGGCGCCTGCCTGCCTGCCTGCCTGCCTGCCTGCCGCCCCTGCTGTGTTCCCCCGCCCTCTGCCCACGGTCCTCTATCCCACCAGCCCTCTGTGACCTCTCCGCCTGAGCCTGCCATGCCCTCCCTGCCTTCCTTCCTGTCACACCGTGTGCGTCTCAACAGAGGCGACGGTTCCCGGTGCGGCACACAACCGGGAATAAGTAAGAGCCGCAAGACAAAACGTGTGGGAGAGAGAGTGTGAGGTAACATCCCTGCCATGCCCTCCCTATGCAGAACGACAAGTCCTCGGCGGCACCTATCCACGGTCGGGCACTTGACGATGTGGAGGGAGCAGACGCAGCGGGCGGGTGAGCCCATCCCGCCTGCCTCCTCCCCTGCCTGTCGCCTGCCATTGCTCAATTGTTTTTTTTATTATACAAAACACGTTTTTTTATTTTATTTTCAGCAATCAATAGAAAATGCTGCATATGTGCCTGCTGTGTGGAGGGAGCCGATTGCAGTGGGTGTGCCGGGATGGGATGGAATGCGAGGTGCGGGGGCGGCGGGTCTGTCACTCGTTGTGCGGCACAGACTCTCCCGGGCCTGTAGTGCCTGCATGTGGAGGGGACGGGTGCAGGGGGCGGGGGGGCAAGCCACGCCATGTCACGCCTGGCTGCCTTGCCGCTGCGCTACCCCGTGCCCCTCTGCCTGCGCTGCCAGCGCGCCCCTCGCACCGCCTGCAGAAGCGGCGCTGTGTGTGTATCCCTCCTCCAACCCGTCCTTTCCCCTTTGCATCCTGGCACCCCAACCAGCAAGCTTACACACATGCAGCACCCCACGCTGTGGCCACCCCACCCACATCTGCCTAGCCAGCTTACCTGCCCCAAGGCCATCCCCAACCCACCCATTATGTCATCCCATCCCGCCCCTCCCTCCCCGCAGGAGTGACGTGGTGTTTGTGTCCCGCAAGCTGGCTAGCATGGAGTATGGGCGCCCGCTGGTGCCAGGCTGGCAGGGCACCCTGGGGCTCAGGTGGGGTGGGCAGCTGCAGGGAGGTGTGAGGGTGGGGGTGCGGGGAGGGAAGTGGCTGGCTGCAGCAAGGTGTGTGTGTGTGTGTTTGTGTGCAGGGCACCCTGGGGCTCAGGTGGGTGGGCAGCTGAGCAGGGCAGATGTGGGTGTGTGGGTGTGCAGGGAGTGAAGTGGGTGGGGTAGGTGTGCAGGTAGGAAGTGGGTGGGTGCAGAGCTGTGTGTGTGTGCAGGGCGGTGTGGTTGTATGCAGGGCACCTTGGGGCTCAGGTGGGTGGGCGGCGGTTAGGGGGTTGGGGTCGGGGTGCAGGGAGGGGTGTGTTGGTGTACGTGGGCAGGCACCCTGGGTCTCAGGTGGGGGGGCGGCTGCAGGAAAGTGTGTGTGGGTGGGTGCAGGGAGGAGGTATGTAGGTGCCGGGAGGTGTGTGGGGGGGTTGTGTGCAGGGCACCCTGGGTCTCATGTGGGGTGGCGGGCTGCAGGGATGTGTGTGGTGTGTGTGTTTGTGTGCAGGGCACCCTGGGGCTCTTAACCCTGGTAAGCAGGGTGGGCGGGCGCTGGCCATGCTCCAGCGTGGGGGCAGTGAGGGAGGCGGGGGGCAGGCAGGAGACACAAGCAGGGGCTCACCCACATGTGTGGGGGAAGGGTATGGACACATGTTGTTTAGTTTGCCGGCTTTTTTAACTGCCGCTTCACCCCCTCACTGACTTTTCCCACCTGCCGCCCTTTGGGCCCGTGGCCCCGCCCTGGCTGCTTCCGCCGCTGCCGCTGCAGCTGGCAGCAGGTGCCAACCCCAAACCCTAGACCCTAAACACGAAACTTCAAATTACAAACCCGAAACCCTCAACCCTATCGCTGCAGCTGGCAGCAGGCGCGGTGTGTGGATGAGCACGGGCAGCCTCTGGGGGAGGATTTGTACCACGCCCCGCTCACCCTCAACAACCAGGAGTGCGACACAATGGCGCTGGGAACCATCCGCCTGGCCTACAAGTGAGAGGGGCGGCTCCCCGGCTGAGGGCGCAAATGAATGATGAGTGGACGAATGAAGGGGGCAGGGCGTGGGCTTGGCATGTGCTCTCGCTGCTGGTTCTCTGTCTCCACAACGCTGCGCCGCCGTCTGGAAGCGGGCACCACTCTTCCCCCTCATTGCGCACGCAGCCAGCCAAGCGCGGGGAAACTCAGCTGGTTGCACATGGAGAGGCTCCATGTTGTGTCTCATAACACCATGCACCCTCTTGCTGACCTTGTTGCCGCCCCTGCAGCCAGCCCAGCGGGGACACCGAGCTGGTGGGCAGCATGGAGCAGGCTGTCTGCCATGTCTAATAAAACTACGCACCTCCCCTAACCCAAGCCGGCACCCTTGTCTTTAGATCGGGCACCACTTGTTTGTTTGTCTGTCCTTCTGCAGCCAGCCCAGCGGGGACACCCAGCTAGTGGCCAGCCCGCACAGGCCATCTTCCGTGCGTTACAAAGTCTCACAAACCTTCTTGCAAACCCTCTTGCTGACTTTGTTGCTGCCCTTGTTGCTGACCGCTTTGCCGCCCCTGCAGCCAGCCCAGCGGTGACACGGAGCTGGTGGCCAGCATGGAGCAGGCGCTGCCGCTGCAGCCCGACTGGCTCAACTTCAACCGCTTCACGCTGAGGGCGGAGAAGACGGTGCCGCTTGGGCCGCTGAGGTGGGTGTGCTGCTGTGCATGCTGTGCATGCTCTGCCACTGAGGATTTCAGAGTTGGTGCACCTGCCGAGGGCGGAGAAGACACCGCTGACGTGGGCGCGCTGCTGTGATCCACTGGTATGCATGTTGCTGCGTTGGGGCTATTGTGCACGTCGGGCGGCGCGGAGAGGGGTGCTACGTGCCTGCCTGCCTCTTGCCTGCAGCCTGTGTGGAGGGGCACTCTTGTTGTGTTGAACACTGCCTCGGCCTGCGCATCCTCCAGATGGAACTCTCCATCCCGCCTGCCCACCCAATTCTTGCCCCTGTCTCGGACCGATGGGCCTACTATGCGTGGTGACTATTACTTGTAATACTTGTTTCACACGCTTGCCTCCCCGCAGGCTGTGGGTACGCGGCAAGGGCGGCATGATTGTGGGCGACCTGCCCCCCTACGAAGCATTCCCCATCGGCGGCACCAACAGCGTGCGAGGGTACAGCGAAGGTGCGTGGGGCGGCGCCTGCTTGCCTGCCCGGCTCGACGCATGCCATGCCATGCCACGCCATGCCATGCCTGCACGGCGGGTGGCCAGCCGTGCGCCTTGCAGCGGGGGCGAAGCGCCTGAGGCGGCAGCTCAGCAGGCAACCGCCTGGCCTGCTGCCGCCTGTATCACCAGCGACCCACCCCACATGAGAATACCCACCCCACATGATTATGCCACCATGATGATATCACCATGATAATACCACACCATCCCTCCTCCCACTGGCCACTTGCCCACTCCACGCCACCCCACCCCTGTTCCCACCCACCTGCTCAAACCCCGCATCCCATTTCCCCACCTCCTCACCCTACTCTACGCCACCCCACCGCTGCTCCCCTGCCCCAGGCGGCGTCGGCTCCGGCCGCAACTACGTGGCGGCCAGCGGCGAGCTGCGCATCCCGCTGGTATCCCCGGTGGAGGCAACCCTTTTCGGGGACTGGGGATCCGACCTGGACAGCGGGGCCAGCATCCCAGGGGACCCGGCCGGCGCGCGCGGCAAGCCAGGTGGGCAGGCAGGGCGCGGGTGCAACTCAGGGGGCTGCTGCGTGTTCCTGCTGCTGCCGCGCTTTTGTGGGGAGTTCTGTGAGATGTTACTGCTGTCGGGTCGTGCTGCCGCACATGCGTTTTTGCATGGTTTGCCATGCAATCAACCAACCCATTACATCGCTGCAATCGACCTCAGATATGCCCCTGCCTCAGGCCACCAGCCACCCCTGCTGCCTCTTGCCCTCCGTGCCCGCTCACCTCCCTTCCTCCCTCTCTCCACCCACACGGCACCCCTGCTGGCTTCCTTCCCTGGCGCAGGCAGTGGCCACGGGCTGGGTGCGGGGGTGCGGATAGACACGCCCATTGGGCCTCTGCGGCTGGAGTATGCAATCAACGACCGGCAGCAGGGGCGGTTCCACCTGGGCATCGGCTCCAACGGATGATGCTGACCTGGCAGTGGGTCTGGATTGGAGAATTTGTGTGGCACCATCCATGCACCAAAGCACCAGGGCATGGGGGGCGCTGTGCAACTAGCAGCCCGGGGCGCTTGTTTAGGGAGGCACTGGCCCGCCCCGACAGGCCTTTTTGCCTTGTGTGTGACAACCCTCCGCAATGCCCTCTGTTCCTTGACTTTTGTTTGAACCTTTTGTCCGTAACAATATCACACACACGCATGCAATGTGTAAAAATCGCAGTTTCAAGCACGCAAGTTCCCCCCTGGGCAGGCACCTCTTCGAAGTGACGCACACACACACGGCGATTACCATTCTTCGGGGCAAGCTCAATCACGCCCCCGCTGCTGTGCCGTGCAGCTTCCGGCACGCCGCTACCAGTCGTGCTTGCGCAGGCCGTACCACTGCTGCTGGGGGGCCCGGGCCAGCACCTGCTGCACCCTCCGGTTCTGCTCCGCCTCCCGCTGCCGCTCCTGCTCCACCCCCGCCCGCTCCTCCGCATCCTGGGCTGCCCGGCGCAGCTGCTTTGCGGCCATCTGGGCCTGCAGGGCACAAAATCATGGGGAAGGAAACATGGGGGAGGGTGTTGAGACGGACAGATAGTTGAGAGCACGGCATCACAGCAGCAGGCATCAAAGGGTGCATGCCTCGTCAACCTCTCAGGATTTGGTTCGTCCTGCAGTCGAATCCCCTTTCAGGGGATGTGAAAAGCTGTAACGACTAGACTAGGGTGCATCAGCCAGCACCGCATGCAAGCACCCACAGTCCTAGCGCACACGCAGCCCCCTGCCCCGCCGTTTACCAACTACGACCACTCTCGCTTCCCGCCAAGCCCACCACCACACGCACACCTGCAGGTCCAGCCTCAGCTGTGCCTCCTGCTGCGCGTCCTGCTGGCGCCGCCGCTGCGCCTCCGCCGCAGCCACAACGGACTCGGCCTCGGCACGCCGCCGCTGCTCCACAGACGCCTGCTGCTCCGCGGCACGCGCCGCCTGCTTGTCCGCCACCTGCTGCCCGCGAGTCGCGGCCACCTCGCCCATGAGGCGGGCACGTGCGGCGTCGCGCCCCGCCAGCTCAGCGTCACGCTTTGCCTGCTGCACCGCCATCACACGGTGCAGCTCAGCGTCGCGGGTCGCGGTGCTGGCCTGCTCACGCTCCATCTGAGCCACCACCTCCTCGCGATACGCCACCGCAGCCAGGCGCCGGTGGGCCTTGGCAGCGTGCTCCGCCGCCTCCGCCTCGTGTGCCGCACGCAGCCCCGCCTGCACAATCGCCTCGTCAGCAGCCCGCTCCTGGGCGGCATGCTGGGCCGCCCAATCCAAGCGCTGCCTGCAGGTGTGAACAGAGGTGGGTGGCAAGGGTGGGGGGGAGAGGGGGCAGAGTGAGGAGGCAGCAAGTTGGCCAGGCAGACCAGCGGGCACCCCGCCAAGAGGTGCCTACCTATCAGCCACATGCACCGGACTGCACGCCCTGCTTGGCTGCACGCTTTGCTGCACCCCCTCACCTCACCCCACCTGCCCCTCAGCCACCTCCAAAAGCTTACCTGTTGGACTCCAGTGTGGCAGCAGTGGAGGCCTGCTGGCGCGCACGCTCCCGCTGGGCAGCCGCAGCTGCAGCCGCCTCCTCCCTGTGCCACCCCGCCTTGATGGCCTGCGCCTCCATCCGCTCCTCAGCGGCCGCCTCAGCAGCCACTTCCTCCTTGTCATCCACCTGGCGCTCCAGCAGCCCACGCAGCTGCGTCTGCATCTCCTTCTTGTGGCGCACATCCTGCCGGCGGGAAACGGCAGGGGTGGGGTGCAAGGCATTGCATGCAAGCGTCAGGAAGGTTGTGCCGGCAACTTTGGGCACCCAGTTGCCCAATGCAGCGACTCATGCCTCAGGCTCGGAGCCTTGTGAGGAAAGCAATTGCGTCTGTTCACGTGCTGCAGTGCACTGGCAACAATGTGCCCCGCCTTGCACACCCTTGCATCGCCGCTAGCCCACCAGAGCGGCCCTCACCTGCTGGTAGCGGTCCTCCAGGCGCCCCACGTATGCCTCGAACTCGCGCTGGTGGCGGCCATCCTCCTGGCGCTCTGCGGCGCGTGCTGCCTGGCGCTCCCCAATCTGCTGCTGCCACTGCTCTGCAGCCACGTGCTGCTGGCGCTGCGACTGCAGCGTGCGCAGCATGTCGCACGACCCCGCAAACTGCTGCGCCAGCTTCTCCTCTGCCAGCGCAGCACGCTCTGCCTCACGCCGCGCCGCCAGCTCCCGTGCCTGCGCTGCCAGCTGGACACGCCGCTGCGCTGGGGTGATGATGGCGGCTTGCGCAGCTGCCTCGGCCTCCGCCTCGGCGCGCGCCCGTGCGACCCTCTCGGCGGCAGCCCTGTCTGCTGCTGCCTGCGCCTGTGCTTCCGCTGCTGCCGCGTCGGAGCGCGCTGTTGCTGCCATAGCCGCACGCGTGCCGCTCTGCACCTCCCACTCCCCCTTGGTCCGCAGCTTCTGGTGTTCCGCCACCGCCGACTTGAGGCCGCCCACCCACTGCTGCCGCTGCCGCTCCTGCTCCTGCCGCAGCTGCGTGGCGCGCCGCGACGCCATGGTGGGGATTGGGCGTCAGCCCAGCAACGGCCCGCCCTCTCTTGTGTCGGAGGTGAGGTGTGCGGTCAAACCTCCAGATGGGCGCTCTTCTGGCCGTGAAGCAATCAAACGAAGAAATGCGGTATTCACAGAGCTCAATGTGCGTAACCGCTGCAAATAAGGGGGCGAGAATTCAGCCCGCCTGCGTTGTGTGCTGCGGACGGGTTTCGCTTGCAACAGTCTTTTGCCTCGTGCGCACAGAGTCATAGATCGGGTGACTGCGAAACCCGGCCAAGTGCGGCACCTCTCCGCCACCGACCCGCCACCGTAATACTGCAGCAGAGCGGCAGCAGCAGCAGTAGGGCAGCATGGTGAGTTCCACTGGCCTGATTGTCCGCTCGGGGACGTGCGTCTCCCGACCCAAAGCCCTGCCGCGCGCTGCGCTTGGCCAGGGCTGCCGGGCTGAGGGTAGTGCGCCTGCCTGGCGCGGTTGGCTGCGTTCGAAAAGGTGGCGGGCAGCCGCAGGGCCCAGCAAGAGTTGGCGGTGCCGAGGCTCGCACTGCCGCCGCCGCAGGGCGACGCCTGAACTCACCGCGCCCTCCCTGCCTCGCCCACCTGCTTTTGCTCCCCGCAGGGCGCCGTCGCGCAGTTCATGGTGAGCACAATGGGGGGGCAGCGCAATAGAGGAACCGCCTGCCTGTCTGCCCCGCCGCAGACGCACACCGGCTTTGCTTTCTATGCTGCTGCCGCTTCTGCTGCCACTGCTGCCGGCCCAGTGGCCCACCTCATGACCACTCCCCCACCCCCCCTCTGCAGACCTTTGGTCTGGGCTTTGTGGCAGCAGCGGTGTTCCTCAAGTCCTTGGACCGTGTCATGTACTCCCTGGACGAGACGTGAGCACTGTGCTGCTAGTTGCTCCTTCCTGTTGCTTGATAGCACTCGTGCCATCCGTTCCTGCCGGCCTGCGGGTGCCGGCTGCCATGTGGACTGCTGGTGGGGGCAGCTGTTTGTGCCGTCAGCTTTTCGTGGGACGACAGTAGCACAAGGGGGCTCAGAAATCAGCTCTGGGAATGGCCTGCCTGAGCATCTGCCGCTGTCTGGCGCTGATCACTGGATGCCCGGCGTACCAGCCAGCGGCGCGCACACTGCTGCTGTGCTCCCCTCACCGCCCTGCCCGCCAAGCCCCTGAACATATACACCCATCCCTGCGCAGGCGGGACGAGCGCCTCAAGGAGGTACAGCTGCACCATAGAGCGGTGGCAGAGCAGCGACGCATGCTGGCAGAGCGAGCGGCGTCGTAGCTGCTGGCGGGGCCACACTTACCGTGGCGCCTGTTGACGTTGACAAGGGGCCCAGCGCTGCCGGCAGCGGGCGCCTGCTGCCGCAGACCGCTTCTCCCGTGCCGCCGTGTCGCCCGCTGGCCCACCCGGTGCCTGGGCGAAGACCATCGAAATGCCACTAGCACATTGTAACAGTATTGCAGACAGGTTGTGCAGCAGCGGTGCAGAGCTGGGGGTGGGGAGGCAGCGGGGGCGCAACAATGCAAGTTGATGGTTGCCCTCTGTTGGGTGCTTGGCTGCTCCACCGCTCGATAACCGGGCACATGGTGCACTCTCAGTGTTTCCTCCCTACAAGCTGGCCCTTCGGCTGGGGGCAGCCTAGGTGTGCCGGTCGGGTGGTTGTGGCGCCGGCGCCTGTGCGGCCCAACGTGGCGCCTCTCCTTCTGCCTCTCTTTCTGAGCCAGGACATGTGGCTGTTGGCTGTTTCCACGCGTATTTGATGTCAGCAAGGTACTCCGAAATCAGGGGTAGCTCTGGGGCGTTTGGATGCTGACTTGTGTTGTGCTGCACGCCCACCAGGGCCACGACCATCCTCGCAGGGCCTGTACACAGGGCTCAGGTTCTGTTCGCCAGAACTTGCCCGAAAGGCCTCTTGAGGCCTCTTCAACTGAAACTCCTTTGTTCTCATCTTTTGGCGACTGATTTGAGCCCCTGCGCAAAGGTATTGATCAAGTGGGGTTTCAAACATGCGCCCAATCCATACTGTATGGACAGGCATGTCTCGGTGTGAAAAGACTGCCTGTCGAGGGCTATTCAGCCGACCCTGTGCTGCTCTTGCCACGCCCGCCGCGCAGCGAACCTTGGACGGTGTCCTCTCCCAGCCTGCTGACGCCACACGCAATGGAGCCGGCTGCAGAGCAGCATTCAGCGCAGATGGCGAGGTGCGTGGAGGCAGGGAACCGCCGCAGCTGCTGCGCAGCTGCTGGCTCTGGAACCCTCCGTGCTGACCGCGGCGCCCACCGCCAGCCGCCCTCCCTGCTTACCCGCAGTCCCACGTCGCCCCCCTTCTGTTCACCGGCAGTCCCAAGTCTCTGAGCTCGGGCCCCATGCTTGTTTTCTCTCCAACAGCAGGTTTCGGGTGGAGGGCATGACGTGCGGCAGCTGCTCGGCGGCGGTGGAGGGCGCTCTGGCAGGGCTGCCGGGCGTGCGCCACGCGGCAGTGTCCCTCATGCAGCAAGAAGCGCGGGTGGAGTACGAGGAAGGGGCGACTGATGAGGTAGGTGCGGGCAACTGCCGATTGAAGGGGGCCTGCAGCATGCACGCAGCTGGGGCAGGGCCCGCTGCCAGGCAGCGCGACACCCTCGGGGTGCCTCCCCACCTCCCTGCTCCACACAGTCAGCTGCACGCCCTACCACCCGTAACCCACAGTGGCCCTGGCACTCACACCCTCTGCAACCCCACAGTGTCACCCTGCAGTGTCCAAGACCGACGCGCCCCTCTGCAGCCCCACCATCCCTCCGTTTCGCGACCGTGACAGAAGCACAACACACACCTTCTCCCCCCACCCCCCCACCCCATGCAGGCCCAGCTGCTGCAAGCCATCCAAGACTCGGGCTTTGCCTGCTCCCCTCTGCCAGCTGGCAGCGGGCCCAGCGGGGATGGCCCTGCCAGCCTACGCATCCAGGTGGCAGGCATGGCCTGTGCCTCCTGCTCTTCCTCGGTGGAGGCGGCGCTCCGGGGCACCCAAGGGGTGCTGGCTGCCAACGTGTCACTGCTGACCAACCAGGCAGAGGTGAGGGCTATAGAAGCTTTAGTTATCCATAGCTTTACCCGGGCGGGGTGGGGGCATTGCCGGGCGAGGCAAGCCCATTGTGGGCCGTGACCAAAATGAGCGGCAGCTACGCACCTGTTGACCAGCCCGGAAGAGGTGCTGTGTGAGGGCCTCGCTTGCCTTGGAGTGCAAGCTACGAAGCCTTGCCTCGGGCCCTGTAACCACACGGTGGTGCGGCGCGCAGGTGCATGGGTCACCGCACGGTACCCACTGAAATATCGTCCTGTGTGTGTGCTGTCCTGCGGTACAGGTGCGGTACGACCCCGCCCATGTGGGCCCCCGCGCCCTCATCCAAGCCGTCTCTGATGCCGGCTTCACAGCGCAGCCGGCCAGCGAGCAGCAGGCAGACGGGTCGGCGCTCCGGGAGCAAGAGAAGCAGGTGGGGCTGAGCGAACGCAACGGGCAGGCAGCTTCAAGCGGAATCTTCAGCGGGAGGGCAGGAGCAGTGGGCCCGACAGATTCGCGACCAATGTAATGCAGGACAGGGTCTGCCTGGGGACAAGTAAGGGCACCCATCGGTTGAATGAGGGCTCAGCACTCCCAAACTGGGTGCTGGTAGCGCCTGAACTCGCCTGTCGCCCCGCCTGCAGTTTTGGAGGCGCAAGTTCTTGCTCAGCCTCGTCTTCAGTGTGAGACCTCCTGCGCGGCCGTAGGCCATCGCCTGCCTGCCTGCTTGCCTTGCTACCGGGCTGCCTGCCTGCCTGCTCACCGGGCGTCTTAGCTGGCTGCGCACGCTATGCCGCACATGTGCAGCGCCACCGCCTTTTGTAGCCGTGCCAGGAACCCCTGCAAATCACTTGCCACATCTTACCCTGAAACGGCTGTGCTTCGTGGCGACAACATGTAACATTTGCCCTTTCTGCCATTTGTGCGCAGGTGCCCCTGTTTGTGATGAGCATGATACTCATGTGAGTGAGGCGTCAGCACTGCTTTGAATCAATCAGATTTCAAGTCCAGGGGGGAGCCAGCAAAGGTCTCATGGGGCAGGGTGGGGGGTGAGCTTTGCGTAATGCTTGGCAGCTGGTGCATTGCCAAACACCTGGTGCTGGCCATGCCTCCGGCCGGACAGACACAGGAGCGTTGCGGGTTGTGCCGAGGTGCTGCACATGTGCCGGCTCCTGCCCCCGGCGTAGCTGCCTGACCACTGGTGTTGGCTTGCCTGCTGGGGGAATGCTCTCTTTGACGATTCGTGACATACTCTCCCACGCCGCCCACCCACAAACCCACCCCCACACACCCACGTGGAGCGACGTCCCCCCGGCTTCTCTTTTGCTTTCCCCTGCTGCTCAATCTATGGCTGCACATCACATTTCCTGCCACCTGGCCACCCTTCCGCCCTCCCTAACCCAGGTACATCCCCGGTCCCAAGCACATCATCGAGCTGGACGTGATGGGCGGCTTCATGCTGGGGGAGGTGCTGGCCTTCCTGCTGGCGGCACCCGTGCAGGCGAGATTGCAACTGTGCATGCTTTGCTTTGCAAGAATCTAAGTTCCAAATCTTTGCGCGTGGGTGCCGCTGTGGTCCCTAGGGCCTGGGGGAGGCTGGCGGCACCCGCCCAGGTGGCCTGTTCCAGTACAGAGGTTTGCAGATTTGTGCCGGAGCAGGGCTGCTGGCCTTCCTGCTGGTGGCACCCGTCCGGGTGCGGTGGAACGCTGAAATGAGTGCGGATTGGGTGCAGGGTTGTCACTGGGAGAGGCTGTGGCCTGCCAGCTGGCAACCCTTGCACACACCTCCCCGCCTGCCCCACCCCACCTCCTTTTGTGCTGCAGTCTCTGCTCTGGGTGTTTCCACCTCTCGACTTGCCCACCTGCTCTCCCCTGCCCCTCCCTCCGTGGCTGCAGTTCTGGGTGGGCTGGGTGTTCCACCGGGGGGTGTGCTGCACCCCACCACTTGCCTCCCCGCTCCTCCCCCTGTGGCTGCAGTTCTGGGTGGGCTGGGTGTTCCACCGGGGGGTGCTGCACTCCCCTCAACCTCATGAACCACCATGTGCCCACTTGGTACTATTCTTCTTGCTGCAGTTCTGGGTGGGCTGGGTGTTTCAACGGGGCGTGTGCTTCACCCCGCCCCCTTGCTGCAGTTCTGGGTGGGCTGGGTGTTCCACCGGGGTGCGTACAAGGCGCTGCGGCGGGGGCGGGCAAACATGGACGTCCTCGTGTCTGTGGGCACAAATGCAGGTGGGTTGAAACACACCTCCTATAGGTGGTTTAGTTTGGGGAGTGGGGTTAACTGGAGCTGGGGTGAGCGGGCACATGTTGTGAAGTTCAGGGGATCAAAGATGCCAGCGCAAAGATGGGCGTCAATACAGGCGGCTTCACAGACACTGCCGTTGGTGGTTGACTGCCGGGCTGAGGGTGGGGGCAGATTGGAGACGAGGGGATCAGAAGGGAGGGCTGACAAGCAAGTGCCGGTGTCGTGTCAAAACGAATGCAGCCGAACGAAGGGAAGAGAAGAATGCAGCTTGCTGGACACGACAGGGATGCATGCGCCAACGGTGGTGGGTGCTCGTGCCTGCTCGCACCACAGCAGTAACTGCGGGCAAGCTGCGCTCTAACCTCTGTGCCCTTCACCCGACCTGCCCCCCTTCCCTGCAGCCTTTGTGTAGTCGTATCATAGCCAAGCTGTCTTCTGGTCTCCCTCATGATTTTCGCTTTCCCCGCTCCCCTGCTTCAGCCTTTGTGTACTCCATCGTGATTAGCTGTCGTCTTTTTTTCCCTCACGATTCAGCTATTTTCAGTCTTTCCCCCCTGTCTCCCTCCTGCAGCCTTTGTCTACTCCATCATCTCAATCGTGGTCAGCCGGGTCGAAAAGGAGTTTGAGTCGCACGGCCTCTTCTTCGAGACCAGCGCTCTCCTCATCACATTCGTCTGCCTGGGTAAGGCCCGCCGCTCCAGCAGAGTGTGTTGCAGGTGATGGTTGGTACTTGTCCATAAGCTAATATCCAAGAGTTGTTGTCTGCCCTGCCTTCGTTGGCCTGTGTGTGTGAAGCGCGAGCAGAGACAGGGCAGGGGGGCAGGGAGGCCGTAGGCTGGGGAGGCACCGCTTGTTGGCGGGCGATGCGTCGGCATCGGCTCGCCCGTTTGCCTGCAGGCTGCATGCCGCCGCTGTGTCTTGTGGGAGTCTATCGCGCACTCGTGCCTCCCTGTCTCCCTGCCCTTCTTGCTGGGCAAACCAGCATCTTGATTCTTGAGATGCTTAAAGCAGCCAAAGGTGCTTGAAGCATCATCCAGCAGGCAGGCCTCCCCCACTAAATAATAACGGTTTTTAAAAACCCTAAACCCTAAACCCTAATGGGGGCTTGCTGATCCTCCACTCCTGCCTATCCCACATTTCCGCTTGGCACCCGCAGGCAAGTATTTGGAGGCGGCTGCCAAGGGGCGCACCTCCTCAGCCATCAGCGCCCTCCTCAGGCTGGCCCCAGCCACCGCCATCCTGTGCCACACCGACGAACAGGTGCTGTAGTGTGCTGTGCTGTGTGTGCTGCGCTGCGCTGCGCTGCGCTGCGCTGTGCTAGTCTAGTCTAGTCTAGTCTTTACAGCTTTACGCAAGCACCCTTTGTTAGAGGGGCCTTCAACATCAGTGGATTGACACGGTTCGTTTCCTCAGAGCGGTTGAATTAAGCAGCTGCGCTGTGCTGTGACGCTGGGCAGTGGGGCGAGGGTCGGCTCATTGTGCTGGGATGCACATTCATTGTGTTTCAACTGCTGGTGTGTTTGCCCTGTGTTGCGGAGATGAGCAGGAGCCGCAGGGAGCGCACAGAGGAGCAGGAGCGAGTTCGACATGTGGCTGTGCCACTTCACAGCCAGGCAGCCAGGCAGCCAGACAGCCAGGCAGCCACCTGTCTGCACCCTGCAAATCGTCAGCCCTGCCAACCGCCCCGCCCCGCCCCGCCCCGCCTCGCCTCGCCCCCTCCTTTCCACCCTCAGGGCAGCGTCACTGGGGAGCAGGAGGTGCCCGCCAGCCTGCTGCAGCGTGGCGACCGCCTCAAGGTGCTGCCGGGGGCGCGGCTGCCGGCGGACGGCGCCGTGGTGGAGGGGCGCTCCTTTGTGGACGAATCCATGATCACCGGTGGGTGAAAGGGAGGTTCTGTCCACCTTCACACAGTTGTGGCGTGCCGTGTCGCTGTCGTGACATTGTCTGAAGTGAACCGTGTGTGGGCCCTTATCATGCAATGCCTCTCATTATGTAACCAATGTAACCAATGTAACCAATGTAACATTCTGAGCCTGCCAGCCTCTCACACTGAGCCGTGTGGCCCCTCCCTGCAGGCGAATCAGTGCCGGTGTCCAAGCGGGTGGGGGATGACGTCATCAGCGGTGAGTCAGGGCAGCAGGCTGCCAGACAGGCGGGCTGCCTTACAGGTGGGCTGCCAGGCAGTGCTACATCGGGTGAAGCGTGTTTGTTGGCCTAGAGGACAGGCTGCCAGGGCGCGTGCTGTGCTTTGCCCACCTGCATGCCATCTTCCCAGCACCTTCCGAGATCTTCCGGTGCCCCTGCATGCCGCGGCCGCTGCAGCGTGCCCAAGGCTGCTGACCCTCTTCTGGCCCAATTACTGCAGCCAGCAGGCACAGCAAAGATGGAAGCCGTGTTCTTAAGGTTTTCAATCCCTCGCACCAGGGTCCAATGTGCCTGCCCGCCTGCACTCCCGCTTGCACTAGCTGGTTCCCATAACCTGTGCTGGCTGCCCGCACTCTCACCCTGCCTGCCAGGCACCGTCAACGGCGGCGGGGTGCTGGTCATTCAGGCTACCCGAGTGGGCAAGGACACCACGCTGTCGCAGGCAAGTGCGTGGGGTGGGCGTTCATGCACACACTACAGTGGCACGAACATGTGGGAAGGACACAAAGCAGGCGCGTGCCTGCCTGCTTCCTGGCCCGCTTCATTGGTGCACCCTCTCAAGGGGGAGAGGAGTGCCCCAGTTGGGTGGTAGAAGAGCCAGGGTTGAGGGGAAGGGTGGCTGGTCGACTTCCCCTGCGCATGAATCCCCTGCACTGCCCTGGGGAGCACGCGCCTGCACATCCCACCCCAATGCGCCCTGCCTCACCCGCCCGACCCTCCCAACCCGCCATCAGTCAATCATTCACATCAGGGGTTTACAACAACCCATAACATAACATAAATCGTCCAGCTTGGTGGGGGGCGCTCAGCTGGCGGAGGGTGCTGGACTATTTTAGAAATACGACAAACAAACAATAAGCCTTACCATGCACATTCACATTTACTTGCCGCAGATTGTCCAGCTGGTGGAGAGCGCTCAGCTGAGCAAGGCGCCCATCCAAGCATTTGCGGACCGCCTCTCCGCCGTCTTCGTCCCCCTCTGCATCCTGGCAGCGGTGAGCACGCCACCCTGCTCAAGGCAACGCAAACCTGCTCAATTAATACCCTTGTAAGGGAGCAGTTGGTTGGTCCCATCCTTGCCTCCCATCCTTGCCCCCTGCCCATGGAACATGCCAGCTCATCCCAGGCCTCAGCCTTGATGGGTGCTGACAGGCAGCTGCCCACCTGGGCTGCCTGGTACGGCACGAGCCTGCCTGGCGCCTGCCCTCCACCAACCTTCAACCCAAACAAACACAACTACACCCCCACTTGCAGCCCGCCGGACTGGCTGGCCCCCACCCTACCGCAACCCTCGACCACCAGCCTCCCGTACCCTTCCCATCATTGCATCTCTCTTCGCCTTGCAGCTGATCACCTGGGCTGCCTGGCGCCGGCCTGGCCGGCTTTACCCTCCACCCAACTTATGCCCAACCACTTGCCACCCTGCCGTCCCCCACCCCTTTTCGCAGCTCGTCACCTGGGCTTCCTGGTACGGCGCCGGCCTGGCCGGCTCCTACCCTCGCGACTGGGTGCCCCCCGGCTCCAACGTCTTCCTCTTTGCCCTCCTCTTCGGCATCGCCGTCGTCGTCATCGCCTGCCCATGCGCCCTGGGCCTGGCCACCCCCACCGCCCTCATGGTGGGAACAGGTGGGTGGGCAAATCGAGGATGTGGGTGGGCACAGGTGGGTGGGCACAGGTGGGTGGGAACAGAGGGCGAGTGGGTGGGTAAGCACAGGCGGTTTCTAGGTTCTTGCTAGCGCCACGTACTGTGTGCACATAAATCATGCGAGCTCCCAGGATAGGGGAGGTCGCGCCACTTGGCCAGCATGCACCCTGGGCCTGGCCACCCCCGCCGCCCTCATGGTGGGGCACAGGTGGTGGGCTAACGTTGTCCAGCTACAGCTGCATGGACCATGCTAACCTGCCATTGGGTTTTTCATTGTGCGGCGGCCCAGCACGGCATACTCACCGCGTGTCTCTTCCTTCCCGAAACAAAGCTTTTTCCTGCTTTCCCTGTCTAACGTACTGCTTTCCCTGCTTTCCCCTGCCCGCCTACCTCCCTCCCCCACCCAGGCGTGGCAGCCCAGCACGGCATACTCATCAAGTGTCCCCTCCTTCCCCCGCCTTCTGACTGCTGCCCTGCTTCCTGCTCCCTCCTGCCTCCTGTGGCCCTCAACCGCTTTTTGAAAAGTGTCCTATTTTTACCACAGCAGCCTCAAAGCCGCTCCCCTGACATCTCTTCCCTCCCTCCCCCACCCAGGCGTGGCGGCCCAGCACGGCATCCTCATCAAGTCTGCCGAGGCCCTTGAGAAGGAGAAGAAGAAAAAACGGTTTCATGCTTCCCCTGCCCTGCTGTTCCCTTGCTCCCCCACCCAGGCGTGAGGGAGAACATCACAGCATCCTGATCATGCCTGCCCTCCTTCCCTCGCATCTTTACTTTTGCCGTGTTTCCTGCTTCCCCCTGCCTTCTGCCCACACACGTTCTGACCCAATTCCTCCCCCAGGCGTGGCGGCCCAGCACGGCATCCTGATCAAGTCTGCCGAGGCCCTTGAGAAGATGTCCAGCCTGGGGGCGGTTGTGTTTGACAAGACGGGGACGCTGACTGAGGGGGCGCCCAGCGTGGTGGACTGCTCAGTGCTGGATCGTAAGGTGCGTGCTTATGGTGGGCTGGGAGATTTGAGGACATTGGGGGTCTCTGTGTTTGACGAAACGGGGTCACCCTCACAAGGGCGCCCAGCGTGGACTGCTCAGTGCTGGATTGCGCGGTGAGTGGTTCGTAATCCAAATACGTTTTGTGGAGGGTCCGTCCCATCCTCTCTTATAGACATAACTCAAAGAGGACGCCCTTGTTGTTCCAGGCTTGTGATTGCGCGTAATGGGCAGGGAAGTGAGAGTACAGGGGGGCGAGGCGGAGCGGGGCCGCGGCAGGGGCCGGGGGTGGGGAGATAGCAGTGGCAGACCATGATTCATATGGCGAGAAGGGGATGGGCGGGGCTGGGAACGGTGGTGTTGCCTCCAGGCCTGGACAGCGGCATGAGTGGTGGACTGTGCGGTGAGTGAGTTGTAGCGATAGAGGCTGGAGAAGGTCTGGGCTGGGAAAGCAGGCGACATTAGGGGGAGGCAGAGCGGGGCATCGGCGGAACGGGGGCAGGGCAGGGGTGGCAGCATGGAATGCTAGACCCTTGTTGTGCTGGAGCGAAAGGGCATCATGAATCCGTGCCAAGGTTCCAGGCAGGCGGCTCAGGCAAGGGGGCAGCGTGAAAGCGTCAGGCCCGGTGATGATGTGCCTGGCAGCAGCTGCATTTGCTGAAATCTCGAAACCTTGCAACTGCTACTTCACAACAAGTGTCCCTGCTGTACTGGTGCAGTGGAATTCGGACACCGTGTTGTACCTGGCCGCCAGCGCCGAGAACGGCAGTGAGCACCCTCTGGCGCAAGCCGTGCTCAGGTTCGCTGCCCTGCGACTGGACGGCGGCGCCGCGCTGCTGTCGCCGCCGCCCTCCCCAACGACCCCGCAGCGGCTGGCAGAAGCTGGCGGCGAGGGCCAGGCTGGCGGTGGCACAGAGGGAGAGGCGGGGGGCGTGGAGCTGGCGCGCTGGAGCGGCAGCGGGGACACACGTTTGCTGCTGGCTGAGCAGGTGAGGGGGAAGTTGGGGAGGCACCCACCCTGGGGGATAATTTCAACTTCTGAGTGCAGGGCAGTCGAGTGGGCAGATGGCCGGGCAGCTGGCCAGATGGGGCAGGCTTCTGCCCCTCCGCATCGGCCCTTCCATCCCCGCTCCCCCGTCTCGCACCACCACCGTCCGCCTGCAGGCCAGCCAGCCCTCCGCCCGGCGCCCCCAGCAGGCCCAGCAGGCCCAGCAGCTGCGCAGCGTGGACTGGCTGGCCCCAATCATCGCCTCAGAGTCCCTCCCAGGCCGCGGCCTCAAGTGCTGGCTCTCCTGCCCCACATCCCGCCTGCCAGCCCTCGCCGGCCCGCCTCCCGTGCTGCTGGGGCTGGGTCCGGCCTCCGAGAGCGGTACAGCACAGCCGCTGGCTAATCCTGTCCTGCTCCCAACCATCAGTGGGCAGCAAGGGGGCAGCGGCACTGGCGCTTCAAGCAGCAGCAGCGCAGGCAATGTGGAAGTCAAGCTAGCTCTGGGCAACCGCAAGTTGATGCAGGAGGAAGGCGTGGCCCTCACACCCCAGGCAAGCAAGCCAGCCCAGCGCCACCAGAGCACATGTTTGGTGGTGCCACCGCGCCTGCTGAGCTGCTTGATGGCTTGCCCTGCGTCTCACCTGCCCTTGATGGCCGCAGCCGACCCCGTTCACCACGCCCGCTGAGCCTGTGGCTCCATCTTCGCCCCGCCCTGCCTGGCCCCCACCTGGCACGCCAAGAGCCCATACCTGCCCTCCTGACCCCCTCCTGCCAGGCTGCTTCCCCTGCACCTCCTTTCCCCTCTCCCACCCGTAGGTGCACAGCGTGGGTACGAGCAAACGGGCGCCGCTCCAGCCTGCCTGACGCCCCCCTTGCCCCTCCTGCCCTCCCTCTCCCCCTCAGGTGCACAGCTGGATGCGTGGGTACGAGCAGGAAGGGGCCACCTGTGTGCTGATGGCTGTGGGGGCGCGCCTGGTGGCCGCATTTGCTATCAGCGACCCGCTGAAGCCAGAGGCGCCCGCCGTCATTGCAGCCCTCAGGTGTGGATTTAAGTGGGGCGGCGTGGGCTTCAGTGAGGTGCCAAGCTTGTCTCTGCTGTGCACAGGTTTGCGCTTTTTGCCGCCGTCAGGCTTGGGTTTAGGGGTCTAGGCTTTCGTGTTCAGAAATTGGGCTTTGAACCCTGTCGGTCAGGTGACGGGGCTGCAGGTGGCCAAGGTGTGGGGTGCTGCGCTTAGTGCTGTCACTGCCACTGACCTGCCCGCCGCTCTCAGGTGTGGGTGGTGAGGCTGTGAGCGGTGGCGAAGTCGCAGCTGGCGCGTTGTGTTGCGCTTGACGCCTGCAAGCTCCACCTGCCTGCCTGCTGCCGTCCTTGAAACTGCCTGCTGTTGTCATTGCCGCTGCGTCAAAGCTTGGTGGGTGGCCCCTGGCGTGAGCGGTGCCTGCTGGGCAGGCCAGGCCGTTGGCGGCAGCGCGTCCCGACTTTGCACCCGTCGGGCGCAGTTCTCATCTGATGGCTCCCCCACCACTTCGTGCTTTCTCGCCTCCCTCTGTGGACCTCTTCAGGCGCAAGGGCCTGGCCTGCCACATGGTGACAGGGGACGGATGGACAACAGCCCGCTCAATTGCTGGGAAGCTTGGCATTGCTGACGTCAGCGCCGAGGTGCGCTGAGCTGGCACGTGCATGCCCCCTAGTTTCGTCTAGCTAGTCTGCACAGCTTCTTGCAAGAACCCCTTGTCAAAGGGCCCTTCAACTTCAGTTGCACTGTCATGGTTAGGTCGTGGCCTTCTCTTTTCACATCCTGGGCTGCTTCTTTCCTTCAGCGCTCACTGCCTCTGCTCCCAGGTTCCGCTGCTTAGCGCATCGGTCGCTGCCTCTGCCCCCTCCCTCCCCAATGTTGCCTGCAGGTTCTACTTTTTTTTACCCGACCAGCCCCCTTTCGCATCTGGCGAGCGCTGCCCTCACCCAACGTGCAGCCTCTTTTCTCAGCACTTCCCTCATTGGCTGGGTGCTGCCTCATCTGCCTCCCCTCCCAGGTGCTGCCTGCGGGCAAGGCTGATCGCATCAGGGAGCTGCAGGCGGGGGGGAGGGTCAGCGTGGCCATGGTGGGGGATGGCATCAACGACTCGGGTGGGTGGGTAGGTGGGTGGGAGGGCGGTTGGGAGGGCGGTTGGTGCAGGTAGGGGGCATTGATTACGCTGAAATAGGGGAGAGATCAGAATCTGCCAGTGCACTCAATCAATTACATTTCAAGTCCAAGGGGAGCCAGCAAAGGTCTCATGGGGCAGTACAGGGGACAGTACAGAGGAGGTGCCCGGGGGCCGCATGCTGGCGACGGTGAGAGGCGGGGTCAGCGCCTCAGCCGGCACGCTCGGCCACCTCTCACTGCTGCTTCCTTCAGTGTGGTTTGAGGAAGATACAGACGGAGAAAGAGATAGAGACAACAGCCCAACAGGATGTCGAACCAAAGGCATCAGTTAGCTCCCATGCGTCGTGCGATTTCCAGGGTGACCTTGACCATGGTGCCTCCCATGCGCGTCTGCCTGTCTGCCTGCCCGCCTGGCTGCAGTGGCGCTGGCGCAGGCAGACGTGGGCATCGCCATTGGCTCCGGGACTGACGTGGCGCTGGAGGCGGCGGACTATGTGCTGATGCGGTCAGACTTGGTG
>JTEE01000002.1:255108-270622 GCA_002896455.3 Chlorella sp. ArM0029B | reverse complement strand
GCGCCGCGGCCTTCTGCTGCTGCTGCTGCGGTTGCGACGGCGGCGGCACCGCCGCTGCCGACGCCTTGGCAGGCGCTTTCACCCCCGCCTCAATCGCTGCCAGCACATCGGTTTTCGTGATCATGCCGTGGGGCCCCGTGGGTGTGACTAGGTCCGCCGGAATGCCGCTGTTGGCCAGCAAGAAGCGTGCCGCCGGCCCCATGCGGCTGTCGTGGTGCTTGCCCGGTGGCGCGGTGGACACAGGCCCGCCACCCGCCGTCGCCGCCACGTCAGCAGCTGCCACGTCAGCGGGTGCTGCTCCAGCGCCACCGGCAGCATAGTCCTTGAATGCTGCCACCTGCTCCTCCTCGTCTACTAGCAGAGCAACGGGGGTGCCCACTTCCACATTGCGTGATCCCGAGGGGATCAGCAGCTTGGCCACAAAGCCTTCGTCCTGGTTCTCCCAGCTGCAGCAAAAGAAAGAAGCACACGGCTGAAGAAGTGTTGGAAGAAGAGAGAACAAGGAAGGAGAGCGTGCCTGCACTGACCCCCTTGTCGTGACGTCGTGGTTCTCCCAGCTGCACCAGCACAGCAATACGGGTGCAGTTGGTTGAGCTGGGGCTAGGGTTGCGGAAGACGACACATGACTGATGGAGGGTTGAAAGAAGACTGTTGAGCGGACGGCACCCTAGCGGCAGTGCAGTGCAGCTTAGCACAGTCGCAGCACAGCACAGCACAGTTGCAGCAAAGCGCAGTTACAGCGCAGCGCAGTGCAGCGTACAGCAGTGCAAATGTGTTGAGCACAGCACATTTGCAGCAAAGCGTGCCTCAGCAGGGCCTTGTCAGTCTCCACATCCGCCAGCACGTCACCCGGGCCCACCGCCTGCCCCTCCTTGACGTGCCACGCAATCAGGTTTCCTTGTGACATTGTGGGCGACAGCGCTGGCATGCTCAGCTCCTGCGTGTGTGCGCGGGGAGGGTACAGTGTACGCGTGAGTGATGTGCAATAACGGATGTGAGGCTGCACCCCAAAGGCTGCGATGCAGGCCCGACATGGCGGCAGGCGGCGGCGGCCAGCGGCGGCGGCGGCGGCGGCAAGGAGGCCATTTGCCCACTCGCCCCCTGGCCATGCCAGCGACGCGCGTCAATGCTCACCGTGTGGGGTGGCAGGGAGCTGAAACTGCGCAGGCTGCTCCAAGTTCGCAGGCACGCTGCAGGGCGCAAGGCCTCGGGGGCGGCCCTGCAAGGGCGTGGTGTGCATTGTCATTTCAGCCACGGCGATCAGGAGGTCACACACACCACCGCGCGTCAGAAGGGGCGGGAGATGCGGGGCACCAACCTGAGCAGGGCGCCCCCGAGCAAAGCGGCACCTCCCGTGGCACTTTGACCGACCAGCAGCTGCTGCAGCGCAACCAGGCCGCCCTGCCTGGCCGCTAGCCGGCCCAGCGCCGACAAGGGCTTTGGCCCAAAGTTTGCCATGTGGCCAGACGCCCAGCTCGCACTGGCCCTGGGGTCTGTCAATGCAGGGCTGGCAGCTGGGGAGACCGGCGCGCATAAGAATTCTTGCTGATCCGACGTGGCCCAAAACTTGCCGCACTTGCCCCAGCCAATAATTGTATTAATAATATGGCTCCTCCCCAGGCTGTACTACACCTCATTCATGGCTGCGTGCCTCTTCTACTAAGCTGACGGCTAGACGTCAACAGGCGCCTGGCTGTAGCAATGCTGCCCCTTGTCTTGCTGCTTGCAAGCCTAACGGGGAACCTTCTGCTGCTGGTGCTGCGGAGCAGAAGCCTTAGCGAGCAAGCCGCCGCGGAGCTCGCCGCAGCTGCCGCCGTCCCCACAAGGACCGCTCGTCGTCCCGTCTTCCCGTCTTCCGCTGTAGCGCTGCAGCAAGGCTCAGTGGCTCCACCGCTGGAGCACCGTCGTCTGCTGCAGCAGCAGCTCCAGCATCATCAGAACCCTCACGGTCAGGGCAACGAGCAGCGCCAGCAACTTCAGCGGCAGCGGCAGCGGCAGCAGCGGCGGCGGCGGGCGCAGCCGCCAGTCCCCCGACGGGGCGAGGCAGCCGCCAGTCCCCCGACGGGGCGAGGCAGCACACATCTGCAGATGTTCAGCGGCTTGCTCATGCTGTGCGGACAGCTCACCACCGTCCTGCTGCGCACCGACATGCTGCGCACCCCAGGCGATGCAGCAGAGGCTGCAGCCTTCCTGGCGGTTCCAGCTGGGCTCCTTGTGGCGATGCCGGCGCTGGCACCCGCTCGCTTTGAGCGCCGCCGCACCCTCGTGATGGCCGCCGCCCGCCTGCTGCTCTTTCTGATGCCCAGCATCCGCAACCCACGGGGTGTGCTGCACGTGTTTCAGGTGAGCGTGCAGGCAGCTGCATGGCGGGCGGGCAGTCAAGCTGCCGGGCGGAATGTGACAGCTGGAGGCGTGCGCAGGCTGGATTGGTGCCAGGAATTGGGATGAGGTGCCGACAGGAGCAGCACCAACAACAAGGCAGCAGCAGCACGGCATCAGCAACAAGGGCAGCAGCAGCAGCAGCAGCAGCAGCAGCAGCAGCAGCAGCAGCAGCAGCAGCAGCAGAAACAGCGCTGCTTGGTTGTTGGCTCGCCCTGGCAGGGGTTCCAGCCGCAGCTTGTAATCGCCTGCCCGGCCCACGCTGGCCTGGCTCAGCGCAGCGCAGCGCAGATGCTGGCCGGGATGCTGCTGAGCTTCCTGTTTGTTGATGGTTTACCAGTTTGCCCTTGAGACTGTGGGGGGGAGTGGCATGCTACTTCTTGAGTTTCCTCAGGGCTGCTTCGAGGCCTGGACCCCCTCGACACGTCTGAGTTCTCCATCCAATACGGCGTCAGCGGTGCCCCATACCGGCTGACAAATAGGCCCCCCTCCCCAAAAAAAATAAAAAAAGCTACTTCTTTATCCAGTCGATTAGTGGGATGCTTCCCTCCTCACACCTCCTGATTTCCTCGTGGCTGACGCAACACCTGTGTGCACCGCAGGGGCTGCCGACGGCGGGCACCTTTGGCCTGCTGCGAGACGTGTGGCAGCTGTTGCTGGGTGAGTGTGCGCGCCCCAGCGCCCTAACTTTGGGTGCACAAGGGAGGCAGTTCAGTTGAACGGCAGGCAGGCGATTCCACCTGATTGCTGCCCACCTGCCCTGCCCTGCCTTCCCTCACTGCCATGCGGCTGTCGATGCACACTGTCCCTATATTTTGCACCAAATGACCCGCAAGCTGTATTGCCGAATCGAACTCTGCAGGCACACATGTCATAGGCATGCTGGTCACTCCCATCGTGTGTCCGCTCCCGCTCCTGCCTCACCTGGCACTGGCCGCATTCGCCCTTCGGGTTGGTGTAAGAGAAGTAGGATTATTATATCATTTAAAGTCTTTTAAACTCATTCTCAGCAGCAACATGTGCTATTGTTGGCATTCAGTTCAATGATGCTCAGTGATGGTGCGGTGGCGCCAGTGCAGCCGGTGGGTTGGAAGCTGGAACGGGCAGGGGGCGAGCCGAGCTGCCCCCTCAACATGTGGGCCCTGATGAGTGGCCAAGAGCGCCATGCGTGGTGTGCAGCCGGCCACAGCTGCCTTGGCCACCTGGCTGCTGCCACACAAGGCTGCCTGTGCCTGCCCACATCTGCCTGCACGCCTGCTCACCTGCCACCTCTTTGCCTGCTCACCTGCCAACTGTTTGCCTGCTTGCCTGCCACCTGTTTGCCTGCTCGCCTGCCACATCTTTGCCTGCTTGCCTGCCACCTGTTTGCCTGCTCGCCTGCCACCCGCAGCGCTGCCGCAGGGCTGCCTACATCTGCGGCACCCCCATGCTGAGCCACCCGCTCTGGCAGCGCCGCGTGGCATGGGTGCACACAGCCGTGCACAAGGTGTGCTGCCCTCAGTGTCGGGGTTAGAGACGTTTGACTTCTCAGGATGCATGGCAGGGCCAAAAAGGGGCAGGCACGAAGCCGTGCAGACGATGAGCTGGGTGCATGGGTTGCATGCTATGCGCGGTGCCTGTCCGGCTGCCTGCCTGCCTGCCTGCCTGCCTGACTGCTCCCTGCCCATGCTCCTGGCGTGTCATGTGTACTGGACTGCTTACCAGCTTGCCATGCATGTTTGTGCAGGACTGCTCGGCCAGCCCTGCCATGCATTTGTGTGCAGGACTGCTTGGCCAGCGTGCCATGCATGTGTGTACTGCACAGGCTCGCCAGCTTGCCATGCCTCACCCACTGCTGTGCACCCTTGCCCTCCCAGCCCTCCCTCCACCCCGCACGTGCCCGCCCCAACTAGCCCCCTCACCTCAACTCCTCCTCCCCCCGCCCCGCCGCCCCGTTGTTGCCGCAGCTGCCGCTGCTGGTGTTGGAGCAAGGGCCACATTCGTGCCACGGGCTGGCCTCTTCTGGCAGCCTAGAGCCCAGCGCCATCGACTGCCAAGTGTTCCTCATGTTTGCCCAGCTGCTGGGAGGGCTAGTCGTGCCCACCATACTAGCGGCCCAGCTGCACGCCCCCATGCGCACCGCCGCTGTAGCGCAGGCAGCATCCGCGCGGCGGCGGGGCAGCAGCAGCAGCAGCGGCGGCAGCAGCAACAGTGGCGGCAGCGGCAGCAGCATCAGCGGCAGCAGCAGCGGCGACGAGCCAGAGCCGCCGTGGGGAAGCGACGGCGGCGAGGAGCGCCAAGGCGGCAGCAGTGGGGGCGGCAAGTGGGGGGACAGCATGGCTGCTTGGCTGGGGTGTGCTTCTGGTGAGGCAGAGCCGCTCCTGCATCATTTGTGTGAGATCCTGGGTGGCGTCGGCGGCACTGTTCTCATGCTGGCAAGCTGGTGGCTGCTGGTCAGCCTGCTGTGGTCGTGCGCTATGCTGCTGGAGGGCAGCAGCCCAGGCGGCACCCCGCTTTCTCAAGTGTAACCTTGCAGCGCCACCGCGGCACCCTGCTCGCCGAAGCCTGGTGGAACCTTGGAGCGCCACCGCCTGCTGCCGCTGCTGCTGGCTTTGCCGCCCGTGCCGCCGGTTGCACCAATATGCGCTCACACGCCGCCGCCTTCTCGAGATCTGCCCGTGTCGATACCTGGTACATTGTCGACCCTGCCCGAGTTGTATGCCCCTGCTGAAACCAGGAATGCAGTTGTATTACCTGACCTTTTCTTCTCCATCCGCCGCTTCCTCAATCGTTATGGCTGCCATATCTGTTCACCCCGAAGAGTTGACTACATTAACAAGCAAGTTGCTGCCACTGCCATGTCACCCCTCAGCCCGGGCTAGCCCCTTGCTCTGCCCTCTAACTCCAAGATTCCTCCCTCATATCCCTCACCCCCGAAACTCTCCATGCTCACCCTGCACCCTATTCATCCCCAATATCCAGTCATGCTCTGCCGCAGTCATCCACGTCTTGTCTGCCTGCTTGGCTTGCAATGCACCACTTGGGTATCTTTGCTTCCTTCCATATATACTTCCAGCCTCTCTGCCCGCCCCCATGAATGCCCCGCCGGGCCCCCGCCTCCCCGATTTCATTCCTGGGCTTTGAACCCCATTCCTTTGCCAACACGAGCATGCTCAAAATTACAAGATTTGGTCATGTTTCAGTAACACTATGTGTGTCAAGCTCCCCCAGACTGCATGCTGCCTGCACTAGTGTGATGAACGGCTTGGTGCAATGCAAGGTTGCATGGGCAGTGCACTGCATGCTAACGTTTGCTAGTGTATAGGCTGCTAGTGGCACTCCGAAACGTGGCACTCCGAAACGCTGTGCCAACCGGTCGCCCGCCCACGTTACTGAGAAAGAAGCCCAGCAATCGGCACTTGCAGGCCACGGGGGTGTCAGTTGTGAGCGTCGGGCCTCCATATGGGTCAGGCAAAGCCATAAGCATGTCATATGTGATGCAAGATACGTCTGCCACGCGGAAGGGCAGAGTGCAGAGCATGCTGTTACACCCAGCTTGATGCTGGCGGTGGTAGTGGAGCAGCGGGGCCCAACCATCATGACAGCAAGATCTAGGTGGCAACAGCTTTCGCTTCCCGGAACGGATCGCTGGCGCGGATCGTTGCAACCGAGTGCAGACAGAGCGCAGGCAGTGAGCGCCGAGGACTCCCGCGGGCAGCAACACACCGCGAGGATGCGCGTCCAGGCAGCCTCCAGCCTCCAAGCTGCGATGCAACCGCCCACGGTTGCGCGCCGGTACCCCGGAGCTCGCAGCGCCGCGCCGGAGCCCGCCGGCACGGCTGGCAGCAGCGGCCCCGCCGCCGCCGCTCTGCGGACGCCAGCGACAACGCCGGCAGGGCTGGCTGCCGTTAGCGGCTCCCTACGGCCGGCGGCCAAGTCACGGCGCACAGCAGTGGTGCCCATGGCAGCAACCACTGACCAGTCTGCTGTGCCAGCCTCTGCTGCGGACCCTCCGGAGCTGGTGCGTGGGTGGGTGGGCTGCGTGGGATGGGATGATGCGCTGCTTACAAAGGCACAGAGAGGAGGCCCGCTCAGTACACTTGTCCGCGATTTCTTCTTGAGTGAGGTGGAGTCAAGGGACACCGGTTGATTCTTACCAACTTGGGCACGCACTTTGCATTTTGAGCCCTCTGGGTATGCCGAGTACATAGTTTTTTGTACTCATGAGAATCCTTTTTTGTGAACAATTTTATTATGGGAGACATGGATGTGCCACCTGTCTTCAAGAACAAGCCCAGCTGCCCAGTCTGCATGCCTTCTCTACGGGTTGACCCATGTCTGGGTGCTTTCAACAGGCACCCACCCGCTCTGCCACAGCCCCGACCCTGCTACCTACCCGCTGCCGCCCAGGCGGCCTGTCTTGGTACCTGATCCTGAAATTGACTATGGGTTGTCTTTCTATTCTATCCATGTTCTTTGCTGCAGGCCATCATGGCACTGGACCCAAACCTGCAGGCCCACGAGGAGCACCTGCGGTACAGGTGCGCCGGGTGACGCGGTACAACGTCCTGTGCTGCGCTGTGCTGTGCCGTACTGTGCAGTGCAGTGCTGTACTGTGCTCTGCTCTGTGCGCTGCTGTGATGTGCTGTGCTCTGCTGTGCTACGTAGAGGGATGCGCCTTCATGCCTGCCTGGGCGCATGCATGTGTTGCTTTAAAATCGCGCGGATCATTTTACCCCGCGAGCCCTCCTTCCTATGGATGTGGTGTGCCACGTGCCGTGCTTGCTGGCCTGCACCTGGTGCACTCTTCTGGTAGGCTTGAACACCGGACCATTGGGCTTGAGCAAGAAAGGGTCCAGCACATTGCCACCCAGGCTTCCATCAGTGCACCACAGAGGCTGCAACAGCTGTGCTGTGTGCTGTGCTGTGTGCTGTGCTGTGTGCTGTGCTGTGCTGACCTCGACAGTACCTGCTGTGCACGCTGCATGTGGGACCAGCGCCAGTTTCCGCCAATGCTCACCTGGACCATTATCCTGGCCTTTGTGCTGCGCTGAATCAGTGCCATGCTGTGCCTGCTGTGCGAGGCAGTGGCCGTGCTGTGCTGCAGGTGACAGCAGTACCTTACCACCCAAGCCTCCACCAGTGCCGCTCGAGGGGTCAACCCTGGCTGCGCTGTGCTGTGCTGTGCTGACCTTGACAGTACCATGCTGTGCATGCTGCAGGTGGAACCAGAACCTTACCGCCAAAGCCTCCACCCCATCAGTGCTGCACGAGGGGGCACCCCTGGCTGTGCTGTGCTGTGCTGACCTTGACAGTGCCATGCTGTGCATGCTGCAGGTGGAACCAGTACCTTTCCACCAAGGCCTCCATCGAGCAGCACGAGGGCAGCGTGGCCGAGTTTGCACGGGGGTACGAGCGGTACGGAATCGTGCGTGAGAAGGTGAGCAGGCACGGCTTGCTCCCTCTACGCCTGCTAAGCATGCTGTGCGTGGTGGGCCGCCGAAGATCCTTGCACATGGCATGGGCAGAAGACGAGCAGGCGCTCTAGGGTCCTGGAGCGCCGCCCGCTTGTGTGCCCCAGGACCCTAGAGCGCCGCCCGCTTGTGTGCCCCAGGACCCTAGAGCGCCGCCCGCTTGTGTGCCCCAGGACCCTAGAGCGCCGCCCGCTTGTGTGCCGCCGCAACTGTGCCCCGTGACAAGGCCCCACTTCCTCTGCCCCGCTGCCCTGGTGCCCTCCCTGCATGTGCCCGCCTTGCCACAGTACTGCACCCCTGTGTGCCGACATCACTTCAACCCTTACTTTGACAGCTGTACCTGCAGAACGCCACTGTGTACCGCGAGTGATTCCCGGGTGTGGTGGAGGCGCAGCTTCTTGGCGTACTTACTCCATCCCCCTATTGACGCCTGCATGTACTGCTTGCAATGCCACCTGTGCTGCAGAACGCCACTGCGTACCGCGAGTGATGCCCGGGGGCGTGGTAGAGGCACGGTTGATTGTGTCATCTGAGCACCCGTTTCCCACGTCTTCCCGTCTGTGCTGCCACTGTACCGCAGAACGCCACGGTGTACCGCGAGTGGTGCCCGGGCGCGGTGGAGGCGCAGCTGATTGGCGACTTCAACGACTGGCAGGGGTCCACGATGGAGCGGGACGATTTTGGGACCTGGAGCATCCGCCTGCCCGACGGTGCGTGCGTGTGCTTTGTGTGTCTGTGCGGCAGCGCAGTGCCTGCCAGACTGACTTGCCAAGCGTAGCACTGGCTTTGGGACTAGGAGCATCCGCCTGCCCGACGGTCAGGGTGGCTGGCTGGCTGAGTGGTATCTGGGTGTGCGGTATACTGTGCTGCGCCTGCCTGTCTTGCTGCCTTGAGCCTGTCGGGCGCGCCGCGGTTGGCTGCATGTGGGATGGGGGAGGCGGGCGGCCTGGAGAAGTGGGTGAGTGCAGCATGTGACAGTTGACCCTGCGATTTGGAGTGTGGCTGGTTGAGCATTGGCCCTCGCGCTTTTAAAATTGGAGGCACTTTCATAGGGTATCAAGGCTGAGATACAATCATGCTAAGCTGGTGGCGATCTCCGCGCTGCACTGGCATGCACCCCTTGCTTGCTTTTTCGGGCTCACAGTCTGGCTTACAGTCGGGCTTACACCCACACGCAGAGCAGTCGCTGACAGTGTGATTGTGTCTCAATTGCCTTTTCGCTGCCCTGCTGCAGTCGGCGGCAAGCCGGCCATTGCGCACGGCAGCCGCGTGAAGATCCGCATGAAGCACTCGGGCGGCTGGTGGGTGGACCGCATCCCAGCCTGGATCAAGTGGGCCACAAGTGAGAGAGGGAGAGGGAGGAGAGAGGGAGGAGAGAGGGAGAGGGAGGGCTGGGAGAGGGGGGACAGGTGTGGGCAAGGAGGGCAAGAACAGCGGCGGCTACATTTGCTCCCGCTTGGCACGACGAGCAGCAAGAGCAGTGTTTGCTCACCTATCTGTCTGTGCCTGCCTGCCTGCCTTCCTGCCGTCCCCCAGGGGGGGATGGGCGCCAAGTACATCGGCGCACCCCCTTGGTCCTTTCTTGGCACGACAATCGAGCAAACAAGATCGATGCGTGCTCACCTCACCTGCCTGCTCCATCATGCCTGCCTGCCCGCCTGTGCCTGCAGTCCCCCAGGGTGTGATGGGCGCCAAGTACGACGGCATCCACTGGGACCCTCCCGCCTCGGAGCGCCACAACTGGCGCCACGCCCGCCCCGCCCGCCCCGAGTCCCTGCGCATCTACGAGGCACACGTGGGCATGAGCTCGGAGGAGGGCAGCGTGGCCTCTTACACCTACTTCAAAGGTGGGTGAAGCATGACAGATCTCTTGAGCAGCAGTGCTGATGGATGCATTCAGTTGGGTGAGCGGGTGCTGTGCAAAGGAGGAAGGCACACGTGGGCATGAGTTCGGAGGAGGGCACCGTCGCCTCCTACACCTACTTCAAAGGTGTGTGCGCCGCTGGGTCTGCTGCCTTGACGGTGCGTTGGTTGACAGCCTAACAGCGTGTGCTGTGTCGTGTATAAGAGGCTGCAAAAAGGTCGTCTCGCTGCTTTACATAAGTAGGGAGTTGTTGTGGGTTGTGTGGGGAGGGGTACGTGGCGCATCTACGAGGCACACGTGGGCATGAGGTCAGAGGAGGGCAGCGTCGCCTCGTACACCTACTTCAAAGGTGGGTGTGGCGGGTGTCTTTAAATCTGGTGGTGGTTTAGCTGCCTGATGCGTTTAGAAAAGGAGTTTTGGGTCGTGTGGTGTGAGGCTGCTAATCGTAAGAGGCACACGTGGGCATGAGCTCCGAGGAGGGCAGCGTGGCATCCTACACCTACTTCAAAGGTGGGTGAAGGATGACAGATCCCTTGATCACTAGTGGGGTGTGGAGGAGGGAGGCACATGTGTGCATGAGCCGGGGAAGGCGGCGTCGCCTCCCACACACTCTAAAGTGACCCTGGCCTGTCTAATCACCCACCCGCAGCCAAAGGTGCCTGCCGGGCTTCAATGTTTCCCTCTGCCCTCGGCTGCCCACCGCTCGCCTCCTCTTTCCCCTGCCACTGCAACGGGTCAAATCTGTCCCTGCCCCCTACCCAACCACCCCGCTCCGCTCACCCTCTTGCCTGGTCCCCCCCGCAGACAACGTGTTGCCGCGCATCAAGAACCTGGGGTACAACGCAATCCAGCTGATGGCAATCCAGGTGGGGCAGGGTCTGTGGGGCGGGTGGGTGGGTTTATAGTTTAGGGTTTAGGGTATGGTTCCAGCTGATGGTGATTCACGTGGGGCAGGGGGGCAGGGTCTGTGGGGTGGATGGGTGGGTTTACAGGTTAGGGTCTGGGGTTCAGGGTATGGTTTTAGCTGATGGCAATCCAGGTGGGGCTGCTTTGTGGGTGGTAAAATTCAGGTGCTGCTGGGGGTTGGGGTGTAGGGTTTGAGATTCTGGTAGGGGTCATGTACCTGCTCAGGTGCATGGCAATCCAGGTGGGGCAGGCTCTGTGTGGGGCGGGTGGGTGTTAGGTCTTAGGGTTCAGGGATTGGGGCAGGGCTGCAGGCCATCCACGTGGGGCAGCTCTGGTTGGGTGGGTGTGCATTCACACCTCGAGTGCACCCATGCAATCAATTTATGATGCATTGCACTGCTGGCGGTGTGCTGGGTTGCCGGTGGGGCAGGGGGGCAGGGTCTGTGGGTAGGTGTGTGGGTTTGTAGTGTAGGGGTTTAGGGTCTGGGGTATGGTTCATGTATTACTCCACACCTCAAGGTGCATGGCCATGCAGGTGGGGCAGCTCTTGCGGGCGATGGGCGCATATCCACACAGACCTCGCAGGAGCACGCCTGCTTTGCTTCCTTCGGCGACCACGTCTCCAACCCCGCTGTCACTCGCCATGCCGCGTCTCATGCCTGGTGCCTGGTGCAGGAGCACGCCTACAACGTCCCTCCTTTGACTACCATGCCCCAGCGCAGTGTATACTTCCCATGACGCATTTCGCATGCCGTCAGCAGGAGCACGCCTACCACACCTCCCTCGACTGCCACGTCACCTGCACCACCACTCATATGCGGCCTGACGCTTTTCTCACATAAAACGCAAATTCGCATGCCTTCTGCAGGAGCATGCCTACTACGGCTCCTTTGGCTACCACGTCACCAACCCCTTTGCCGTCAGCAGCAGATCAGGTGCGTGCGTGTGGCTGAGTGGGGAGAGAGCAGTGCGAGTGGGTGGGGACAGAGCAGTGTGAGTGGGTGGGGACAGAGCAGTGCGAGTGGGTGGGGACAGAGCAGTGTGCGGGTGGGTGGGGACACATGTGTGCGAGTGGGTGGCAAACATGTGGGAAGGCAGCCGACTTCCAGGATCCGACCGGGCATCCCTGGCACAGTATTCGAGTAACTTTCCTGCGTTCTAGGGTGATTGCCATGAACCAAGTTCCACGTGCATGCCTGGTGACTTGAACCATCAAACACCCACTGGCCCGCGCGTCCCTGCAGGCGGAGAAGAACAAATGTACCAAAAATTAAAATTGAGTGTGCTGTCCCCGCAGGCACCCTTGTGAAACTCAAGTCCTTGATTGGCGAGGCCGAAGGTTTCCCGTATGCACCGCTTGCCTAATCCATCCCATCACTCATTCATTCTGTCCCTCCACCGCAGGCACCCCCGAGGAGCTCAAGGCGCTGATTGACGAAGCCCACCGCCTGGGCACTTCCCTGTGGCGACTTCCACTAACTCATCTCATCATTCATTCAATCTGTCCCTCCCCCTCAGGCACCCCCGAGGAGCTCAAGGCCCTGATTGACGAGGCCCACCGCCTGGGCATCAGCGTGCTGCTGGACGTGGTGCACTCACACATCTCCCTCAACGCAGATGACGGGCTGGCCGGCTTTGGTGAGCGAGCGTGGTAAACCATGTGTTGTTTGAGGGGAACGTGTTGATAAACCCTATGTAGACTGAGGGCAAGGTTCTGATAGATGAACCCTATCGTGAATGGGGGGACCGGGGTGCTAGCGGTGGTGCACTTACACATCTCCCTCAACGCAGACGACGGGCTGGCCGGCTTTGGTGAGGCACCGAAATGCTGTGCAAAATGTGAAATGACAAATGGGAACCGGGGGTGTTGGAGTGATGCATGATGCGTTGACACATCCCGCTCAACGCCGACGACGGGTTGGCCGGCTTTGGTGAGATCAGAGATCACGTTTGGTCGGGGGGTATTTGGGGTGGTGCATGTGGTTGAGTCCCGCATCTCATCCAAGGCAGAAGACTTCTTACAGGGCTTTGGTGCCTGGCACTGTGGCTGGTGGCCTGCCTGGATGCGGGCGCATTGGTGCGACCGCCATTCAACAGGGCAGGCATGCCGAGGTTTGTATGCAGCCTGAAGGGGCAGAGGTGCCCGAGGCCATTCACGCGCCGGCCATCCCTCATCTTGCACCCCATCACTACCAGCCTCGCCTCACCTCGCCTGCGCCCCAAGCCTCACAAGAGTATCCCTCCCTGCCTCCCGCAGACATGGGGCAGCCCGAGGAGGCAAACTACTTCAAGCAGGTGAGGCGCTGTGCTCTGCTGTGCTGTGCTTTGCATGTGTGGAGAGGGAGCGCTGTGCTGCGGCATGCTGTGTCTTGCTTTGCCATGCTGTGCTGTACAGTGCCGTGCTGTGGCAAGGGAGCGCTGTGCTGCGGCATGCTGTGCCTTGCCATGCTGTGCTGTGCTGTGCTGTGGGGAGGGAGCACTGTGCTGTGGCATGCTTTGCTGCACCATGATGTGCTGTGCGGCAGTGCATGTCGGCCGTGCTCGTGCTCGTGTGCTGCCCAGCGCCATGCTGTGCGACGGCATGTTGTGCAGTGCCGTGCCGTGCTGCGGCATGCTGTGTTGTATGCTGCAGTGTGCTCTGTGTTTGCTGCTGTGCTGTGCTGTGCTGTGCTGTGTTGTGCAGTGCTGTGCTGTGCAGTGCTGTGCTGTGTTGTACAGTGCTGTGCTGTGCTGTGCTGTGCAGTGCTGTGCAGTGCAGTGCTGTGTTGTGCTGGGCTGTGCAGGGCTGTGCAGGGCTGTGCAGTGCTGTGCTGGCCAGCACCGCCAGTGGGAGTATCACCCGCTGACCCCTGCCGCCCCATCCCACCTTGCACTTTCAGTCACTCCACACTGCCCCCTCTGTGCCTCCACCCTGCGCAGGGTGAGGCAGGTCACCGTCAGAAATGAATCACCTGCCCCCTGCTCATTGCCGCCCCATCCAACCTCCCACAACCTCTCAGTCCACTCTGCCCCTGCACTCCACCCCTCTTTCTTCACAAGGCAAAGCTGGCTACCACCGCCAGTGTGACACCCGCCCACCAACCCCGCCCGCCCGATCCCACCTCCCGCAACCTTTTTAACCCACTCTGCTCCCTCCCTTCTTTTCAGGGCGAGGCTGGCTACCACCGCCAGTGGGACTCCCGCCTGCTCAACTACCGGGGCTACGAGACCCTGCGCTACCTGCTCTCAAACCTGCGCTACTGGATCGAGGAGATGAAGTGCGTAGCGTGTGGGCATTGGTTGCTGGTTGTATGGAATATATTGTGGTGGGTAGATAAGGTCATGCTGCCTGCTCTGAACCAAGGACATGTCGTGCGGCGCTGGGGGCATTTCTTGCTGGTTGTGTGGGGTAGGAGATAGTGGTCATAGGTCAATGCTGCCTACTGCTCATGCTTTGTTGCATTGAGGAGATGCTGTGCGTCGCGTGTGTTGCCAAGCCGTGGTCGTTGTTGGGCTAAGCTGCCTGCTGTGGATGCTGTGGGGTCGCTGCTGCTGAACACGACGTGGGGGTGGGGTCGGGCGCTGGGGGTACGGATGACTGGACAGCGGGGTGTGTGTGCTTGTGGCTGTGTATGGGCGGTAGAGTTGAGGTACTGCATGTGTACGTGCATCGCCCGTGCGATGTATATTGCATATGCGATGCTACGCACGCATGCAGCACCTCGACTCGACCGCCCACACACAGCCACAACCACACATGAGCTGCTCACTCTCCACACTGTGGCTGCTCTACCTGCTCTCAAACCCGCCCGCCGTCTTCACGCTGTTGCCTTGAGCAATAAGTTGAGTTATGCCTTACATTTCAAATTTTAACAGTAACATGTTCCCTTTTGTGAAGGTTTGACAACTTCCGCCTTGATGGCGCCTGCAACCAAACCCGCTGCCCTTAACTTCTTGACCCGCGTATTGCGCTCCTTTCCAACACTTGCTGCAGGTTTGACGGCTTCCGCTTTGACGCTGCTGGCCCCCAAATCTGCCGCCCTCACCTGTTTGCCCCGCATTGCCCTCTTTTCCAATGATTGGTGCTTCACCGCCCCCTGTGACCCGTGGTCTCCTGCCTTGCTTGCCCCCCCGCAGGTTTGACGGCTTCCGCTTTGACGGCGTCACCTCCATGCTGTACCACCACCACGGCATCGACACCGGCTTCAGCGGCGGGTACCACGAGTACTTCAGCCCAGGTGGGTGGCCAGTTGTATGAAGGGCTGGCTTATCCGGTAGTAGGGGGTGGGCTGGCTGATCTAGCAGTATTGGGCGGCGGGTACCACGAATGCTTCAGCCCAGGTGGGTGGGTGGGTGTGCGGGCGGGCGGCCTCGGTGTCGCATGCCGGGGTGAAGCAAACCGATGTCCTGGGCCTGGGCAGGTGTTTGCAAAGGGGCTGGCTTTTCTGTGACTGGTTGGCGAGGGTACCACGATCACGTCAGCCCCGGTGGGTGGCCAGTTGTCTGAAGAGGGGAAGGGCCGGCTTATCTAGTAGTATTGGCCGGGCGGGACCATGAACAGGTCAGCCCCGTGGGTGGCCAGTTGTGTGACGAGGGGGTGGGCTGGCTTATCTTGTAATACCTTTTTCATTTATTTTTTTTAATTTGACATAATTTTATAAATAAATAAATAATTTAAGTAAATGATGGGGGTGTACCACGAGCACCTCAGCCCCGGTGGGTGGCATTCAAAGGATGGGAGGCAAACCCAAGTTTCGCGTTTCAGCATGCGGAGGCGCGTTTTGTGATTTCGGGGAGGGCGGTGGATGGGCAGGTATCTGCCCCTCCCCTCCCCTTCTGTGTTCCCCCACCCCAGCCACCAACGTGGACGCCATCGTGTATCTCTCATGCCCTCCTCCATCCCCCAACCCCTCCTTCTCACCCCTCCCTCTCT
>JTEE01000002.1:225407-240005 GCA_002896455.3 Chlorella sp. ArM0029B | reverse complement strand
CCGCCAGCACAACACGCACGCACGCACGCCGCCAGCTCGCTGAGCCTAGTCACTCCCCCCGCCTGCAGGAGACTTGGTGAAGCGGGAACAATCGTACAACTCGTGGAAGTGGTACCGGGATGAGCTGGACCTGTATGAGCGGGACCCGCGCCGCTGGTTCAACAGGCACGGCCAGCGCCGCGGCCTGAAGATGCAAATGACCCCGGCGGATAAAGTGGCGAACTTCATCGAAGACACGTGGACAAACTGGACATACGTATGCGGTGGCGTCTGCGGGCTGCTTTTGTACGCCCAGCACATGCACTCCCGCAGCCAGATCCAATGAGGGGCTGGCCCGCTGCCCTCACCTGGCTGACCTCACCCCTGTGGCTGCGGTGTGCCCTGGCACGCTGTGCTAGCATTGATGCGCATGCCGACTGCAATGCAGATGTGTGAAACGCGCGGCGCAATGCTTAGGCGCGAGCCATTGCCACCCCTAGTGAGAGCGCTGGGTGCGCTCCCCATGCGATGCTATTACAGCAACACACGCAGACTCAACGTACCAAGGCTTGCCACAGCGCCTGGACTGCTCACATGCCAGGCATCCTCCCTCGCACGTCTCCACAGTTAACAGCCTGCTTACTGTCGCAACAACAAGACATTCACGAATACGACGAGCCCACAGTGTGCAGCAGATGCATCACGTCCTGGCAGCCCCAAGCAGCTTGCACGCCCACTTGTGCTGCGCCCACTCCTCCTTGCTGCACGCCGGGCTGCAGAAGCGCACCGTGCGGCACACGCTGCACAGCTTGCCTCTCGCCGCCGCCTCGCTCACTCCATTCAGGTTGCTGCACCGGGGGTTGGCGCACCCTGCGCAGCACGCCAGCGCCTGTGCCCTACGCACAGCCAGCTGTTGTGCGTCTGCCCCCAGGGGATGCCGCCGCCGTGACCGTGACTGCTGCTGCTGGCTCTCAGCCGCCGGGCCCGCCGCAATGAGAGCATCGGCGTAGCGTCCCAGGCTGTCCAGCGCGGCCGTGCTGCGCTGCACATTGCCCGCTGGCCGCAGGCCCGCCAGGCGGTCTGTCATGGCAGCTGGCAGGTGCAACGCCAGCTGGCGCAGCAGGGCGCACAGCGTGCTCGTCAGCAGCCGCACCTGCAGGGGGGCAAGGCATTTAATTTGTTTAAATTATGAGATGAAGTGAATTTGGTGAACTATTGCAGCAGGGACTCCTCCAGGTGGGATGGAGCGTAGGCAAGGGAGGGCACCCGTAAACCTGCATGCACAGCAACCACACCCGACGGCTAAGCCCACCTCCTGCGTCCGTCGCTCCTCCAACAGCACAGCGCCAGCTTGGCTCAGCATGCGCAGCAGCACGCTGTGGTCGGCCAGCCTGGCGGACAGCTGCGGCTCCAGCTCTACGGCAAGCTTCAGCATGGATAGCGCCGCTTTGCACTGCTCAAAGTCGCCAAGTGTGCGGGGTGTGCCGGGTGTTGCAGGAGCAGCAACTGCTGCCTGCGGGGTTTGCATGGAAAGGGAGGCAGGGCAGCAGGTGACGGATGATGGATGCTGTGGCCCACGCCCATGTGGCACTTTGACAGAGGATGGGGGCAGATTGGAGAGTTTGCAGAACCCAACAGGTGGGCACTGGGTGGGGCCATGCTGTTTCACGGATGACAGGTTCGGTTGGACAGGAACTTAGGCTGCACAGGGATTCGAGCAGTACAAAGCACACACACACCAGCATCTTCTAGCCCCTGCCCGCCTTACGGAGGCAAGGCAACGCGGTCGCTGCCACCCAGGCCAGCCCCCGCACCTCGAGTGTCACAACCGCCAGGTCGGCCATCAGCAGCGGGACATCCATCCCAGCGGCGGCCGCCACGTCGCCGTCGCCGCCGCCAGGCCCCAGCAGCTGGCGCCACAGCGGCGCAAGCGCTGCCTCCTTGAGCTGCATCGAGAGCCAATTGCATGAGCTCTCGGGCCCGACGAGCGTGCAATCCTCGTGCCCTTTGATGGCAGCCAGGAAGAGCAGCATACCGCACTCCAGATGCCTGCATGGGCACTTGGTGAGTTGCAGCAGGAAGAGCCTTGTCAGCTCCCGGCTGAGCACGCATTGGTGGCACCAGATACAGTATTGGCACAGAGCTTGGCATAGCGCTTGTGGACGCACCCGGAACCGTCGCGTTTGATGAGAGGAAGGAAGGAAATGGGGGTGCCCCGCAACACAGCACAGCCCCCCGGCACCAGCGGGGCAGACAGCTGCCCCCAAAACACCCACCTGACTGCGTGCTCGCGCTGCTCCCCAGCCGCAGCAGCCCCCACCCGCCGACACTGAATCATGTGAAAAGTGAGCAGTGTTTCGTGGAAGACCGCGCCGAGCAGAGTGAAGGAGCCTCCGGGCGCCAGCGGTAGGAGCCCAAACACGGCAACTGCTGCCGAGTCGCCGCCGCCGCTGCTGTGCTGCATGCTAATTGCAGCTGCAGACGCGGCATGCAGGCAGCGGGAGGTGGAGACGAGCGCGGCAAACACAGCTGCAGCTGTCTTAACACCTGCTGGCGCTGAGAGTGGCGCACGCAGCAATGGGCTTGCCAGCTCAAGAGCCGCCTGCCCAAGCAGGCACACTGCAAGTTTGGTGTTGGAGGCGCCCCCCGCTGCCGCAGCCACCTGCGCTGCATCCCGCCAGCCGCCGTCTGCAGCTGTGCGCTCTGCCGGCTGGCATGGCGACAGCGCCGCCAGGCGCAGCAGCGCTTCGGCGGCCCGCAGCGCCGCTACGGCTGAGCTGGCGTCCAGGCGCGTTGCCCATATGGGCGCGGCTGTCAGGGCTTGGAAGGTGACCACCCACGTGGCCAGCAGGCTACCCCAGAATCCGCCCTCAAGAGGGCGCCAGCACCGGCTGCCAAAGCTGGCGCCGCTGCTGTCGCTGTCGCTGTCGCTGCCGCTGCCGCTGCCGCTGCCGCTGTCGCTGCCGCTGTCCCTGCTGCCGGGGCTGGCTGGCAGGGCAGACCCCTCTGCAGCCGGGGCCGCCGAGCCTGCCGCCAGTGCTGCGCCTGCCGCCTCACCGGCCGCCGCCACCTCAGCAGCCAGCTGGCACAGCAGCGGCAGGCCACCGGGGCCGCCCAGCTGCTGCAGCAGCAAGTTGACGTACTGCGCTGGTACCGCCTGCCCCCAGGCCTGCTGGTAAGATGACGCATCTCTGACGAGCGTCGCCAGCAGGCCGTGAACTGCTATTAGCAGGCCCGCCTGATCCACGCTGTCCCTGCTGCCCATCAGCTGCGGCAGCGCTGCCAGGCTGGCAACCGACTGCACCAGGTTCTTTGTGTGTCGGCCATTGCTACTGGCGATGTAGACTTCACGGCGCTGGCGTGCCTCCCTGAGACAGTCCGCCGATGCCAGCTGCACCGCTGCCCCCATGTCGCCGCAAGCGCCCGGGTCCGCCACAGCGGCCGCCAGATCGCCAGCTGGCAGCAGCAGCCAGGTGTCAGTCAGCTGCAGCAGCTCACGTTGCGCCGCGACGTCCGCTGCCAACTGCGCTGGGAGGTCGGCTTTCTCTGTGTGCAGCAGCATGAAGAGAAGCACTTGCAGGTAGGCAGTGGCACCCCGCCCACCTGCAGCGCAGAGCGGGGTAGCGGGGGGTGGCGGGTGGAGCGAGCAGGGTGATGCACTACATTGTGTAACAGGTAACACGGGGATGGACGGCCTGGCAGCAGCAGCGTTAGGGAGTGCTGCAGCTGACGCGCAGGACGTGCTGCCAGGCGCTGCCGTGTGACCGGCAGGCATGTGGAGGCACCTCACCTGCCGCTCGCAGGATGGTTGCCGTCTGTGCCACGCAGCGCACCCAGGCCAGCAGCCGCGCAGGCTTGAACTGCGCTGCCCGCACCGCCCGCCTGACACGCTCGGGGACAGCTTCCTCATCGCCAAGCAGCTTGTAAATCACGCTGTTGAACGCCGCTGACATGCACTGTAGCTGGCCGTCTAAGCACTTGATCCGGGTGCTGCCGCCAAAGTCAGCCGAGCCGGCAGCCGCCACTGCAGCAGCAGCCTCAGGAGTGGGAGCGACGGCCAGCCCGACCCGCATGAACAGGATGGGCGGCAGCACCTCCAGGGGGATCACTGCATGTGGGCAGTGGAGGCAGTGGAGGCAGGGGCCGGGGCAGTGTAGACAAACGGCACTACCCTTTGCGATGGGCAGCTAGCTGAGTCTGAGATGAGCTGAGATGATGAGAGGCCGGCAGCGGCACAGTGGGAAGGGCCGGGCCTCGCTTCCGCCCCGCGAAACAGGGACATGCTGCAGCACCCACCTGCAGCTGTCAGCAGGCGCAGCCACTCTCCCTCGCTCCAGTCCTCCACGCACTGCAGCAGCGCGTTGAGGGCTAGGCAGGCGGCGCTGGCTTGCAGGCAGAAGGCCGCGCTCGGGTCCGCGGTCAGCGCTGCCCCCGCCGGCTGCTTCTTGAGCGCAACCGCCAGGCTGCCGAGCCGGCTTGACAGCGCAAGGAAGGCGCTGCAAGCAGGTCATGGGGGTGGAGGAAGATGTGCACGGTGATGGACCGCCCGTAGGCGGCGGCTACAGACAGCCGCCGCTCGCAGCAAGTGAGACGGTCCAGTCTGTGACCCCCCGCCAGCATAGAGCGGTAGCTTTCGTGTGCGATATGCAAAGCTCTGAAGCCCTGCCCACGCACGCGCGCAAGCTGCTCACCCCGTGGCGTCCACACTCTCCAGCTCGTCTGCTTCTTGCAACGTGATGCAAGTGTCGTAGAAATCCTTGGCGGTGGAGAACGCGGCCTCGGCGTCAGTCTCGGCAGCGGGCCACTGCAGCTGAGAGGCCAGCAGCTCGGCCAGCTCCTCCAACCTCTCCATTGCGCCCAATTGCGGCGTTGATGTTCAAGCGTGATGGTCAATTGGTGTGAGATGCAGGATGTGACGGCTGCTGCGGCATGCTGTGCGTGACAGGCAGGCCAGAGCACCACTGTCCCTTGGCATGTCATCAATCGAACCCTTGGGCACAGAATGTCTAGCATCAAGCATTCCCTTGGGGCAAGGCAGGCAGGCAGGCAGAGGAGCAGGGACATTGGGTGGGCTGGAGCGTCACACATGAAATCATGGGATACACCTGCTTTTGCACACACTTGTCTACCGTTCGCTTGCAAAAACCTGTCGCGTCAACAGGTTCGTACATTGTGTGCAGCGCTCGGCATCGAGGCATCGAGGCAGCGAGGCATCGAGGCAGCGCCCGGGTGCACCTGTGGCTGTTCAGCACCATGATTTCCGTGCTGTCCTACGGCTCAGAGGTGTGCACACGTGGGGCATACAGCTGGCAGCCAAGGCAGCTGCTGGCAACGGCAGCACTGGCTGTGCTGCTGAGAAGCTGCACCCCAGCTTCCTGCGCAACCTGCTCGGAGTGTGGCAAGGCACACTGTGGCACTCAACAGCGTCGTACTGGCAGAAACCGGTGAGCGGGCACTGTGGGGGGCTGGCAGCAGGGCAGCACAGCTTGTTTCGGCAGGCAGTTGCAGCCAGTGCAGGCATGGCATGCGCACCTGGTGCCCGCCAGCCCTCCCGACAGCCGAGGGCGCAGGGATGGCTGCAGTAGGGGTGCAGCTGGACCTGGCCCACCCCCGGCCCATTTGCATTGCAGCTGTGCGCAGTGGCTGCCAGCAGCGGCAACTGCAGCTTATGCAGACAGCAGCTGCTCGCGCCGGCGCTAGCAAGCTGCAGCATTATGTGCGATACGTGTGCGGCGGAAAGCTTTCCTTGAGCCCGCCAGCATCGTCGCTCCAGCCACGTATCTGGGCGTGATACGTGAGCGTGACCGGCGTGAGGCCCTGGCGCAGTGGCGCACTGGCTCACACTGGGGCGCTGAGGAGACGGGCCGGGTGGCAGCGGACCCCCCGCGACCAGCGCCTGTGCCCACACTGTGGCAGTGACACGGAGGCAGCAGCACACATGGTTTCTCACTGCCCCCTCTACTCGTCTCTTCGCACCCGTATTGCTGACATGTGTGATTCGACACCCACAGACCTGCACACGTTTCTCCTCCCCCCCCCCCCCCCCGGCTTGCCTGTTTTGCTGCCGCATGCCGCCAAACGTGGGATGGTGCCTCCGTTGCCTTACCCCAACCCGTCCCACCCTTCGTCTCCCAGCAACCCACCCCATTCAACCATCACTCCCACAATCACACACCAGTCTATGCCCGTCCCAATTGTACAGTAGCTCTCTACACTGGTAGGATTTCCTTACTCTGCAGACCAGATCACATGTCAGGGACAATAATCGCACACAGCAGTTTGTGGGAAGCCAAGCGGGCACCTTGCCGCTGCAGCTCTGCCAGCTCCGCCTCCCGCCGCTTCAGCTGCACTTGCAGATTGGTCACAGCCCCAAGCTGTCTCTTGGGGGTCTGTGTCGCGAGTTCTTTTGCGGATAAACAGATTGTAAGCCCGAAAAGGCAAGCAAAGCTCCAGCGATAGGGCCGCGCGACGGGCGCCGGCGCCTGGCGAGCTGGCGCCAGGTTGGCGACGAGAACGATGGCGATATGGGCGGGGCGCCACAAGGACTAGTAACGCTGAACCACATCACATGTCGCGCTCTATCGCCTGCTCCGCGGCAGGCCGCCCTGGACAGCCAGGGCCTCGCACCGCGTTGCGGAGGTCTCTGCGCANCTTTCCCGCAAACCCCCGCCCATCCCCTGCGCTTCACCTCCCCCGCTCCTCCTCAAGCTCACCTGCTGCCGCCCGCCTGTGCCCAGGACCCCCCATTGCCGCGTGTTTGGCACCGGAGCCAGGCCCTTGTAACCCAACTGAGGCAAGGCCTCCCCCTCCTTCATCTGCTGCAGCCTGCTGCCACCAAGGAAGACCCCAAAGCCATGTTTGGCAACCGGGGCCAGTTCATGGCCGTGCTCTCGCCCTCCCGCACCGTGGTGGTGTACAAGAAGATGGATGAAGCCGAGGAGGCACGGCAGCGGGGGCAGGGGGGCGCACGCGGGGGCAACGGGCGCAAGTCGTGAGCACACCGTGTGACCGTGCCCACGCCTGGCCTGGCCTGAACCTTTGTGCGTCAGCTTGCATGCGCTGATGCCTTTCATTTCGCTGTGCCTTGTGCCGCCTGTCAGCCTGTCGCAACCCTGCACACCGCTCTGAGTTGACCCGCCCACCGCCCGCTGGCGAGCCCCCACTTGTTCGCTATTCAAGCCGACCTTCTTCCCCATCTGTTGACCAGCCCACCCCCATCCCTGCTTCTGTTTCGTTCTGCAGTCCATTCCACCCCTTGTTGCGTCTCTTCGAGTGAGCCTGCCAGCACTATCTTACAATACATTACATGCCGGGGGGCGACGTGGCCTCCCAGAACTGTGTAGGTCAGCCCGGTTGCAGCACTTGTGTGAGATCCCGACTGATTGTGGCAAGCAAAACCCCGTGTGAAACGTGTCCACTCGCCCTCTACTTGCACAGCATATCCCAGCTATGCGAAGCTTCCTCCCATCTTGACATCAGCTGGGCGGATGTGGGCAAAGAACAGAGTGCATCTGCATCCCTCAGGCGGAGGTGAACTTGGTGACGGCCTTGGTGCCCTCGCTCACGGCGTGCTTGGCCAGCTCGCCAGGCAGCACCAGGCGCACGGCGGTCTGGATCTCGCGGGAGGTCAGGGTGGGCTTCTTGTTCACGCGGCTCAGCTGGAAGCGGGGGGAAGGAGGGTGGGAGGGGGCGGTCAGCAGGGAAGGGAGGGAAGAGGCAGCACGGGCAAGGCTGGGACACATGCAATTGGAAAAGCGGTGCAAATGGAAAAGCGATGCTCAGGTGGGCATAGCTGCTCAGGCACATTGCCGGGCAAGGGCGTTACTACGCTTGAATCTCACATAACCGAGTGGCGCTACTGGTAGACCGGTAAGAAGGCGCGGCACGGTGTGCTGCCCCAGACCGGTAAGAAGGCGCGGCACGGTGTGCTGCCCCAGATGGCGCCGCCCCGTCAGCACTGCCGCCCCGTCAGCACTGCCGCGGTGCATTTGAACAACGCCCTTGGCTTGACACAGTTGCTGTCGACACTGCCTTCCACACACCCACACCTCACCTGCGCCGCCGTTGTGGCAATCTTCTCAAACTGGTCTGCACAGGGATGGCACACGGGGGGTGGGTAGTCAGCAGGGGGTGCGGCAGGAGCGGTGGCTGGCGTGCACAGCGAGAGATGCAGGGAGGCCCCGGAGGCTGCATGCACTGTTGGCTACGCTGGCAGTGAGTGTGTCTCGGCACAGGCTGCACCCGCAGTTGAAGCCCAGCCGTGCTGGCAGCACCACGCCTCCCTGCCTGCTGCCCTTCCTTCCACTACCCTGGCAGCACCAAGTCACCCTCCCTGCCTTCCCTCCCTTCCAGTCACCAATGGCAGCACCAAGCCACCCTCCCTGCCTGCTGCCCTTCCCCACCACCACCCAGGCAGCACCAAGCCTGCCCCCCTGCCTGCCCTCCCTCCCCACCACCATTGGCAGCACCAAGCCTCCCTCCCTGCCTGCCTGCCCTTCCTCCCCACCACCCAGGCAGCACCAAGCCACCGTGCCTGCCTGCCCTTCCCACCACCATTGGCAGCACCAAACCTCCCTGCCTGCCTGCCCTCCCATCCACCACCCTGGCAGCACCAAGCCTGCCTGCCTGCTGCCCTTCCTCCCCACCACCCTGGCAGCATCAAACCTCGCTGCCTGCGTAGTCCTGCCCCACTGTCCCGCACACCCGGTGCACTCAGAGGGGAGCTTCTGGCTGCCACTCACAACACAATTTTCTACCATGGTAGAAAGCAAACGTGCAACCTCCTCCTGGGGCCTCCTCGGGGCCTCCCTGGGCTCCCCCTGGGGCCTCGCTGCCTCCCTGCCTTTCGCCTTCCTCAACATGCTTTGCTTTGCCCAAACCTACCCGTGATGAAGGAGTTGAGGATGGCCATGGACTTGGAGGAGATGCCGGTGTCGGGGTGAACCTGCGGGCAGGGGGGGGGAGGGGGGGGGTGGCGGGCGGGCAGGTCGGGCAAGCACACAAGCAAGGAAGCAGTGCACTGGCAGCAACATAGACACCAGGCAGGCAGGCAGGCAGGCAGGCGGCAACACTTTGTAGGGAAGGTCAGCCACATTGGGAACAAACCCTTGAAAGCATTCCTGCAAAACCACCATTCGTCCTGAAAACTTCAAACCACTACATCCCCAATCGTCCTGCTCACCTGCTTGAGCACCTTGAAGATGTAAATCTGCATGCCAGCAGCGGGAGAGGGCGGCAGGCAAGGGTGGGTCAAGGGAGGCCAGCGGATGTGTGCAAGCCAGGGGGAGGCCTGGGTGTGCCAGGCAGCCGGCGGCAGTGTGCCCTACGTGGGGCCATGCCTGGTTAGCCGTGCAGGGCGTGGAGGGCAGGAAGAGGTGCTGGGGTGGCTGTGGGGCGAGGCATGGGCTGCAAGGTGCCCCGCTGCCGCCCCGCCCCCTGCCTACCCTGGTCCCGCTGCTTGCTGCGCTGCGCTGCTGGCACTCCCAAGGTACGAAGAACCAACCCACACACTGTGTTCAGATTCCGCTCTCTGCCTGCTCAGTTTCGGCTTAACCATTGCTTGGGAGAACAACCCCGGACACAAGTCCCCCCCGCGGCACTCGAGGCAACACACGCACATTGCTGAGAGCAGAGGTGCACATTTTGTGGTTGGTTGAATGCAACGGGCGCACCTTGTAAGATTCCACTCCCTTGGGCCCGCGCTTGCCCTTGCCCTTGCCCCCCTTTGCCTTCTTCTCGCCCTCCGCGGAGGGCGCCTTCTCAGGCTTCTTCTCAGCGGGCGACTTGCCTGCGGTGTGCGGCAGGGGGAAGCGGGGGGACGACAGGCGGGCGGGCGGGCAGGCGGCGGCAGTGATTGGCGGCAGCAAAAGCGTGCAAGGGGGAGCCACACTTGGCAGGGCTGAACCGCCGCCGGGATCCCCCAGTGTTTCGTGTGCCATCGAAATGCAGTTGGCAGAAGAGAGGCGGATCCTCTGGCTGTGAAAGGCATGCCCGCCGCTGCCAAGCCCGCCGCCCCGCCGGCGCCTGACCGGCAGAGGAAGACGCCCCGCTCTGCGCGCCATATGTATCGGGCCCGCGGCGGGCGCCTTGGCATCATGCGCAGACGTCGCCAATGCCCGCCGAGCGCCCGGGGCTGATGGAATGGCGCGATCGAGCGAAAGCGCTGTCGTTCCTCTTAACCAGAAGCCTGCGCACCTCCGGACTTCTTGGGCGCCATGGTGTCGAGTAAGAAGCGCCAATAGGGGCGCGGCCAAGAAGAAGACTGCATGATGTGCCACCTCAACGGCGGCGCCCGCCGCAGCGCGCCGGAACTTCGCAGGTGTGCCCTTTGCAGGCACACCCCGGCGAATAGATCAAACAGGGAAGCACTAGAGCTAGTCTCTAGGAATTCAAATCGTGCCTGTCGCGAGGGGGCATGCCAACATGCTGGCGTTGCACCTGCGAAAGAGAGGGCGGTGGGGCACCGGGCGGCGGTGCACACAGCAGGGGCGAGCTGTTGAGCTGGCAGTGTCCCCTTGGCTCCATCCGTGGCCTGCCCCTACTTCTGCCTAACCATAAAACAGAGCTAGGCCGCCATGAGCTTCGAGATCAGCGAAAGCTCCGTCCTGAAGCTGAGCAGTTTGGCTGCCGGCGGCGCCGCTGCCGCCGTGCTCCTGGCCCCAGACAAGTTCCAAGACGCAATCTACGAACAGGTGCGGCGCCAGCTCCGGCTTGCTCGGCGTCCGAGGCGCGGCATGCACTTGTTTTTGGCGCCTCGAACGTAGCCAGCCAAGAGAGGCGGCCACACCTCGAGAGGCAGATCTGCTGGCTGTGCATCAAACCAGGCAGATGTGTCAGCGGCTGCGCCTGGCTTTTACCAGCGTCCAAGGGCGCAATGGTGTCCTTTCCCTCTACCTCAGCAGTGCCTGCGGGCGGCGGGCACCGCCCCTCCCAGCAGCGGCCAGCAGGGTCTTGTGCACCGTGCAATGGGACATCCTGTGTGTCTGCCAGTTGCCTTGATTGAACACAGGCCGAGTCCTCGACCTAAACCAGTGTGCCCTCTGTGCGCCCTGTCCCATGCCGGCCCCCCCACATGCTGGGTGCAGAGCGTGTAGCGTGCCAGCCTGTCGGTGACCCACCACCACGGCATCACCCTTGCTGGGCTGGCAGGTCAGGCAGGTGGCACTGGCAGCTGCCCAGTAGCTGCCTAATGCCAGCGCCTTGGTGTTCTGTTGGCTTCCTCAACCTCGTGGACGCCTTTGGACCGTCACCATCCTCTTCCCTTTTGCATGCATGGGGCGCTCAACTGCAGGGCACCAATGCCAGCTCACCCGTGCCACCTGGCATGGCTTCATCTTTCTTGCCTCTAGCGCTCAGTTGCCCTGGCCTGTCTTCCCCTTCTTTGTGGCCTGGCATGCAAGGCTAATGGCTGTGGCGGTGCCTGCCGACCTCGCCACTCAGCGTGGCGCTCTGGGCGCTGCTGGCGCCACCTGGCTGGCCTCTGGGCTGCTCAACATCCAGGAGACAGCCGACGGCCAGACGGTGGGTACGCTACACGCTTAGAGTTGTGACTGTCTCACACTGCAGCTTCTGTGTGCATCCTGGCAGCTCCCAGCTCCTCTGGAACACAACAATGCCCTTTCCAAAGGACTGCCCCTGTCCCGCCCCCCGACCCTGGCCATCTGCTGCAGAAGAAGAGCACATAGTGCTGCAATACGCAATACGGCATGGCCGCCACGAACTGCGTGCTGGGTGCGCTGTGCCTGTGGAAGGCATGCTCTGGGAAAAACTGCGGCGCGCGCAAGGCTGAGTGAGGGAGGGGACGCCTGTGGAAGGCTTGCTCTGCCAGCAACGGCATCGGGCGCAAAGCTGAGCGACAGAGGGGACGCCTATGGAAAGCACAGGCCTCGAGGCGGCGAGCGGCTAGAAGGTGGGAGCGGGGGTTCTTCTAGGGTTCATGCCAAGCCACGCTAGCACGGCAGAGCATCATGTGTCAAGCACCCAGCTGCGTCCCCACACTTGACATGTTCATTCATGAACAGGGGGAGTTGCGAGTGAGCCACGCTGGCCAAAGCTAACACCCAATTCGCTACCCAATCCACCTGTCATGATAGGGCACTTCCTCAACAGGATGACACCCTGTGAGCATTTTGCCTATGCTTGGTGGCTGTTTGCTGGCAGGACGGGCTGACGGCGGCACACGTCTCTGCCCTCTGGCAACACCTCTGGGCTCACTGTCAGTGCATTACGTGCCGGGCAAAGCAAAGCAGTGCAAGCATGGTCGGTGAGTGCACGAGGAGCAGTACAGGGGGGAATTGGGCGGCGCAGGTGTGGCCGGATGCAAGGCCCCTCGCATGGCTAGGGCCAGGACAGGAGCATAGAAAGGAGGGCCCGTGGAGGTCAGGAGCATGTGCAAACTCCAGCTCGGGCGCCAGCGCCGGACGCGCTGGCGCCAGGCTGGCGATGAGCGCATCACATGGGGCAACCCTGCCAGGCCTTGAGGAACAGTTTATTAATTGCCCGTCATTTTTTACGGGCTGGCTCAAGTTTGCCCGTAGAAGGCCCAAATTGGGCCAAAAAGTCAGTTTATGGGTAGAAATGGCCTCCCTGCATGCTGCCGCACCCAGCCGTGACTAGTCCTGCCCCGTCCGCTGCATCAAATACTCATTTATAAACAAAAACATGCCTCAGCAACCCTCAAACAGCAGTGAGAGAAGGGAAAACACATAAACAAGCATGCCTCGAGCACCATTTCAAGGCTGTTGTTGCTGTGCCATGCCGCCAGGGCTGCCGCTGCTGGCCAGCCCCCCCCGGGTTGAGGCTGCGGCTTGCTGAGTTGCTGACTTACATACAGCTTGCTTCAAAACGACACCTCGGTTATGCTGGCAGGCTCTTGTAAGAGCAGACAGAAGCTGAGCGGGCTGTGCAGCCTCCTTTTTGCCAGCCTTGCTGCTGACACTCAATGGGCGACTGCGGTGGCGGCGACGGCAGGTGAGCGGGGACAGGGGGAGCAACAGCAGCAGCAGCGATAGTGCCGATGCGCCAAAATGGGGACACAACAAGCCAAACCGGTGCGATTCGGGCAATCGTGAATTTTTGCGATGTACTGCCCCTGTACCTCCGACGGGCCGCCTGCGGCGCCTCCGAGTAATTTTGCCCGTTCCGCCGACGGGATTCTCTCCGCCTTTGCCCGTTTGGGGCTCTCGGATTCTTTTTTTTGCCCGTAAAAACGGGCAAACGGGCCGTTCCTCAAGGGTTACCCTGCCAATGATTTTGGGCCCGGCTGGGGAGCGACCGCTGGCCGCTGAAATCTTGCATTCACTATGTTATTAGCTTAAAGGCAGAGTTTGGGGCGAATCGGCGATGGCGTGCTGGAAGCCCGTGCTGCGCCCTTGGCCTCGCGTGCTGAGCTGGTTTCGCGGCGAAACGACAAGCCTATCGCCCCGGTGGCGGCACCGGCCTCTTCAGGAGACCACCTTCTACCGGGTCGTCTCGGCGCGGTTTGCGCCCAACAGACGGGGCGAGGACCGGTTGGCGAGTCCTGAGATCAGCTGTGCACCAAAACGCCCCGAGCCAAATTTCAGCCTGAAACTGCCTCCGCCCCCTCCGCCGCATTGCATATGCCTTTTAGACAATGTCAAAGACTCTTAGAGCGCACGGGACCGGCGGACAGCGGCGGGAGTTGTTAACACGGGAAGTGACAAGCGTGCACACAGCTTCATGCGGGCTTGCGCCCCCGCCTATCAACGACAGTTGCGATGTAAAAACTCCCGCCGGCTGCGCGCCGCCTGCAAGCTCCAGCAGGTGACCGTGGGGGGTGCCACCTGGGCGCCGACGCTCACCGGGCACCCTGACGGCAGGGGCCCTGAGGCTCTTATCGAGCACGAGTTTTGCTAGCCCCGCCCTTCCCAAGAGTCTTGATAGGTTATGGAAGATATATGGAGAGGTGTCGGCGGATGGCAGGGCAAATGCGTTGCATGGCAAGTGTGGGCATGACGGCGGCTCGACCCTCCGCCGGTGCCCCGCTGCCGCCCTCGGCCCATGCAGTAAGTAACTAACTGGGAGGACCCATAGCTGCCCCACGCTTATCCCAGGAGATGCAAACACCCTTGCAGGCCATTCGCTGCCGGTTTGTGATGCTGAAACGGCACTTACAGCAATGGCGGCACGGGGCCGGCACGCGCCGCGGCATCCTCGCCGCCGACGCCCGCACGGTACACTGGTAGTGCACCATGCTTGTGGGACACAAACCAATGCCTCTAGTGGCATAATGGGTCATGCTGAGGAATGTTGAGCTGCTTGGAGCCTCAGTGTTGGTGGCAGGAGGGCAGCCAAGTGGGTGGGGGGCGGGAGCGGCGGCGGCAGGCTGGCGGCGGCTCCCCATCTGGGGCTTCCGGCTGCCTCCCCGCCCGTCCACTAGCCCTCATTCAGTGCCTTATATCATACATATATGCTATACAATGCTGCAGCGACGCTGGAGCCCGCCAGTGAGGTGCTAGCGTTCAAAGCTGGCTGAGGCCCCCTGCCAGCCATGGCGGTCCCAAGTCCTTAATACTCAACCCCGAGCCCGATGGAGTGCGCCAATCCCTGGTTCCACTCCCATATAAGTGATTTAGCCAGCGAGGCGCCTACCGGGCGCAG
>JTEE01000002.1:197171-215865 GCA_002896455.3 Chlorella sp. ArM0029B | reverse complement strand
ACCCACCTGTTTTGCATGATGATCACCGCCCCCTGCAGTATGGCCCAGCACAGGAATGTCTGCACGGAGCGCGCCACCGAGGGGGAGTCCACCGGCAGGCTGAGCATGAGCATGGAGGTGGCGATGGACCAGTAGTGGTGGTGGATCCACCTGCGCCGGGAAAGAAAAGGAGGAAGAGAAGAAGAGGGGCGGTGAGGGGCCAGGCTCAGCATGAGCAGTAGTGGTGGTGGATCCACCTGGGGCGGGAACGAAGGGTGTGTGGGGGGGCAAGGAAGAAGGGTGGTGGGGGGTCGGGGACAGAGGGAGCATGTATCTCCTGCACTGATGCACCATCAGTGGTGAATCCACATGCGGCGGGAATGGCAAGGGGGAAGGAATCAGGGTGAAGCGGGGCGGTGAGGGGCCAGGCTCAGCATGAGCGTGGAGGTGGCGATGGGCCAGCAGTGGTGGTGGATCCACCTGAAACAATGCATTGGAGGGAGCAAAAGGGAGGGGTGGGGAGGGGTTCAGGAGCAATGCGAGATGGACCAGTAGTGGTGGTGTGAATGGGACGGTGGAAAGAACAAGAAAAGAGGGGCGGTGAGGGGCCAGGCTCAGCATGAGCAGTAGTGGTGGTGGATCCACCTGGGGCGGGAACGAAGGGTGTGGGGGGGGGCAAGGAAGAAGGGTGGTGAGGGCTGGGGGGTAGGGAGCACGCCCAACGGCAATGGGCCAGTAGTGGTGGTGGATCCAGCTGCGGCGGGAATGAAGAGGATGAAGAGAAGAAACGCGGTGGAGGGGCAGGCTCAGCATGAGCGTGGAGGTGGCGATGCGCCAGCAGTGGTGGTGGATCCACCTGAAACAATGCATTGGAGGAAGCAAAAGGGAGGGGTGAGGAGGGGGTCAGGATCAATGCGAGATGGCCCAGTAGTGGAGGTGTGAATGGGACGGTGGAAAGAACACCAGGGGTGGGGCGGGGTCCAGAGCAGCGAGAGATGGACCAGTATTGGTGGTGGATCCACCTGCGGCGATGCATTGGAGAGAAAGGGAGGGGTGAGGAGGGTCCCGAGCAACGAGAGACGGGCCATTAGTGGTGGTGGTGTGGTGGATCCACCTGCGGTAGGAGTGGGAGGCAGACGGGAAGAGTGTGGTGGAGGGGCCAGGAGCAAAGAGAGCACTCCCCCCACCCTATCCCATGAGACCGTTGCTGGCCTCCCGTGGACTTGAAATGTGATTGGCTGATTGATTGATTGAACAGGCAAGCGAACCCTTCCTGGCTACTTAATGAGCAACACACAGCGTGTTTTCAACCAATGTCTATACCGTTGCTTGGCCCACTTGCTGTCATCCTTGCTGGGTGCCCACATGCGCGCGCTGTGCCCCCCGCTGTGCCCCCGCTGTGCTCACCATGGCCGTATGTGGCTGCCGTTGACCTTGAGCACGCTCTCCCGCATGGCGCTGGCGGTGTAGAAGTACAGCATCCAGCAGAGGAACATCTGGCAGCCGACTGCGGGCAGCAGAGGGGAAGGGGAAGGGGTTGGAGTGAGTGATTGCAAGAGCAAAATTCCAAGCACAAAACCATTTGGCAGCCGACTGCCGGCAGCAGAGGGAGAGGGAGGGGAGGTGAGAGAGGGGTTGGAGGGCAGGGCGGGTGCAGTGGAGTCGGAGGTGTGCAGCACCCAGCAGAGGAACAACTGGCAGGCGACTGCAGGCAGCAGACGGGAGGAGGGAGGGGAGGGGGGAAGGGGTTGAATTGGAATGATTGCAAGAGCAAACTTCCAAGCACAACCATTTGGCAGCGACTGCGGGCATGCCACAGATCCTCTCTGAGAGACCGCAGGTGATGGTGTTATGCCCTCCCCAACCTAGGGCGAGTGTGAACCGCCCGCATGCCTCTGCCGCCCCCAAGACCCAACCGCAACGTGGGCGGCGGTGCCAGCCCCCTACCTATGAGCAAGGGGGTGAGGTGCCTACCGCCTGCATGCCCCTGCCACCGGATACCCCACCCACCACAACACAGGCGGCGATGCCAGGCCCCCCACCGCCCCAGCTCCCCGTACCTATGAGCAGGGGTGTGAGGGTGAACTGCTCGTGCGCCTCCCGCACCGCCTTGGCACGCACCAGGCCCACCAGCAGCACGCCAGCAAAGGCGGCCATGGTGTAGGCTGCACAGGCAGGGGGGGCAGGGGAGAGGTGTTTGCTTTGAAAGAAGGAGAAGGTAGGTTGCCAATGGCACTGCATCCTTGGCGCAGGCTGCACAGGCTGGGGTGGTGGGAGAGACGATGGGCGGCAGGGAGGGCGGGGTGAGTGCAGTGGTCTATGGGGACAAGGAGGTGCGGACGGAAACTTGGCACAGGCAGGGGCCGGCCTGTTGACATTGATTGAATCAAGGTTGAACCACCACACAAACCACACATTCTTCCCCACCCCTAAACCCAGGTGGCCTAACACCCACGTTCCAGAGTGCCCGTGAGCGACACCTCGCACAGACACCTCGCGCTTGTTTTTGTCAATCCCACCCCCACCTGATCTGTTCCTGAACCTCACATACTCCTCCTTCAGCTTGATGCTTTGGTCCTGAAGAAAGGAATGAGACAAACATTTCTGTAACACATGCAAAATGCGAGGGTACCTGTCGTAAAGAACCGGGAGGAAGGCAGCGGGAAGAGGGGGAAGTGGGGGAGGGGCGGGATGCCAGGGCCACCTGCGCGCCGTCACATCATCGTTGTGGGGTCCTCCTCTGCTGCCTTGCCTCCCGGACGCCCCCCCCCCCACCGAGGCCTTCTGCCACATCACCACCCAGTACTGCCACCTCTACAGAGGCTTCTTCTTTTTCTGTCACCTCACCCCCCACAACGCCCCCCCCCACACACACATTGAGCGCCGCCAGCCAACCTGGCGGCCTCCTCTGCCGCCTCACCTCGCAACTGCCGCACCGAGAACCGGCGCCTCTGCTGAAACGCACACGGTGTAGCGGGAAGGCAAGAAAAGAAGACTGTCCCTACCGCCGGGATCTGCCACTCAGCGGGGCCCACACACCTTCAGGCGGCCTCCCCTGCTGCCCCACCCTCCCGACCACCACTTTCTTTGCTTGATTACGTCAAATTGAGTTACGCGGCCCCCTTAAAAGCCCCCATGCCCCCCATACACACCTTGCGAGCCGACACCACGTTGCAGCAGGGTCCCAACATGAGCTGCAGGATGGCCGGCAGGCGGGCGTGGCTGAACTTGCGGCTGCGGGGCGGGGCGGGGCGGGTGCATGGGGCAGGCGGGGGAGGGGGGAGAAGTGGCGAGTGAGTGGCTGTGAAGAAGGGCGGCAGCAGGGGCAGGGCAGGTGGGGGTCAGCTGAGCTGCCTGTTGAACAGCCGCCCGACGACCGCCGCCCGCATCTGTGCCGCGCTGCGCTGCGCTGTGCTGCCCTTCTCCCTCCCCAGCCACGCCCCAGCTGCAGGCAAGTCACTGTGTGCCTGCCTGCCTGCCTGCCTGCCTGCCTGCCGAGCTTGGGTGCCAGTTGGGGACGCCCCTGCGCTGCGCCGCGCTGAGGTGGTGCACACCACCCGCTGCCCGCCCCCTCACAGGGCTCCCCTCAAGTGCCACCCAGCCGCCACCCCGCCAGCCGGCCCCAGCCGCAGGCGCAACGGCAGGCCGCGCCTCCCACCCAGCATGTGCAAGCTATGCCGTGGCCCCGCACCCCCCTACCTGTCCCCCATGCCCACCACCATGCCCCCACACCTGTGCCCCCCCTCGCCCCCCAGCCCCCATTCCCATAATGGCATACCCTTAACGGCAGACACGTATGGCAAACCCCCCGGTGTGCCCCTGCTCACAGGTCGCCTCCGGGTCCCGACCCCTTGACCACGCCCCGCGCGCTCTCCAGCGCCTGAATCACGTCCACCCAGTCGTCGTCCCGGGCCAGACCCTTGGACGCCTGATCCAGCAGGCGGTCGATGTTGCGGGACAGCATGGCCACCTACGGCAGTACAACAGGGGGAACAGGGGGGAGTAATCACATTTGGGAACGCAGGTGGGCGGTTTACAGGACACAGGCAGTGAGGTGTATGGGCCAGGGCGCATGTAGGAGGGGAGGGGGGTCAATGTTGCGGGACGGCATGGCCACCTGGGGCGGAGGGCGGTACACAGGGGTAAAGAATGGGGAGGTGATTACTTGGGTGCTCCATCTGGCAGGCGGTGGGTCCTGCAAGACAGCATGGCAACCTGCATGGCAGCAGGGGCAAGCGAAAAGCACAAAAGACGCCTGAGAGGCAGTATGCAGGGGAGGCGTGCAAAGGTGGGCGGTTGACGGCCCCGCTAGGGGATGTAACAAGCGGTGGGTGCTGCGGGACAGCATGGCCACCTGGGTCGAAAGCATAGTCCAAGCAAAACCACTTCAGATTTCCACTAAAGTATGGGGCACACACGAGGCGCGGAAGTGCAGTAATACTCGCATGCTTCAGCACATGCTTCAGCAACCTTGCCCGCCTGCCCTCACACGTCTGTCTGGCCTTTGGCCTCCGCCCCCTCCTCACCCCACACAGCAACCTCTGGCACTGCCCGACCCGCACCTGCTTGCCCCAATCACCCCAAGAAATTTCCCGTCTCGTGAGACCGCTCGTGGCTCCATATGGACATTAAGTGTAACAACTTCACAAGCCCGCCCGCCCTGCCCACCTCATCAGCAAAGCATCCCTCATCCCCTCCTGCCCAACCTCTTTTGCAGACATCCCCTCGTCGCCCAAAGCCCCCGCCTGCCCACCTCATTCAACCGCAGCATCCCGTCGTCCCCTCCCAGATCCGCCCAGTCCTTCATTCCTTCGTTCGATTCCAGCGCTGCCCCGGGAGCATGAGTCTGCACATCATACCATAACAAACCCTCCCCTCCGTTGCCCACCTCATCTGCCAGCGCATCCCCCTCGCTGGTCAGCCTCTTGCTGTACCCCGCAGCGCGCTGGCTGAGGTTGCGCCTGCAGGAGGGGAGGGCGGGCAGCGGGAAGCAGGCAAGCGGAGGAAGCAGGTGAGACGAGGTGGGAGGGGGGAGCAGCATGAGGGCGCGAGTCACAGCGCAGCGTCCCTCATGCTCTCAGGGACAGGGTTCAGGCTGCGGGTAAACTCCTGGGCCCAGTAAGCCTGGCCATTGGCCGCGCGGCGGCGCCGGCGAGCGGCAGCGCGGCGGCGGCGGCAAGCGGCGGCACTAGGGCTCTTTGCGCGGCCCCAACATTTACTCCTGTGGGCACCCATTCCGCGTCGGAACCGCCTGCCGACACTCACGTCTGGGTCAGAAGGTGTTCCGCCTCTCGTGTCGCGTCGGCGACCTGCACAAGGGGAAGGTAGCGCTCAAGGTTGAGTCCCTCGCCCTGCGCCCTTCCTGCACGCTCCAAAACCCTCGGATCGCTTGCCTGGACTGACATGGCCGCTGCGTCGGTCCCAAGCGGCCGGCTAGGCACTGGGGCGATCTGCAGCCTCGCGGCTGGTGGCTGGCGCTCTCGGCAGCGGCGGTAGCTTAGTCTGATCAATGCGATGGCCATGCGGGAGCTCGCGCGACACGCAGACATTGGTGGCCGCTCCTTTCTTGGCCATGCATGAGCTACCGGAACCCCCGAGCTCAGGCCCGCCATCGCCCTCCCACGCTAGCACATTCCCCAATCGGCACCACCATGGCTTCCCAGGCAGTGTGCAAGAGCGCGCAGACGGTGGTGGGCGCCACCCTGCGCACCTCGGTGCGCCCTGCGGCCCCCGTCAAGGCTGCCATGGCTCCCATGCACACCGGGCGCACCTCGGTGTTTGCTCCCCAGCGCCCCATGGTCGCCCGGGCGGCCCGCCGCTCCGTGACGGTGCAGGCGGCCAACGGGACTGGGCTGACAATTGACCTGCGCGGTGAGTGTTGGCGGACGTGCACGTGGTTGCAAGAGTGCAGACGCGGCGCTGCGATCGTCGAGCCGCTCACCTGAAGCTTGCCGCCGCCGCCCGCCGCTGCAGGCAAGAAGGCGTTTGTTGCCGGCGTGGCCGATGACCAGGTGCGCCGCTGCTGGGTGCTGCCAGTATTAAGCCTGGGCAGCTGCCGCTGCCGCTCGTTGCCCTCTAAATGACTGCTTCCTTGACTGCCTTCAATCTGGCGCCGCCACGCGAGGTGGACCAGCCAGATTCCTGCTCCTCAACTCGCCCACTACCCCAGGATTCTTGTGTTGTGTTGTGCTGCACTGCGCAATGCTGTGCTGGTGTTGTGCTACACATTCTGTGCGGTGCTATGCGGTTGGGAGCCCTCTCTTCTCTCAGCAGGGTCCTCCAGAATCCTACTTGACNTCCTACTTGACATCACCCCCGCCCCCCCCCCCCCGGACGTATTGGGTTTGCCAGTAGCTGTTCCGTCTCTGCTCTCCCTTGGACTGCTCCTGGCTGCCCCTCTGGCTGCCCCTCTGGCTGCCCCACTGTCGGCTCCTGCCCCGGCTGCCGATGCGCTGATAATAGCACAGGCCTTGCTTTTTTCTTCAGCATTTGGAAGCCGCCTTGTGCCCTGACAGCACAGGCCCACCCCCAATCACCCCCATCTGTGTTTGCCCCGGCATACTGTATACAAACAAAACATACCTGCCTGGCCCTGCTCGACCCTGCTGCCTCCTCAAGCCTTTGGTGGTTGTTTGCCGCGTGCCTGGCTGGCCGCCTGGCCCCGCCACGCCCAACGCCCTCCCTGACGCTGCCTGCCTGCCCGCCTGCCTGCCCGCGCCCTGCAGGGCTTTGCCTGGGCCATCTCCAAGTGCCTGGCAGAGGCGGGAGCCGAGATCAGCCTGGGCGTGTGGGTGCCCGCCCTCAACATCTTTGGTGAGCAAAGAAAAGACAGTGAAAAAAATGATTGTGAATTCGACAGGAATGCTCTGTTTGATGCAAGTGTGGGGAGAGACGGAAGTAACAAGTAACGTGGTGTAGGATGGCGGCACGTGGGGGTGGGGCGGGCGGGCGAGTGGCTGGAGCAGCCGTATGGGACGTGTGGGCAGGGCGGATGCAAACGGTGGTTTGCATGTCATTGAGTGTGTTGCCCTCTTGTGATGAGCTGCACTACTATGTGGGAGTGAGCAAGCGGATGCGTAACGACACCATATCCTGAGCCAGCATGGCACATTGTTACGTGTGGCCACCTGCCAGCAGTGGGTGGACGCTCCAAATTGTTGACCCATGCCCCATTGCACACTTTGGGCACCCTTGCTCCCCCCGTTCGCTTCCCCCCACCGCTGCCCTCCCTTCTGCCCTCCCTTCCCGGAGACTTCCCTGCGCTGCGTCAAGGTTGACAGGAACCGCCGCCTGCTCTCAGCCCGGTGTGCCGCCCACACCTCCCCTGTATTCATCCATCCCCCCTGCTGCAGAGACCTCCCTGCGCCGCGGCAAGGTTTACAGGAGCCGCCGCCTGCCTGTCCCATTTCACGGCTTCTCACATGTCTGTTTTCCTCCACCCCTCTGTCACCTGTGCCAGCAGCGAACCTCCCTGCAAGTTTGACGAAAACCGCCGCCTGCCTATCCCATTTCCCGGCTTCTCACATGCCTGTTTTTTTTTGCACCCTGTCACCTGTGCCTGCAGAGACCTCCCTGCGCCGCGGTAAGTTTGACGAGAACCGGCGCCTGTCCAACGGGCAGCTCATGGAGTTTGCCAACATCTACCCCATGGATGCCGTGTTTGACACCATCGACGACGTGCCCCAGGATGTGAGCGGCTGTAGGGGTGCCCTGCTGTGTGCTTTGGGATTTACAAAAGGATGAAACTGTTGGTCACTCGAAGCACCTTTGGCATGATAATAAGATTGGCATGCTAATGAGACTGGCGTGCTGCCTGCCTCGTCTTGCCCCTGGATTCGCTGTGCCCCTGCCCTACCCACCCACCGCCCTGCCCTGCCCCTCCCTGCCCCTGTTCCCTCAGGTGCTGGAGAACAAGCGCTACGCCGGCGCCGACGGCTGGACCGTCAGCGAGTGCGCCGCCAAGGTGTGTGGGGTGACGACAATAGGACAATGAAATGTTCAAGTGACTTCCTCTTTTTAGAGTAAAATAATGGCTACTGCACTCACCCGAGCCCGGTGCGATCGTGATGTACAAACAGAGCTATGCACGGCTGTTGGGAGAGGGTGGAAGCCGCCCTGTGCACTCCCTGCCCTCGACTGCTCCCTTGCTTTCTTTTGCGAGCGCAGGTGGCCAAGGACTGCGGCAGGATCAATACCCTGGTGCACTCCCCTCCACATCTTATCAACTGCCTCTGCTGTTCCTTTGCTTTGTTCTGCCAGCGCAGGTGGCGAAGGACTGCGGCAAGATCGGCATCCTGGTGCACTCCCTGCCCTCCTCTCCTCCACGCCTTCTCAACTGCCACTGCTGTATATGTTGTCTCACCTGTCTCTGCTGTTCCCCTGCTTACGTCTGCTAGCGCAGGTGGCCAAGGACTGCGGCAAGATCGACATCCTGGTGCACTCTCTGGCCAACGGGCCCGAGGTGCAGAAGCCGCTGCTGGAGACCTCACGCCGCGGCTACCTGGCAGCCATGTCCGCCTCCTCATACTCCCACGTCTCACTCCTGCAGGTGGGGCAGGGCACGGGGAGTGGGTGTAAGGGGTGCAGGTGGGCTTGGTGGGTGGAAGTGGGCTACCTGGCAGCCATGCCCGCCTCCTCAGGCTCCCACATCTCACTCCTGCAGGTCTGTGTGTGTGTTCATGGTCTGCGAATCATTGTTGGGGAGGGTGGGGGGTGCGAGGTGTTGTTGGGGGAGGGGAGGTGGGGGTGGGTCGCCTCCAACTCCGCACGTCTCACCCCTGCAGGCGGGTCTGGGTCTGGATTTCTGTGGGGGTGTCGTGTGGTGTTGGGGAGGTGGGTGCGCGGCAGCCGTGTCCGCCGTGGAATCAACCCCACTCTACCCCACCCCCCTCCCCCCTACTTGTGCAGCGCTTTGGCCCTCTCATGAACCCCGGCGGCTCCGCCATCTCCCTCACCTACGTGGCTGCCGACCGTGTCATCCCCGGTGGGTGGTTCAAGCAACCGGGAATTCGCTGTTTTGCTGTTCTTGTGTCATCCCCGGTGGGTGGTTGGGTTCATGGGGTTTATGGCCTCCGCTGGTGGTTCATGATGTCCGGTCATTGGGCAAATGTCCGGTCATTGGGCAAATCACCTCCGTCCATTCATGGGGTGTTTGGTGCCTCTGTCGAGAAGCAGAATGTGTGAGAGAGAGCAAGGGATGCATGGTGGGCGGCAGGCATGGCAGGCAACCTGGTCGGCAGTCTGAGAAGAGAATGGCCTGGGTGATTAAAGTGGACGGCAACTCTTGTGCACTTGGAAGTGGGTGCTGTGAGGTGCAGCCGGGCTTTGGGGGGCAGTGGATTTGGCCTGCCGACCGTGTCATCGGCGGTGAGAGTGTAAGATCCTCTGGGGGGCAGTCAGTCTGAGGCGCTGCATGGGGGGTGGCGATTGATGCGGCATGGGTGTTGGGGGGCTCGGGGGAGCAGGCGGTGTGTGTTTCCTTTCGAGGCTGGGAGGTGGGCGTACCTCAGAAGACGCGTCCTGGACTGCAGGCCGTGGCAGGAGGCATGCCCGCGTCCAACACCGCTCCCAACCTGTGGTGCCCCTCCCACTTCCCCAATGTCTCACCTCTGCAACACCCGCCCCGCCTTGCTTCTGTGCAGGCTACGGCGGCGGCATGTCCTCCGCCAAGGCCGCCCTTGAGAGCGACACCAAAGTGCTGGTGAGGGGCTGTGAACCAGCAGCATGCAGAATGGGTTGTTCATTTCACACAGCGCTGCAGCCACACAAGAGTGTGCCGCAGGTGTGTGCCCCACCGTGCCGCTGGTGGGTTGCACAGCAGGCGCTCCAGATCCCGGCAGTAGGGAGGCATGCACAGCTGCCTGAAGTTAGGGCCCAGCAGCAGCAGGGGTGGGGAGTGGGACACAGCACACGGCAGCGGAGAAGCTTGCGGGATGCAGCTCATCTGCAACCCTGTGGGATGCAGTTTGGTTGGCTGAAATGCTCAGAAGCAAGCGTGCGGATGCTTGAAGCAGGGGCAGTCCAGGCCCCGCCAGCTGCATGCATGCGCGCACAAGGCCAGGCTTGCGGCAGGCCTGTACATGCACCCAGGTTATCAACCCATGTTATCAAGAAGGAGGCGAGCGGGCACACACCGCGCCGCGCCTCCCCGCATCTGCTGCCTGCCCACCCAGGATACTCTCCACACATCCACACTCTGTGCTCACTCTGCCACCGCGTGCCTATCCTACAAGTAGCAGCTTTTTAAAACCTATCAATATCAAGCTGACCCCTTGCTCACCGCGCCCCCTCCCCGCTGCCCGGCCAGGGTGCTCTTCACACATCCACACTCTGCACTCATTCTGCCACCCCTTGCTCACCGCGCCCCCTCCCCCCTGCCAGGCCTACGAGGCTGGCCGCAAGTACAAGGTGCGGGTGAACGCGATCTCTGCGGGCCCCCTGGGCTCCCGGGCTGCCAAGGCCATCGGCTTCATCGACGACATGATCCGGTGAGGGGGCGTGCTGTGCATGCTTTGGCACGCACGGGAGGTACACGTATCATGTTGTGGTCAGTGTATGTGAGTCGTCGATGACATGATACGGCGGGAGGGGGTCTTACCGATGGTACGGGAAGGTGTGTGTAGTATCTGGCATAATGGTGTTTGAGTTTCATCGACGGCATGGTCCGGTGAGGGGGTGGGGCTTTCCAATGGTACCGGAAGGTGTGTGTAGTATCTGGCATAATGGTGTGTAAGGGGTATTCATCGACGACATGATCCGGTGAGGGGGGAGCTGTGCACGCTTCTGTGCACACGTCACGGGAGGTAAATGCTCCCTCATGTGATTTGGTGATGGGGGGTGATTGATCCGGTGAGGTGCCTGCTCTAGAGATGCTGCAGCAGCAGGGAGGCATGGCTGCTCTGGTGGTGCGCAGGGCTGCCAAGCCCAGTGGCAGGACATGGATGAAATGATTCGGTGTGGGGAATTTCCAACGCCATGTTGTCATGGCACTCTCCCATCCCTTCTTCGTGCAGCTACTCTCGCACGAGAACGCCCCGTCCAGCAGGAGCTAGCTGGCTGCCACGTCGTGCTGACCTGGCACTTCGTTCTTCCACATGTTCTTCCCTTCCCGCAGCTGCTCTCGCACAAGAACGCCCCGTCCAGAGGAGCCGGCCGCCACGTCACCGTCACGCTGACCTGGAACTCTCTTATGCCCATCCCTGCTTTTCCCCCCCGCAGCTACTCTTACGAGAACGCCCACAATCAACAGGAGCTGGCCGCCACGTCACGCTGACCTGGCACTCTCTTATGCCCATCCCTTCTTTCCCCCCCGCACCTACTCCTACGAGAACGCCCCCAATCAACAGGAGCTGGCCGCCACGTCATGCTGACCTGGCACTGCCTGCCCCACTTCTTTCCCCCTCGCAGCTACTCCTACGAGAACGCCCCCATCCAGAAGGAGCTGGCCGCCATTGAGATTGGCGCCGTGGCCACCTTCCTCCTGTCACCCCTGGCCTCCGCTGGTGAGAGAGGGAGTGGGAGGCACAGCCACGTCTTGCTTGCGTCCACCAAGGTTATGTGGGGTGCGGCACGGGCAGACGGGCGGTGGCAGACAGCACAGCTGGCTGTGGTGGGCAGCTGTGTGGGTGGCCACCTTCCTCTGCCCCCTGCTTCCCCACCCATTGCGTGGCGCGTGTATGATGAGGGTAGTAGGCAGATTCCAGGCCGCACGCTAGCCCTGGCGCCGGCCCTCGGGTGCGCAGCATGCCCAGCAGGACCACCCCCGCCGGCTGCTGGGGGGCGCGCTGTGCAGCGCCTGGACACACAATGCGCGCCAGTGTGAAGCGCTGGCCCTCCTGCCAAACACCCAAGCCACTGGTTGGCCGGGCGGTGCACGCCTGTCGCCGGCATTCGCCATGCCAATGCCAACCCTGCATTTGCTGCCTACCTCGTCTGTCCTCCATGCGTGCGGTGACGGGGCAGCAGCACGCCGTTGCTCACACATGCGCCCTAATCTAACCCTTGCATACGCTGCCCTCTGCCCGTCCTGTCCTGTGGTGCAGTGACTGGGCAGGTGATGTATGTCGACAACGGCCTGTCCATCATGGGGCTGGCCGGAGACTCCAAGACCCTGGACCGTGACGGACACTAAGCAGCTGCCTGGCAGCTGCCATCTGGCAGCAGCCTCCCGAGGGCAATGTCGCCAGCTGGCAGCGCCAGCAAGCAGCGGGCCGCCGGGGCGTCCTGAGCAGTGGCGGCAGCTCCTGGTGGGATGGCGGTGCCAGCACAAGAGTGTGGAGAGTTGAGTGATGTGCCCCATGCACTCTTTGTCCCACACTGGCCCGCCCTGCATGGCCCAGCTGCTGCCCTTCCACCGTTGGGGGAGCTGTGGCCGCACCTGGGCCGGTCTGCCGAGCCAAGTGAGGCTCGGCGGGGCGGCTTGTACAGCACAGCACAACACAGCACAGCACAGCACATCGTGGCCCCGCCAGCCGGCTCGGCTGGGCCGTTGAGGCACTTGTTGTATTGCTGTCCTTTGGACGCGTTCTATGCACTCCACCACCTCCCACTCCTGCTCCCACGAATACGTATTGGAGCGTGCCAGGGTGGTGGGCGCTCGCGGGGCGGGGGGCGGTCGCCCATTATGCTGCACAGATGTGTTGCCCCCCGGTCCCCCAGTTTTTGGTCGCCCCCACGTCAGACCCTTGTCCTGTCCTGTCCGTATGTCCGCATATCCATGTCCCACATGACGCTAACCGTCCCACCACACGACAGCACTGTAAAGCTGCAGCACTTGCATACAGGAGGGTTGGAAGAGGCCGCCTGGTGTGGCCGGGTGCCATCTGGCATCGGTGGGGCCCAATAGAATTGATGATGATTGTTGCGCGGGGCTCTCTGTTGGTCCTGAAACGGCTGGTAAGGTCCTTCAGGTCAGGATGGCCAAGCAGGGGACCTGGCCCTGCGGCGCAGCAAGCAACAAAGCCAGAGATGCTGGGATGCACTCGCTGAGTAGGACGATGCTAGCAGGCAGGACACGGGTTCTCACCGGCGAGCAGCCACCACCCCGATCGCATTCCTACCACTCCGGCGCCGCTCTGTGATCGCAAGCCGCACCATGCCTTCTCTCGTCGGGTGCAGGTGGGCACTTGCGGCGGTCGTGCCGGGCGTGTGCTTGCAGGGTGTGTGTGATATCGCGGCACTGTCAATAGCCCCACGCCCCTTTCCACAAACACATTGACTCGACCGCGCGCCCCGGTGACTTGTTCCGGAGCAGTTCCAAGGCCGCGCCTGAGAAGCCCACCAACGGCAGCGCCAACCCGCTGCTGAAGAATGTGCCCAACCAGGTGAGCGCCTCGCACCAATCCTAGGCAGTCGCGGGAAGCGGACTCGGCTGCCAAAGTTGACATAACCCTCACCGCCCCGCCGCCTCCGCTGGTTGGGACGACTCCCAAGTAAGCAAGGGCTATAGGCTGTTGCTACCCAGCTTGATTATAAGGAATTCATGCAACCGTATGTGTGTGTGTGTGTTTGTGCAGCATCTGCGCGTTGAGCTGCCGCAGGGAGGCGGCGGTGGTGCCCCTCGAAGCGCGCCGCCTGCTCCCGCATGCTGCTGATCTCATTGCTGAGGCGCTTCTCCCCGCCGCTTGTCTCATTTACTGCGCCGTGGGACCAGCGTTGTGGAGGGACGCCTGCGCAACCAGGTCAGCGGCGCAGGGTAGCAGGTGGCCCGCTTCAAGGGCGTCACCGCCGCCTCAGCTGAGCGCATTGGCAGCGCACGTTCCTTTCTTGATTCTTTGTCTTGTTTTCTTCCTGAGCTCACGTTTGTCTCATGTTATTGGCAGTAGGGAGATTTCGCCATTGTAATTCGCTGCACATGCCCTCCGGGTAGGAGCATTCCACCGTCCCCGCCGCTTCCCCCATGAAAAGTGTGTGCCCCCTCACCCGGTCCTTACACTGCCAGCCAGCGGATGGGGCTTTGTGAGCAGCAGGCAGGCCGTGTCCCGTCCCGCCCTTCTGGCGCCCCTGCCTCCCCAACCACCCACACCTCACCCGCCCTCTGCACCACACGTATGGCACGGCAGCGGATCACCGGCAGCAGCGGCCAGCGCGTGGCGCCGTGCTCAGCATCGCCCTTCCCGGCCTAGAAGCCCGCCGCCTGCTCCCGCGCCACTGATCCTGTTGCGCAGGCGCCCCTCCACAGCGCTGGTCTCATGTCGTCTTGAAAATGACCAGCGCCATCGGGCCCACTTCTGCTGATCTCGTTGCTCAGAAGTGGCCCCGATGGCGCTGGTCATTTTCAAGACGACATGAGACCAGCGCTGTGGAGGGSCGCCTGCGCAACAGGATCAGCGGCGCAGGGTAGCAGGCGGCGCGCTTCGAGGGCGCCACCGCTGCCTCAGCTGAGCGCATTGGCAGCGCAACTGTGCGCGTGTGTGTGTGTGTGTGTGCAGCATCTGCGCGTTCAGCTGTTGCCGGGAGGCGGTGGTGGAGCTCTCGAAGCGCCCGCCTGCCCCTGTGCCTGCGTGACCTTATCGGTGATGCGGAACTCCACGCCGCTGGTCTACTCCACTGCGCCATGAGACCAGCGCCGTGTGGATGGCGAGTTGCTGATAAGGTCAGCGGCGCAGGGTAGCAGGCCGCGCGCTTTTGAGGGCACCACCGCCGCCTCCCTGCAGCTGAGTACATTGGCACCGCACCATGTTGTCATTTGCGGTTCTCTAGCAGCTGGACACAACCCCGGGCGGGTACTGGGTGCCTCCAGGCAGCAGCCCTCCACAGGCCCCCCGCTTCCCTCAAACTTGTGTGCCCCCTCCACTCCCCTGCACCTTCTTCTGCACCGGGGGGGCCAGCGGATGGGCGCTTTGAGCAGGCAGGCCGTGCCCCGTGCTGCCCCGCTGGCACCCCGCCACCCACCCACCCACCTCACCCCCCGCCCTCTGTGCCACACATGTGTGGCACTGCAGGTTCTCGTCGGCGGCCAATGGGCGGGTGCTGCGCTCAGCATCGCCCCTCCCGTGCTGCCCCCTGGCACCCGTGCCACCCAGCCACCCACCCCGCCATATTTCCCTTTCTTGGCCCCCCCCTCTTGTGTTCAACCGGAGCTGGTCATGGCACCTTCCCCGTGCTGCCCCCCTGACGCCTCTGCCACCCATCCACCCACTCCCACCCCTCCCTCTGTCCCTCTCGTGTGCGTGACCGCAGCTGTTCATCGGCGGCCAGTGGGTGGATGCCGTGAGCGGCAAGACCTTCCCCGTGCTGGACCCGCGCACTGGCGAGGAGGTGTTCCGTGTGGCCGAGGCAGACAAGGAGGATGTGGACAAGTGAGTGTGTCCCGGCCATTGGAAATGGACCACGTTGGGGGGGTGTAGTGAAGGTTGGGTGGCGAGGGAGGAGGGTTCGATGCGGGTGACAAGTTGGACGTGGACAAGCGAGTGTTGCATGGTTGCCCAAGGTATTCCCTCTGGCTGTCTGTGCGAGGTTGGGTTGGGTGGCCGGGGCTGGCAGGGAGGGCTTGACAAGTGAGCATGTCCCCGGCCTTTGCCAGACTACACCCTCTCACTTGAGGTTAGGTGGGTAAGGAATTCCAAGGTGTTCTGTGTGGCGGGCGCTGGCAAGGAAGATGTAGGCAAGTGAGCTGTGACTGCTGCCTCTTTTTGAGGGGCAGGAGAGCCGGGTTGGGTGCGGGGTGCAGGAGACGAGGCTGTAGATAGTGAGCTGTGGGGCACAGACAGGTCGCTGAGCAAGGGCGAGGTGCATCCACGTTTGCCTCCTGCTGCTACTCAATCAATCAACTCGTCATTCAAGTACATGTCAATCCCACGGGGAGCCAGCAACGGTCTCATGTGACAGGGTGGGGGGACAGTGTATCGAAATATTCCGCCCCCTAGTCGACCCAGCCCCTCACCCCTTCTCCCCTCCCTCTCTCTCTGCAGGGCGGTGGCCGCGGCCCGCAAGGCGTTTGACGAGGGAGAGTGGCCCCGCATGGGCGGCAAGCAGCGCGGCAAGGTGGGGGGGGGTGCTGGGCAGCATGCTCCTGGCCACCTGGCCACCTGCCTGCCTGCCTGCCTGCCTGCCTGCCTGCCTCCCGTCAGGATAGGAGCCGACCCCATCACCGCCTTTCCCCGGTCCCCTCCCTCCCTTCCCTCCCTCCCTTCACAACAGTTCGAATCGAACTGGCCGGGCTGATTGAGGCCAGATTGAGGCCAACGCCGATGAGATGGCAAACACTGATGCCTACCTTGCTCACCTGTACTGATTGATGACACCTGTACTAACCAATGACACCTGTGCTGCCGCAATTCATTTTTGTACAGATTCTGTACAAGCTGGCCGAGCTGATTGAGGCCAATGCCGACGAGATGGCCAGCATCGAGTCGCTGGACAACGGCAAGCCGCTGGCCATCTCAAAGCTGGCAGACATCCCGCTGTCCGCAGACCACTTCCGGTGGGGCAAGCGCAGAGGGGAGGAGCAAACATTCGGTTGTGTGTGTTTAAGGGCGTGAGGAGCCGATCTGGCGGGCATCCCGCTGTACGCAGACCACTTCCGGTGAGGCGGCGAGCTGTTTGTTGCTCTTATCTTTCCGACGGTTGAAAACGGGGCGAGAAAGAGAGGGGGAGAGAGAAGGAGAAAGAACAATATGGCTGGCAGACATCCCTCTGTCCGGTGAGGCAAGCGGGTGCATATGCGAGGTTTTTTTTGTGTGTGTGTGTGTGTGTTTAAGGGCACGAGGAGCCGATCCGGCAGACATCCCTCTGTCTGCAGACCCCTTCCGGTGAGGCGGGGTGAGGTGGCGGGAGCTGTTTCGTTGCAGGGTTGCCGGGTTATGGGTCTTGGGGGACAAAATCCTCGGCTTTAGGGCATCCCGCTGTCCGCAGACCACACATGGTGAGCGGGAGGGGCAGGGATGCTGTTTGTTGTTGGGTTGGTCGGTTGGATGGTGAAGAAGAGGGAGAAAGCAGTTTGGCTGGCCGACATCCCGCTATAGGCAGACCACTTCCGGTGAAACGGGGTGGAGGCGGCGGGCGCTGCTTTGCGGCTCTAATCTTTCCGACGGTTGTTACCACGGGGAGAGGAAGAGAGCGGGAGAGAGAAAGAGAGGTTCGTGCTGGTTGTGGCTGGTGTGTCGGTATTAGCGCTTGCAAAGGGAAGCCGTAGTGTTACAGGAAGGAAGGAACGGGTAGGGAGCAGATGAGGGGATGCCCAGGCAAACATGCTGATGAGGCACCGGTCAGAATGTGGTCTGAGTATGTCCAGAGCATGGTCAGCACCGGCTGGCGTGGCCCACGCGGCTGACAGCCACTGCTGACCATGCTCTGACCATACTCTGACCATACTCTGACCGGTGCCTCATCAGCATGTCATCCCTATGCCGCATTATTACAGTTACATTTAATGTCCATATGGAGCCAGGAACGGTCTCACGAGACGGGAGATTTGTTGGGGTGATCGAGGCGATTATGGCTGGCAGGCATCCTGCTGTTGGCAGACCATCTCTGAGAAGGTGGTCGGGCGCTGCTGCTGTTGGTGTGGCCGGTCACAGGTTTTTTCGTTGTTGCAAACACACGTGGGAAAGGCAAGTGGGCTGCAGAGTTGAGCTGGCTGCCTGCTGCTGAAGCACCATGCATCCAGCTGGCACTGGCGGCAGCAAGGCGGAGGCAGGGGAGGGACCTCACGCTGAGGCTGGGCGGGGGCACGCCGCAGCCAGGGCTGCCTCAATTACGTGCAGGTTGGATCACCTACAACACAACCACCTGGTACTTAGCTGAGCCTTAGCGAGACTGCTGGAATGCTGTTTGACCTCTGAGCTGCCACCCCCCGTGCCGCTGCCCCGTCCGCCCCCTCTGTGCAGCTACTTTGCGGGGTGGGCCGACAAGATCCACGGCAAGACCATCCCCTGCGACACAATGCTGGGCAAGGTGAGGGCATGCTGGGGCAAGTTGAGGGCATGCTGGGCGCATGCTGGGCAAGGTGAGGGCATGTGGGGCATGCTGGGCATGCTGGGCAAGGCGTGTTGGTGGCGACCTTAAGAGGGGAGAGAGCAGGACGGCAGTGGAAGGCACCGACAAGACAGTTTTCGCTCGGTTAGTTATTTCAAATCGACGATGGGGCGTTGGAGGCCAAGGGCATGGGTTGCTGCTTGTCTCGAGGTTGTGTCGCCTTCAAAGTGCAGCACCCGAGGTGCCGGCCGGCGGATTGCTGCATGCTGCGCTGTGCTGTGATGTTTGGGGCGACCAGTTGTCCGCTCACGCCGCCGCCTCCCCACCGCTCACGCGCTCTTATCGTCTTCCCACCCCGTGTCTTTCACCGCTCACCCCCTCTTTCCCTCTCCCCCCTTCGCCTGCTCCCCGCCCTGGTGCCCCCGGTTGCCCCTCCCCCACCGCTCACCCCCAAAACTCCTCCCCCAAAAAACCTCCTTCCCCTCTTTCTCTCCCCTCCCCTGTCCCCCAGCACTTTGCCTACACCCTGCACGCCGCCTCGCCATCGCTCATGCCCCTTATCTCTCTCTCCCCCTCTGTCAGCCCCCCGCTGCTCACCGCCCCGCTGCTCCCCTCCACTTGCATGCTGACCCTGGCGGCTGCTTGCCCTCTCCCTTACCGCTCACCCGCCAACTCCTCCCCCTCTTTCCCCCCCGCCCTTGCCCCTCAGCACTTTGCCCACACCCTGCACCCCGCCTCGCCATCGCTCACGCCCTTTACCTCTCTCTGCCCCTCTTGTCAGCGCCCCGCCCCGCTGCTC
>JTEE01000002.1:170273-183379 GCA_002896455.3 Chlorella sp. ArM0029B | reverse complement strand
CCTCCCCCCGCCTGCCCTCCCCTCCACACCTGGCGGCTGGCCAGCCTGCCCGCCCATTTGCCTGCCCCTTCCCAACCTGCCTGCCTCTTCCCAACCTGACCGTCGGACGTTCTGTTTTCCCGTCAGCCTGTCGTCCCCCCCATCTGCTGGCTTGCCACCCTGCCCGCCCACCTGCCTGCCTCTTCCCCACCACCCTGCCTCCCCCAGCCTGCCCCCTCCCCACCTGCCGGCTTGCCAGCCTGCAGATGGCCCTGCTCCTTATCTCTCACACCACGCCAATGCAGCTTCCCCCTGTTACCTTCTTGGCAGCTTGAAAGTTACACGAGCAATGCACCCAAGATGATTCGTGTGCAGGACGCCGGGCGGCAAAACTGCCAGCAAGATGTGAAGAAGACTGGGATGGGGCACAGTAGTGGTGGTCCAGGCAGGGCAGAGCAAACAACAACAAGTGGCGCTGTCATGCTAAGGCACACGTGCACGTGCAACACGACAAGTGGCTCCAACACTAGGCATTGGAGCTGTGTGGATGCCGGTGGACAGGCATGCACGCAGTGAGCAGGAAAAAACAGAAGAAAAAGAGGACACTACTGAGGGTGAGGTTGGTGCACAACCACGCCTGCGAGATGCAGGCTTGTGTGGGGAGTTGACGGTGCACCAGCATTCCAGAGCACTGTTGCACAGCGCATGTAGAACACAAGGATAGTCGTTTCGTTCTGAGGCAGCAGCGGGTGTTTGCCTGCCAACAGCGGCACCCACAGAGCGGCATGCCCTCACTGTCAGGACTGCCGTTGCTGCTGTGGCGCGCAGGCCCTACCGTGTAGTGCCAGGGCGGCTGCCGCGGCTGGGTGGGTGAGCCCCGCAGCATCACGCCCACATCATGACGGCAGCAATCACGGCGGCCACGATGGTCAGGCCGGCACGAAGGGCGGAGGCGCTGCTGCAAGCCTCCTTCCAGATCTCGCTGCAAAGCAAGCAATGGGGTTGACGGGAAGAGGGAAATGAGGCTTGTGGGGTGGTGCATGGGGCGTGTTGTGCTGAGTCATGACACAGGCCGATAGGGTTTAGGGTCCTAAACCCTTTGGCCTTGGACGCACGCGGCCAAGCGGGTGAATCAAAGATGCCATGCTGACAAAAGCGAGCCGCGGGAACTGGTGTGTGGGCGGTGAACTGGCGCAGGCTTCAAGCGATGGACTGTTGCAGATCACTGTGGCAAGGCACAACTCACAAATCAGCAGCACTGTCCGTGAATCTCTCGGCGATGTATCCGTAGCAGAGGGTGGAGCTTGCAAAGGCGTTCTCGCAGGCATCGGGGCAGGTGTTGACCAGTCCTCCAAGCGCACTAGTTACGCTGTCTGGGCACGCGGCGTACATCTGGTTGTACTTCTCCTCACACCCCAGGGAGTCGGTTGCGGGCGGCGTGTCTGGCGTGGCGGCCGCGGGCGCTGTGTCGAGGGAGTTGCCATCATTGTCGTTGCAGAACTGCCTGATTTGACCACTGCAGCAGGTGTGGGGCAAGCCGGCAGGCAGGCGGTGGGAAGGCTGTTGACGGAAGGGGCTGTGAAGAGCATCTGGCGCATGCTGCCGGAAGAGAAAGTGCACCCTGTGCATGGCACCCTCCAGATAAAGAGAAGCAACCCGCGTGTGTCCCCCAGGCAGGCTGGGCTGGGCAAACTGGGCTTGCACCAACTGCGACACTTGGGCGAGGGGGCTTCACCCAGCCGTCTCGGCTATGCATTGATGTGTGCTGGCGCTGTGCCCGGCATGCATCCACGGTATTTGCCCTGACGCAGCAACACTTACGCCTTGTCCTCGTTGATAGAATCGTTCAGCCACGCCTCGAGGCACTCTTTAGTATTTTCGTCGATGGCGGCCTGGCAGCCTTTTGGGCACTCGGTGGGGGATGCAAGCATACTGCCGCAGGTCGACAAGAAGGGAGCGCCGCGGCAGCCCTGCGCGGCGGCCAGGCGCGGTGCAGCCACCAGCAGGCAGGCAAGGCCGGCGAGCAGCGTGAGGGTTGTTGCAGGGCGGCAGTACATGGTGAGGGCGGGAGCGGGGAGAGAAGGAGGGGCAGGGGTCGCGAATTGTGTGGCCTGCAAGCTCGCGGCGCTCCCCAAATCCTGCCAAACCTGCGATTTCCTTTCTTCAATTTGCAACTTCCTTGCAACTTCGGCCCAAGTGTCCGCAGCCCGCGCTGGTGCAACACAAGTGCACTGGCGGCCATGGTAAGCGTGTGCACGGGCGCAGCAAACACTCAGTGTGCCGCCAGCTCTGCTGCCGCCCAGGGGCGGCGGTCGCGACCGCTGCCCCGCCGCCCCGCCGACGCCGACGCCGACGCCCATGGATTATGACCCACATTGCTCTTGAGCGCTTGCGAGCTTCTATTTCGTAACTACTCGGTGTGCCAAGAGCTGGCATGCGGCGCGCGTGTTATCGCTAGGTGGTGTGCTTGGCGGAACCGCACGGCGCCTTCTCTGCCGCCGCCTCATCCCCTCTGCCAGTGAGACACTGGTGCGGCCTTTGCGAGAGACCTCACTGTGACGGCGCCGAGTTACACTCTCCCGCAGGTGTGTGCAGAAGTGAGTAGTGCTTCGTGGGGGAGTGGAAGGGGTCGGGCGGGCCAATGGCAGGGCAATAAAGTGATGTGCGGCGGCCGGGCGGGGCGGGTCACCGGGCGGGGCGATTGGCTCATGAGTGGGGGCCTGACCTGATGACAGAGTGCCACCCAGGCTATCTACATGACCCATTACGTGGCAAGTTTCACAAGGGTTGCAAATCCTATTGGTGGCTAGTCTCCTGGTCACTATGCTCTGGCAACGCCCGCCGCCGCCTACAGCTGTCTAGCGTCGCGGCGCCGGCAGCCACTTTCAGCCCCAATGAATTTACCCCCACCTGACACATGTCACAGCCTCTTGCCTAAACATGGCTCTTTCTTACATTCTCATGCATTGCAAGTGTTTACTACAAATCACCAGCCAAATATGTGGTACAGTGGATACAACTGTCGGTGGGCGTTTAGCGGTGCTGGTACCAGCGGTGTCATTTGTCCATTCCAGGTGGCACAAAGCAGTGCTCCCTCATCCTCTCTAGGACCCATGGTTTCAGACCTGGTCACTGCAGCGTCGCCTTATCAATGACCGACAGTGCCTCGTTCACACTAAACACCTGCAATGGGAACCGGGCCAGCGGGGTGTGATGTACATCAAGAGCAGAGCTACAGGCTGTGGTGGGGGCTGGGGAGAAAGCTAGATCTGCGCCACACACTCCGCCTGGAGCTGCACTGCGTGGCAGTTGAGTGCACAAGGCACACCTGCGGCTGCCCCCGCCCCCTCCCTACGGTGCCACTGCCTAAAATAAAACGAGCGGCACGGGTGGGTGGCAGGTGACATCCTCCCCACGGTGCCAACCAGACTTGAGGTGCCTCATTCGACCTTGTGCGCCCAAACCACCTGCATGCCATGTGTCCCACAGTGTCCCACTGCCACTGCCACTTGCACCTCACCTGCGTACGCCACATCGCCCCGCCCAACCCGCGCCCCGCCTCCCATCCCACGTCTGCACCGCCCTGCAGCTGAGAGATGACGCACCCCCTGGGCGCCGCACCGACATGCCCCCAGCATGATGCCTGCACCCCACCTCACCTTGGCATTCACTGTGGGCACTCCAAACCCTTTGAGCCGCGCGCTGTGCATCTCAATGTACGCGTCTGCCGATGCCCGGTCGGCAAACAAATAGATGCCGCCCGCCTCCTGCCGCTCCTCGCTCTCAGTCCACACCTGCAGTGCACACAGGGAGAGGGGGAGGCGAGCAGGCGTGGGTGGCGGCACTCTGCAGACTGCACAGCTGGTCAAGAGGTGGGCATTTAGCATGCCTGCTGAGCCATTCGGCGCTTGCCGCCCACAGGTTGCCCAGTTTGCCTTGTCAAGCCCCTTCCTTCATCCCTTGCTTCACCAGCGGCCCCCTGCTTCTGTCCCTTGCCTTCCAAGCCCGGCCCACCCCCTTGTCCCAACTCCCCTTCTTGCATACCTCCCAAAGGGGCCTCTGGCACTCGCCCCTGACCTCCTGACCCGCCTCTGTGCCCAGCGCTCCCTTGTGTCTCGAACCCCCCCGCTTGCAGCACAGGCAAACATCAGAGAGTGCAGGCTTGCCTTCCAAATGAAGCCCGGCTCCTGAGCAATGGATTCTGCTAGCCCCCGCATTCCCTCCGTCATGGCGTCCCCAAAGGGGCCCGTGTATGGGAAGTCAACTTGTAGGAGCACCGGCGCCATGTTGCAGGTCTAATGCTTCTGAAGAGCCACCAACTGGCTGTTCGTTGCGCAGCAGGGGGAGGGAAAGCCTGTGCAGGAGGACCGTGAGGTGTGTGTGTTGCTGCCGCTGCCGCTGTTGCCACCGTCTCATTAACGGCCACAAAAAGGAGTGCTCGTTGCGCGGTTTGGGGAGAGAATCTGTGTGGGAGGACCGTGAGAGGACCGTTGTTCAGCTGCCGCTGCCGCCACCGCCGCCGGCGCCGCCGGCGCAGCCAAAACCCAACCCAGGGTGGCTTGGGCTGCACACTGCGTTTTGTTAATGTGCCCACGGCAAAGAAGAGCAGTCTTCGGCGCTGTGAAAGGCAGCAAAAGCCGGCACCCACCGAAGGAAATGACACGTCCCCCCGAGGTGAAGAGGCCAACCAATGTCGCTCGACGCACCGCAAGTCGCCCTCAGAAGCGAAATTCAGATGCGGCAGGGGCCAAGGGGGCAAGTGACCCGACCGCATGCGCTCCCTTCTTCCGCTCATAGGCACCTCTCACCGGCCGTGCATGTGTCCCTTGCAGTGCCAAACTTGCAGCGATGGGACGCTTTCAGTTCGCGGGACACCCGTCCGCGGGAGGGCGGAACATAGTCAGAGGGGCGGCACTGGCTGCTGCCGGCCTGTTTGTGATGGTGAGCAAGGAGCTGGTTACAGGACTACGGCGCCAATCAAAAGCGGCGCGGCAGGCTGGACCACTACATGCCCTTCCCCGCCATGGGCCGCCCACCCGCCACGCGCCAACGACAACCCACTGCCGCCCCTCCTTCCTTTTCCCTGCAGTTTCTAGTGCTGCAGACGGTGGAGATGGATGGCATGCGGATGCAGCAGCCAATGTGAGCGCCGGCATAGGCTGCTTGAACAGGGTCTTGAGCGCCGAGGCGCGGGGGTTTGGGAGACGTCTTGATATGGCATGCGGACAGTTAGGGTGCTGCACCGGCTTCGGCCGCATGTGCCAGCGACACGCGCCTGCCCAGTGCTCCTTGCCACATTCCCTGCCCGGCCGGCGCCCGTTAAGTGCCCAGTTCAGCCTGCCCTGCCGACGGCTGCTGCCGCCGCGCCCTCCCTCACCCCCGCCACGCCCCTTTTGCCCTGCCTGCATGCAGGCACCAGCTGTCGCGGCTGCAGCAGTCCATGAGCAACTGGGCTTGGTCTTCAGTCACCGTCAACACCACCACCGCAGCAGCAGCAGCTGACGGTGACGCTGTGCAGGAGCCAGCACAGCAGCAGCAGCAGCCAGCGGACCAGCCAGCGGAGCTGCCTAAAGCGGAGGAGCAGCCACAGCCAGCAGAGCCGACGCCGGAGGAGCAGGCAGCGGAGGCGGCCCGGAAGGCAGAGGAGGAGAAGGTTGCGGCTGAGGCGCAGGCAGCAGAGGAAGCAAAGCGGGCAGAGGAGGAGGCAGCCAAGCGGGCAGAGGAGGAGGCGGCAGCTAAAAAGGCAGAGGAGGAGAGGAAGGCAGCAGAAGAGGCGGCAGCAAAGCCGGCGGAGGGGGAGGCGCAGCCGACAGAGGAGGAGGCAAAGAGCGCAGAGGAGGAGGAGGCGGCGAGGAAGGCAGAGGAGGAGAGGAAGGCAGCAGAGGAGGCGGCAGCAAAGCCGGCGGAGGGGGAGGCGCAGCCGGCAGAGGAGGAAGAGAAGAGGANAGGAGGCGGCAGCAAAGCCGGCGGAGGGGGAGGCGCAGCCGGCAGAGGAGGAAGAGAAGAGGAAGGCAGAGGAGGAGAGGAAGGCAGCAGAGGAGACGGCAGCCAAGCCGGCAGAGGGGGAGGCAGCGAAGAAAGCAGAGGAGGAGGAGGCGGTTAGGAAGGCGGAGGAGGAGGAGGCGGTGAGGAAGGCGGAGGAGGAGAGGAAGGCAGCAGAGGAGGCGGCAGCAAAGCCGGCAGAATTGGAGGCGCAGCCGGCAGAGGCGGAGGCAGCGAGGAAGGCAGAGGAGGAGAGGAAGGCAGCAGAGGAGGCGGCAGCCAAGCCGGCAGAGGGCGGTGAGAAGGCGGAGAACAAGACGGCGGCAGCGCCTGCCGATGGTGACATCTTTGCCGGTCCCACTCTGGACTTGTCTGGCCTGCCCACCATCTTCAGTGCCATGATTGACGACTTGAAGGAGAACAGCTGGCAGGCCAAACCCGCCACCACCGAAGCTGCCGCGCAGGCGGCACGGCGCATGGAGCTGTGAGCGCCGCCCCGCTGTCTGGGGCGCCACCCGGGGGCTGTTGCCACCGCCTGACCTATTGCCATTTGTCGCCGGCGCATGCAACGTTGCGCGTGCTCTTTCTCCCTGCATGCCACTCCTGCTGCCATGTTGGAGCTGCTGCTGCTGCTGCTGCTGCTGCTGCTGCCACGTTGAAGCTGGCGCGTGTTCTATTCTACCGCATGCCAGTGCAGCCCCGCGTTTCACGCCCCTGTGGCCCTTTCTCACTAATCCGACTTCTGCCCGTTGGTCCCCCCTATTAACTGCCCGTTGGCAACAACGCACTTGTAAACAATGCTGCGGCACTCAAATAATGTAGCGGTGCTTCTGACTGGCAGCACATGCATGTAGCAGGTTCAGGGTACACAGAGAATCCCCAGCGGTGGCACTTTTCAGCTCCGGAGCTTGCTCTCTCGCTCCGGAGCTTGCTCTCTCGCTCCGGAGCTTGCTCTCTCGCTCCGGAGCTTGCTCTCTCGCTCCTCCTCCACCCCCAAAAATACAACCGGTGTCTTGACACCACCTCACTCAAGGAAATTTCGCGGATAATTTTACTCCGCGGGCCCTCCTTTCTATGCATGCACCATGCCAGTTCTTCGTTTGGGGCAGCCTCAGCCTACATGTGTTGTTGTGTGCAGGAACAGTGGGCGACGGCATGCGAGTTATGGGTGGGGTGCGTTGACGGTGGTGCACAGGGTTTACCACACCCTGGTGTAGCAGATTGACTGTGTAAAGCGAGGGGCGACAAAATGCAAGCGGTGCAGCTTGCAAGAAGGCAAGCGGGGCAGCGTGCGCGTCACTGGCGCTTCTGCAGCAAGGGGAGCGGGCGCTGCACTAGTGGGCGTGCCACTGCTGTCAGCAGATGGCAAGGAAACATATGCACTCCGTCATTTGTATGTTTGTATACATAATGACATCCACTCCGTGGCTGCAGCATCAGTTGCTGCAGTACAACCGAGGCCGCCGGCACACCGTGCACAGCATGCCGTTGCACCGCACCAGATTGGATTCCAATGCGTTGAGCATACGCAGATTGTGGAGACCCAAATTTCCGGCTCAATGGAGAGGCTGGTAGTGCTGGCGGAGGTGCTGGCGCCGCAGCTGCAGTGGCCCGCTGCAGAGGCGCCCTCTCATGCCGCATTTGACACTGCTACGGAGCTTTCAGATCTTTTCAACAACCTGCAAGATGCCGATGAGCTTGGCGGAGCACTTGGCGCCCGCAAGTGAGCACTGTCATTCGCCCTTTGCGTCATACCTTGCGTTGCCCTGGGCAAACGCGTGGCAAGTGGCACAATTAGCCATGCAATGCACTAAATTGGGTTCCGTTGCCATCGCCACCAAGCGCTAGCGGCAGGCGGCGCGCAACAGCAGGGCACGGGGATCCACAACTGCCTGATTGCTCCCTCCACCCCCACATCTGCTTGCAGTGCCTTCCTTGCGCTGTCAAGCCGGCTCGGCAGCCTGGCGGTCGCGCTCAAGCAGCAGCAGGCGGGGGCAGAGCAGGCGGCGGACCCTGGCGACGCCTTCTGCCTGCAAGCCAGCGCCGCCTGCCTTGCCCTCAATGTGGTGCTGCAGTGCGTGGAGGACTGGAGCGAGGGAGAGTGGCTGCGCCTGCTGACAGCCGCAGGTGGGTGCTGCAAGAATGCTGCGCTGCCCCTCAAGGGAGAGCGGGAGATGCAGCAGTTGCCCAGTTTGAAAGGGGACCCCTTCCTCTTGCTCCTGCCTGCCCTTTGGCGGCCCCAAACATGTGAACTGCTCTCTCACCTGCACCCAAACCTAACCAGCACCCCCGCTGCCTTGCCCACATGCAGTGATTCCCCTGGAGGTGCTGCCGCCCATCCTGTTGGCACGTGCCAGGCTGGCCGTCGCTTCCACGGAGGCTGGCACTGCTGAAGGGGAGGCAGCCGGCTCGGCTGACTTGGACTGCAGCACCCAAATCCATTGCCTGGATGGCCAGCTGCAGTACATGTCAGAGGCGGTGTACTGCTTGGTTAACAGAGTGATTGCCGATGTGGTTGATATCCCCGAGCGTGTCAGGCGGGCGGTGCGGGCAGCGCAGTTCAAGCCTGCCCGGCTGCTGGCCTGGCTGCGCTGCGTGGCACAGACGGCAACCATCCTGCGAGCGGCAGGTGAGGTGCCTCGACATGCCTGCCGTTGCCCACACGGCAGCACCTGGCAGCACGTCGTGTGCGGCAGCTGCAGCCACTCCCTGCTGCTGCTGCTGCTGCCTGGCAGTCCATCCCCGGGCTACCTCTTTCACCGATGTACTGCATAACCATGCTCACCTGCCAACTCCCGTGAAAACTTGTTTCGCGCCGTTTGCCGGCCCGCCGCTGTGCTGCAGGCGGGCGGAGCGCCGACTACTACCTTGCTGTGATCACTTTCCTGCAGCCAGAAGCAAAGGGAAGCGAGCTGGCAGTGGGCGTGGCAGCCAGCATTCCGGCACAGTGCGAGCTGCTGCAGCTGGCTGACAGCTGGCTGCTGCTGCCAGCTGGCGAGCTGGCGACGGCTGTGGCTGACACGTTGACTTGCACCAGCCTGAGCGGCGCGGCACAGCTGGCAGCGGCAGAGTGCATCCGTGAGGCACGGCAGCGGCACGAAATTGGCGGCAGCACCAGCCAGGGCCCACGCACCAGCTTGCTGCAGTCGGTTGCCAGCCTGGCAGCGCTGCCGCAGCTGTTCGAGCGGCGTGGCGGCCCGGCCCAGGCCGGCTTGCTCATCGACACGCTGAAACTGCTGGCCACTCTAGTGGATGATGCGGCGGCTTACCAGCAGGCCTGGGGGTATGCACTGCCAGCGCAGCACTTCCACAGGCTCATGCAGCAGTTGGGCAGCCCCGGTGGCCTGCCGCTGCTGTGCCAGCTGGCGGCTGAGGTGGCGGCGGCGGGTGAGGCGGCAAGCACGCAGGGAGCTGCCTGCGCCGGCGGCGCCGAGGGCAGCAGCTGCGGCGGGGGTGGTGCCGCCACCGCCCCAGCCTCAGCCCCCGGCTTTGGCGACCTGGCCTGGAGGCCTGTGTGCATTGATTGGACCGGGGTGCTGGTAGGGTGGACGCTCGCTTTCTCGCGGCTCACCACGTCCCCCGTGTGGCCGTCCGGGCCCCCATACGCCGTCGACCCCGACAGCATGGGCGCGCAGACCATCTTTCCCATGCTGCGCGCCGCCGCGCCGCTGCTGCGCCTGGCAGCACTGGCGCCGCGGCAGCCGGCGGATCCGCATGATGTCGGCAGCAGGCGGCGCAGCGCGGCGCAGGTCATGGCTGCCGCTTCCGCTGGCGCACACGGCGCAGAGCACAAGAAGCCTGCTTGTTGTGCAATGGCAGATCAGGCAGTCAATTTGGCCTGCAAGCTGCTGCGCGTGTCACGGGCGGAGCAGGCGGCGGCGGGCGCAGAGGCGGCCGCAGCGGCTTTTGCCGCACTGGCCACCGCCTGCCGCTGCGCCCATGCCGTGTGTGCTGACGCTCGAGACGGCGGCGTCGGGGGCGCGGAGCCAGGGGCCAACGCCTGGCGTCCCTCCTTGGGCTCGGCCGTGGGGGATGCACTCCTCACTAGCCACGCCATCCAACGGCAGCGCTGGGCGGCCCTGCAGGATGGCCCCGAGCGTGACGCAGCAGTCAGGTGAGCCCAATCGTTTTGATGAAGAGCAGGCTGCCATGCCCTCTTCCTGCATGCGCTTGTGCTCAGTGAAATGTGCAGCTCAGCAAGACGCATCCACCACACCTGCCCCCGCCTGCTGCCTGCCTGCCCTCTTCCTGCGTGCCCTTGTGTTTAGAGGAATGTGCAGCTCAGCAAGATGCATCCCCCACAACTGCCCCCGTCTGCTGCCTGCTGCCTGCCCGTTTCCTGCATGCGCTTGTGCTCAGAGGAATGTGCAGCTCAGCAAGGTGCATCCACCTCCCGCCACTCTGCTGCAGGCAGATGGAGTGCGGGTTGCTTCTGTACCTGAGCACCGTTGACACGCTGTGCCGCTGCCGCCTCGACATCTCCTTGCCCGAGTGCGGCAACTGGTGCCACGTGCTGACTGTGCTGCTCAAAGACGGCACGCTGGGCCCACTATGGCGCCAGCTGCTGGGGCCGGTGACGTGGCGGGATGGTGACGCGGCGGCAGCCGCAGGGATGGATGCTCGGCGGTTGCTGGCTGAAGTGGCTGCAGTGCCAATGCAGGTCTGTGTGTGTGTGTGTGGCGCCCACTTCTGGCCCCACCAGAGTGGGTTGGCAGGCGGGGTGGGCAGGCTGCGTGCGGCCTGTGCTGCTCCACTGGATTTCAAGATCAAATGCAAGTGTGTGATGAGCACAGCCCACCGCAGCTGAATGATCACTGCTGCCTCGATGGCACGTGCCTTGACATGCCCAGTGCGTTTTCCTGTCCCCGTGAGGATGTCCAGTGCCTGCCCGTTTACAAGATGTGCAGTGCCTGCCCGTCTCCCCCTGCGATGTGCAGTGCCTGCCCGACTCCCTGGCACGGCAGGCAAACGCCCAATTTGCAGGAGGCAAGGCAGCGATGCACATGCTCCAGCAGGCGATGGAGGTGCAGCCGGCAGCCGCCGCCACGCTGGCAGACCACAGCATGCTGCTGTCTGCACTGAGCGGGGTTGGCCAAGCGCTGCTGAAGGAGCGCAAGCGGACGCAGGAGGTGCGCAGAGGCGGGATGCAGCTGCTGCCCCTCGTTGCAGCGAGCCTTGGTTGGGCTCTGTGAATCCATGCCTCATACCCCGCTGCCGCAGCTGCGTGCCACTCGTGAGACCACGAAACAACCGCTGGTGCCAACCCTCTTACAGCCTCAGCCTGCCTTGCTCACAACCACATCCCCAGTTGTGGCGGCAAACCTGTGAGTCGGGCAATGCATGCTCGTGCTTACACTGCTGTTGATGTCAACATCACCCATGCCAGTGCCTGTACTGATGTTGAAGTCACCCTACTGAGGTTCTGACAATTGAGTGCTAACCCAGCAAAGGATTGGTTTGCAGGCACATGGGCGCCGCACTTTTTGAGGGCAGTGATGCAGCCAGCCACTCACTCGTAGTGCCAGCTGTACCGCCACTTGCACAACCACCACTTACACTCCTCTCCACAGAACCACTGTTCACAGCCACCCTTGCAACCCTGCCTAGTGCACCGCTGCAGGTGCGGCTGCTCACCACTTGCCTGCACGGCCTGCTGCGCCAGCTGGCGCCGCACCTGCCGGCTGACGTGGCAGGCGGCCTGACGAGCCTTCAGCCCGCAGGTGACGTGGCGCGCAGCAGGGCAGCATTGGAACGCCTGGGAGGTTACAGCTTGTTCCTGCTGCAGACCGGGGCAGAAGAAGAGGAAGAGAAGCAGCAGTGCCTGTCGCGGTCACGGCGGCGGCATCCCCTAGGGTCAGAGGCACAACAGCTGGCGGTACGGCGGGCGCACGCGCTGGCGTGCTGCACTGGGTGCGCCAACCCCCGCTGCAGCCGCTTGGACGATATCAGCGCAGCGGAAACGAGAGGCAAGCTGTGCAGTGTATGCCGCACGGTGCGCTTCTGCAGTGCGGCGTGCAGCAAGAATGAGTGGGCACAGCACAAGTGGGCGTGCAAGCTGCTGTGATCAAGGGAGGCGGCTCAACACACCACCTCTCCTTCCAGTGCTGCATCCTGTAAAAGTTGCCATTACAGGTGACTGTTTATAGATCCAGGACGGATCACCGGCGTGAATAGCAATCGGACACAGAGGTGGCAGTGGGCAGCAGGCACGCACGGCATGCTGTGCTATGCTGTGCCGTGCTGTCAGAGAGCGGTCAGGGAGAATCACACCTGGGGGCGTGCTTAAATTCTCGATAAGCCCCGAAACCCCTCTTTTAAGCACGCCCCCAGGTGTGATTCTCCCTGACCGCTCTCTGTCATGTCGATTTTGCACCCGCTGTTCGCCATCCCGCCCTCTGTTCCGCTCAAAATCGATATCGTGGCTCACTCTGTATGTGCGTGTCATCACGACGCCCCATTGGCTTGCCACCGCACCGCTGTGTGCTGCTCACACCTGCGCCACGGCCACCTTCTGGCCGCCTTGGGCCGCCGACGCCAGCAGGGCCGCCACCAAAGCAAGGTCTCGAACAGCCTCCACAGCACTGCACGGCATGGCTTGCAGTTTAGGGAATGGGGCTGGATGGGAAGCTGCAATAGACTGAACTAAAAGTGAAAGGTTGGTTTGTTCTATTTCTCAAACCTGAAAGGAGTGGTGCGAGTTGTGGGATGGAAAAAGGCCATGTGAGGGTGGGATGAGAGCGGATTGGACTATTGCAGGGATGCAACCTGCCCTGGCTCCCTGCCCCTGGGTGGAAAGCACCTGGTCCAGTCAGCCAGCAGGTGTGCAAACGTGGCATACCTGCTGGCTGTGCAAACGTGGCACACCTGCTGGCTGTGGCAGGCGCACGCACTCGGCAGACGGCCACTCGAGCAGGCAGCAAGTTGTGCGAGCGTGTGTGCGTGCATGCCAATGTGCGTGCATGTGTGTGTACGCCCGTGTGTGTCAAGAGTGCCACACATCGTGCATGCAGTGCAAGAAGAGGGGCACCTGACTCGGAATTCGTCTTCCTCAGAAGGCATCTCCTCCAAAGCTGCCTTGCCCCCTCCCCCCTCCTGCACCGCCACCGTCGCCGCCGCCACTGCGCGCGCTTGCTCCAGCGCCCCGC
>JTEE01000002.1:132755-161861 GCA_002896455.3 Chlorella sp. ArM0029B | reverse complement strand
GTGTGTGTGTGTGTGTGTGTGTGTGTGTGTGTGTGTGTGTGTGTGTGTGTGAATTGGGTGCCCAGTGCAACAGTGGATTGTCGTCACAATGGTGTTGAGGCGGGTTGGGCTGCAGTGGGCGGGGTGCAGGCCTCAAGTCCGGCCCTGCCCCTGTTCTGCATTGCCCATCCCAGCTGCCCACTCTGCTGCCGTTCACCCCACTTGTCTGTCTTTCAACACTCACACTCCACCCTCTGTGCAGCCCCTACCTTTACATTCTCCCCCACATCCTGGCCGCCCCCGCTGCCATTGTTGCCCCCACCCTCCCACGCCCTCACCCACCACACTTCTCCCTGACACTACACGTTTTCCCCACAATGTGTGCAGCCCCTACCTGTGCCTGGACCCACAAATCCCTGCTGCCCCCGCCATGCACCTCCTCCTTCATGCACGCCACTTTTGTTCACACGTCCTGCCCCTCTTCTGCTGTGCAGCCCCTACCTGTACCTGGACACCCACATCCCTGCTGCGCCCCTGCCGTTGTTGCCCCCACCCTCCACCTACCACGTTTTCCCTGACAACACATGTTCTCCCCCCCTCTGCGCAGCCCCTACCTGTGCCTGGACCCACACATCCCTGCTGCCCCCCCTGCTGTTGTCGCCTCCACCCACTCACACGCACCCACCCCCCCACCCACCACACTTCTTCCTGACAAGACATGCCCCGCCCCTCCCCCACAATGTGTGCAGCCCCTACCTGTACCTGGACCCCCACATCCTGGCCACCCCCGCCATTGCCGACATCGACGGGGACGGCGCCGAGGAGCTGGTGGTGGCGGTGTCCTACTTCTACGACCTGCAGTACTACGACAACGAGGTGGGCACACAGCTGCATTGTTGTTCTTCTTGTGTTCACTCGATTCAGGTACTTTCTCTTCCGCAGGTAGCTGCAATATTATGACAACGAGGTGAGCTAAAGCAGCGGCAGTGTTGTCCTTGTTGTGTTCACTCGGTTCACTCGATTCTTAAGGTACTTTTTACTCCGCAGGTAGCTGCAGTTCTATGCATTGAGTTCACGGAAAAGAACTGTATACACAGCTGCATCTACGTGCCCTTGCCTGCCGGTTGGTTGCTGTTTCATTGCCTTTTGTGGGACCGGGAGGGTGAGGGCTGGTGGTGGCGGTGTCGTACTTTTGCGGCTTGCAATACTACGACAACGAGGTGGGCAAGTGGCCAGGGTGGCAGGGCACAGGGCAGGGGCTGCCTACAGCAAATGCGTTCACCCCGCTGCTCCGCTGCCCTGTGCCCCACCCCACCCCACCTCCTTTCCCCTCTTCATCCCCCGCCCTTGCTCCCCTGCAGGACCGGACCGGGAGCTGGGCCAGGATGTGGAGCCGGGGACGCCCATACTTCCCCACCTCCTCTCCCTTCCTTGCATCAAACACCACGCACCCATTCAACCTGCAACCCTTCCCGAGCCCCCCTGCCTGCAGGGCCGGACCGGACGGGAGCTGGGCCAGGATGTGGAGCCGGAATTTCCTTTACTTCCCACCCGCCTCCCTCTCCCTTGCATCACACACCACAGACGCATTCAACCTGCAACCCTTCCTGCTCCCTCCTGCCTGCCTTCAGGACCACCGGCGGGAGTTGGGCCAGGATGTGGAGCTGGGTCAGTACGTGGCCTCAGGGGTGGTCGTGTTTGACCTGCACCGCAAGACAGTCAAGTGGAGCCAGGTGGGCTGGGGTGTTGTTATCCCTTACTTCATCAGGGCTGCTGTGTGCTGGCAGGGAGGTGCTCACAAGCCAGACCCTGGACAGCTTTTGGCTTGGGGGAAATTGGAGGCGGGGCCCCGGGGTGGTCGTGTTGGACCTGCACCTGCATTGACTGATTGATTGACCTGCATCGCAAGACAGTCAAAGAGGAGCCAGGTGGGATGATGTGATAATGATGGTTCACACCTTGGAGCTGCTGTGCGCTTACAGGGAGGCAGCGGGTACACCAGCAGCCAAGCCAGGCCTTGGACAGCTTTTGGCGTGGGGGAAAGAAAAAAAAGGAAAGGAAAAAAAAGAAAAGAGGCCTGGCACCGGGGGTGGTCGTGGCTGATCGTTCTCATGCTCTCACCCCCCGGCCTGTCCATAACCTTTGCTGGCTCCTGCCTGGACGTTAAAGCAGTTGATTGATTGACCATGGATTGCACCCTGCCCCCTAATCCTTCCCTCCTGCCTGCAGCACCTGGACATGTCCACCGATTACACCGCATTCAAAGCCTACGCCTACTCCGGTGAGTGGGGCCCATCTGCTCCCGTGTGTCTTTCCTTGCCCTGTTGTTATGACTCCCAAACAAAGTTGCATACTCTGAGTGAGGGGCACCCAGCCGCAGCCAGGGAGGCATGGGCGTCATTGTTTGCTTGCATTAGGGTGTTGTGCTTCTGTACTTTTAGTCTCCAAGGCACCTGCTCTGGCGGGTGGGAGTGCAACTGCTTCCGCTGTCCTTCAGTTGGCAGGTGGTTGGTGTTGCCTAGTTTGTTGTTGTTGTTCACTTGAAGTCAGCTTACATAGCCGTTATTAAGCATACGCTTACGCGGGTGAGTTGGGTGGATAGCACCTGTGCTTGCTTGCTGTAGGTGTTGCACTCATGTTGCTTTCACTCCACGGTGCCTGTTCCAATGATGGGGGCATCTGCTCCCGTTTGTGTTGAGTTTGTGTGTTTTTTGCGTGCTAGTGTTGAGTAATTGCTCCCAATCAAAGTGGCCTGCTCCGGCAAGTAGTGAGGCCCCTCCCCCTACTGCCCCGCCCGCCTGCAGCCCCCACGCTGCAGCTGGCTCGCTGGCTCGCTGGCCAGCTAGCTCGCTGCTCCTTTCACCAAACCCTCCCCTTTCCTCACTGACCCCCGCCCCCCCGCCCTCCTGCAGCCCCCACGCTTGCTGACCTTGACAAGGACGGCAAGATGGAGGTCATTCTGGGCACATCCATGGTAGGTCCAAGCATGCAAGTGTGTGCTTGTTTTGTTTGTTTGTCACGTGCATGTGAATGCATGAGTGTTGAGCGTGCTTGGTTGTGACCCTGATGATGCCGGGCTGACCTGGACAAGGACGGCAAGGTGGAGGTCATTCTGGGCACATCCATGGTGGGCCTCCAAACTTGAAGTACCATGCAGCAGCATGCTTGTTGAGCGTGGTTGGGTGTGATTGTGGTGTTGAGCTGGTCTGGCCTGGAGGACGGCAAGATGGAGGTCATCCTGGGCACATCCATGCTGGGTCCAAGCATGCAAATGTGTGCACATCACGTGCATGTGAATGCACGAGTGTTGAGTGTGCTTGGTTGTGACTCTGATGCCGGGCTGACCTGGACAAAGGGCGGCGAAATGGAGGCAGTACTAGGAACATCCATGGTGGGTCCCTAAATTGCCGGTCTCACGGAACTCTACAGATGCATGCGCGTGCCCACGTGTGCAGGGCTTCCTTTACGTGCTGGGCTGCTGTAGCACCACCCGCTGCTATCAATGAAACAAGTGGCATTTCCGCCTGCAGGGCTTCCTGTACGTCCCTGGGACTGCTGTAGCACCACCCGCGTGTACCCACATTATTATCGTTATTTTTGTTCTGTCCTGCCTGCAGGGCTTCCTGTATGTGCTGGACTGCTACGGCACCACCCGCAAGGGCTTCCCGCTGCAGATGGGGGACATACAGGTGGGGTGGGGGGTGAGGGTTGCCTGCATGCAGGTGGCTGNACCGTCCCGCTCTTGTTTTCCCCCTTGCGGCTGCAGGTGTTTGAGGGACGCGACGGCGCCAAGGTTCCCGACTTTGAGGCCTTCCACACCTCCACCGTGCACACCTCCCCCCTGCTCTACGACATCGACCTGGACGGGGTGCCAGACATTGTGGTGGCAACATATGACGGTGACATCCTGTTCTTCAAGGACACGGTGAGGCGGGGTGACTGCATGAGAAAGCGTGGGTATCAGAAACTGTGGTGGCAGCCTACGACGGCGACATCCTGTGTTTTCAAGACACGGTGAGGCGGGTGTGATTGTTTAAAGTTGCGGCTGCAAGTGCTGCAGCTGGCTGTGCCGTGTCACACCCGGTCACCAGGGAGGCGTCGACCCAGGGTGTGGGGTGCCAGACATTGTGCCAGACAACATACGATGGAGACATCCTGTTCTTCAAGGACACGGTGAGGCGGGGCAGGCGTCGAACCAGGGTGGGAGGTGCCAGGTAGTGTGGTGGCGGGGGACTGCAGGGCAAGGTGTGGGGTGCCAGACAACCTACGACGGCGACATCCTGTTCTTCAGGGACACGGTGAGGCGGGGTGACTTGGCTCAAGTGTTGAGTGCTGAGGTGGCTGTGCGGCGGCATCGGCCCTGGCTGGGATGCTTGGAATTGGGATCATCCTGGTTCATAAGGGCCCGGCGAGGCCCGTGGGCTGTTGTAGCAAACTGACTGACTGCAAGCTGAGCAGTGCCCATCCACCCCACCTGCCTGCATGGCTGTCGAGTGTCACCAACTATTGTAGTGTGTGTTTTGCAGCCAACATCCTTGTGAAGTAAAAAAAAACACTGGTGTGTTCCTTGCGCTTCCCGCAGGGGGAGGAGGCGGCGCAGCGGCTGACGGTGCCGCGCCTGCGCGTGCGGCGCGACTGGCACAAGGGCCTCAATCCAGACCATGTGGACCACACCCAACCAGACGTGGGCGGCACCCGGCCTGCCCCAGGCTCCCCCCAATCCCCTGGCGGGCAGCAGGCGCAGCAGCAGGCACAGCAGGCGCAGCAGGGGCAGCAGCAGGGGCAGGCGCAGCGGCGCCGTCGGCTGCTGGAAGTGGAACCCAGCCAGGCTGGCGCGGACCTTACTGCTGGTACTGCTGGTACTGCCAGCCAGGCTGGCGGTGGCGAGGTGCAGCGTGAGCCTGGAGAGGGCTGGCACCGCCGGCGGCTGGCCCAGGATGCGCAGCAGGGGCAGCAGGGTGACCGGCAGGCACAGCGGGCACAGCAGGCCCGGGCCACGCAGCAGGGGCAGCAGGGTGAGCAGCAGGCACAGCAGGGCGAGCAGGCACAGCAGCAGGGGCAGGAGCAGGGCGACCAGCAGGCCCAGCAAGCCCAGCAGGCTCAGCAGGGTGACCAGCAGGCACAGCAGGGGCAGGACGCGCAGCAGGGTGACCAGCAGGCACAGCAGGGGCAGGATCAGGGCCAGCAGGCGCAGCAGGACCAGCAGCAGCAGGAACAGCAGCAGGGCCAGCAGGCGCAGCAGGGAGGCCATGCACAGCACGACCAGGAAGGCCAGCAGGCACAGCAGGCACAGCAGCATGATGACGGGCACGGCGGGGCCTTGGGTGTGGAGGAGGAGGAGATACTGTCGGATGAAGCGGCAGACTCTTTCAACGAACTGTTTGGCGAGGGGGAGGAGGGCGGCGAAGATGCCGGGGAGGAGGGCGGCGATGAGCTGATCGGCGAGGAGGAGGGGGCTGACGTGGCAGACGGTACCGCCTTCCGTGACGTGGACGACACCATGGGGGGCGGCGGTGCCGCTGCTGCCGGTGGCGACGCCCGTCCGCACATGCCTCGCAAGGGCGCCAAGAAAATCTGGTGAGTGGGTGGGGTGGGTCAAAGATGTGCAGAAGAGAGGGTGGCCAAAAGTGGGGGGTTTGGTGAAGGTGAGGCAGGAGCAGAGGGAAGGGAAGAAGGGGGGCCAGGCAGAGGGCAGGGAGAAGAGCACTACCTTGTGACGTAGCGGGCGTGGAGGCGTGTGTGTGTGTGTGGCATGGGGCGCGTGTGCGCTGGGTGGCGGCGAGGCCCCTGCCACCGCCCCACCCCGCCCAGCCAGGCACCACCCTTGCTGCCGCAGCCTCGTCCAGCCCAGCCCAGCCTCGCCCGCTCCCAGCCCCTTTGATATAATGGGTGCATGATTGTCACACCATGTGCGGCCATTCGTCCAGGGGCAGTGCAGGAAGGACGGAGGGCGGGATGGAGGCAGGGCAGGCAGTACATGACATGTGTTTTGGTGTCCCGCCCATCCCCAGCTTAAGGCCCGGCAGCTGGCCAAGCGCTCACATTCCCCGGGGCCCTCCTCCCCACCTTGCCACGCCGCTGCAGGAACGGGCACCGAGGCAAGCAGGAGCGGCCGCATGGCTTTGAAGGCGATGACCCAACGTGAGGTTCATTCTTTCTTCTTTGCTGTACTGCACTGCTGGGACAGTATTGCTGACATGGTATTGGTAGACAATATTGCTGGGACAGTGCTGCTGACACTGCATTGCTGGGGCAGTATTGTTGAGATGGTATTGTTGAGATGGTATTTTCATCGGCGTTCCTGGAAGCAGTACTGGTGGGCACCAGGTCCTGCTTCACGATACAACCTGGGTTCTGTCATGCTCTCGCTGTACGTCTCGACCTCAGTGCGCCACCGGCCCGCTGGGCTGCGAGGGCAACGACCCAGCGTGAGCGACGCCTGTGTTCATATAGACGTGGCATCTTGCGTGTTACATGTTCCGGTACCCTGCTGACACCAGGTTTGACATGCCTTGCTGCACAATGTGAGCCATTGTGCTCCTCCTCCGGCTCGCCGGGCTGGGAGCCGACCCTGCGGGAATTGGGAATTGGACAGGCGGGCCTGCCTCGTTCGCTTCCGCCCTTGCAGTGGCATTCACTGGGGCATGCTGCCGCCCACGCCACCCACCCTCTGCCCCACCCTCTGCCCCACCCTCCCCCTTATGAACCGACNCTTTTCAGGGGGGGAGGCTGCTGTGTTTGACCGGTGCTGGGTGCGGGGGCAGCTCTTCCCTGTGTCAAACAGCCTCTTTTTGCGTTTTTTTTTTTTATTATTATTTTATTTTCTGTTCCAGTTTCGTTTTTATGAGGGGCCATTTTCTTACAGAGGGGCAGCTGCTGAGCTGGCTCCCCTTGCTGCCCTTACCTCTCTCCTCTTTTCCCCCCCGCCCCCACGCAGCCCGCCGCCGCCTCTTGCAGCTGCAAGACGGCCCCACCAGCATGCCCCTCATCTTTGCCGCCGGCCCCGCCCGCCCCGACGGTTCCCCCACACGACACAATCGGGACGGCGCCCTCAGCCTGCCCCTCCTCAGCACCGCTTCCTCGGGCGCTGCTGTGGTGGACGGCGGCAACAGCAACGACAGTGCCCTCAAGACGGTGAGTGTTATTCTCGATCCCCCCAACTCGCCCTCTTGTTCGCTCTGGCACACACCTCGCTGCTGGCTGGCGCTCCTGGCTGGTCGCGCCGCTGCTGCTCTCTTGTTTTGCACTGCCGCCGGCACTCCCTCACGTCCTCCCACCCCGTCCACCCACCCCGCCCTGCCTTTCACCTCCCCGCCCGCTGTCCCCCGCCCCCCGCAGGCGCACGCCTGGCTGGCGGCCATTGGGTGGGGCGTGCTGGTGCCAGCTGGCATCGTGATGGCCCGCTCCTTCAAGGAACACGCCCCCCTGTGGTTCCACATGCACCGCGTCATCCAGTCCCTGGGATTCCTGATGGGGACTGTGGCCCTGGGCCTGGGATTCGCGGCCTCCGGCGGCTGGGAAGCGTCCAGCAGCAGTGAGTGGGGTGCAGTGTTTGTGGGTGGCCTGGTCTGCTGGCGGGGGAGGCTGTGCTCGCTTGCTTACTTGCTTGCTGTGGTGTTTGTGAGAAGTGGGGGGGGGGCAGCGACGGTCACAGCTGGGATTTGCGGGCTCCGGAGGCTGGGAGGCGTCCAGCAGCAGTGAGTCTCGGAGGCTGGCTGCCTGGGCTGCGTGCTTGCATAGGTTACTGTTATCTGCTGGTGTGTGTGTGATGGAGGCAGGTGTCTGGCCCTGGGATTCACGGCCTCCGGCGGCTGGGAGGCGTCCAGCAGCAGTGAGGTGGAGGGCGGTTGGTTGGTTGGGTTGCTTGCAGAGGGCATTCTAGCGGGCTGAGAGCATGCGGTGCATGTGGAACCACAGGGGGGCGAACAACTGCTGGGGCTCCTCTGCCGTCCCCCCCACCTACATCCCTCCTCCCCTCCCCGCCTCTTCCTCGCCTCGTGCAGAGCACCCAGCGCACCACAACCTGCTTGGGCTTCCTATGTCGTCCCTCACATCCCTCCTCCACTCCTCCACTCCCTCCCTCTTTTACCACCTCCTGCAGAGCACGCAGTGCACCGCAACCTGCTTTGCTTCTTCTGTGCACTGTTACCTGCTTGGGCTTCCTCTGCCACCCCCCCCGCCTGCATCCCTCCTCCACTCCCTCCTCTTCCCCCACTCCTCCCCACCCCCTGCAGAGCACGCTGTGCACCGCAATCTGGGCGTGGCCTGCACCCTGCTGGCGTTTGCCCAGTTCAGCGCCATTGTGTTCCGCCCCGCCAAGGGCCAGAGGCTCCGACGCGCCTGGGAGCTCTCTCATGCCTGGGTGGGCCGCGCGGTGAGCCGGGTGATTCGTTGTGTGGTTTTAGGGTTTGAGGGTTTAGGGTTTTAGGGTTTAGGGTTTTAGGGTATGGGCCGCGTGGTGAGCTGCTGCCTTCACACGTACCCCTCAGCAGCGTGACAGTACATGCCTTTGTGTGCACGTCGTAGTCAGCTTGTAGTCAGCTTGGGAGTGGATTGAGGGTGGATGCTTCAGATACAGCTTGAGCATCATCGCCCCTGGCGGCAGGGGTGGGATGGGTTTGGGCCACAGCCCGCACCGCTGCTGCTCCCGACTGTTCCAAACCCCTCCACACCCTAATGCCACCCACACAACTGCCCCCCCCCCCCACACACACACACACACTGCCGTGCTCCGCTTCCTTCGCATGCCTGAGCCGCCCTTCACCATCTCCCATCCCACTGCTTCACCAACACATCCTCCTGCCCCAAACTACATTCTGATACACTCACCCCCCACCCTGTCCCATGAGACCTTGCTGGCTCCCCCTGGACTTGAAATGTAATTGATTGATTGATTGTGGCCATCGCCAGCATCTACTGTGCGCCCCGCCTCCCTCACAAGCCTCAGCCCTTCACCACCTCCCATCCCACCGCGCCTGCCCCTGCCCCTGCCCCTGCTTGCCCCTGCAGGCCGCCGCCGTTGCCATCGCCAACATCTACTACGGCATCCTGCACATGTGGGAGGGCGACCTGGGCGTGTGGCCCTGGGCCTGCTACACCGCTGCGCTGGCAGCGATTGTGGGCGTGTCGCTGGTCAAGGACGGCAGCGACTGGCTCAAGAGGTGCGTGCTGTGCGTGCTGTGAGGTGGGGTGTGGGGTCTGTGTCGCGAGTTTCTTTGCAGATAAACAGACTGTAAGCCCGAAAAAGCACGGGGCCGGGAGTGCACCTAAGGAGGGGCAGCAGTGTTGCATCTGCTGTTGTTTCTGCGCCCCGGCGGCGGTGGCAGCGGCTGCAGCGGTGCGGTGTTGTGTGGGGTTGGGGGGGCTGAGAGCAGCAGCGTGTTAGGGGGTGGAGGGGCCGCGCGGCTGGCAGCAGTAGCGGTGTAGGCACGTTTGGTGCTAGGCTTTGCACACTGCACGGCCCGGGGTCACCCGGGTGTGGTTGCTGCTGCTCAAACAAGATGCGCCAGCTGGCTTCCAAGAAGGCTACATATTAGTTGGTGCCTGCGCACCATGCCCCTTGCAGCACCGGCGAGGGTTGGCGAGGGTTAAAACGCCAAGACGTTTATTGTTGAATGAAACAGTGCCCTCCTGCCCCCCCCCCTCCNAGCCAAGTGCACCAGGTGAGGCGGGACTGGATTGCAGGAGAGGGTGAAAAAGCCTGTATAAATATAGATCGTGGGGAGTGAAGAAGGCCGCCGGCGGCAGAGAAGTGTGGGAGATGGACCTGGGCAGCCAAGTGCACCAAGTGAGGGGGCAGAGGGTTACAGGAGAAAAAGAGGGAGGGTATGCACGGAGGGTGCCCCTCTCTCCCCCTGCCCCTTCCCCACACCCTTGTTCACCTCCACTTCTTTCTTCCCTTTCTGCACTTCCCTTCCTTTCCTCACTTCCCTTTCTTCACTTTCCTTGCTTCACTTTACGTGCAGAACCCTGTGTTTGGAGACATTGATGGGGATGGGCAGCTGGAGGTGGTGGTGACAACCTTCAGGTGGGCGTGTGTGCCCTGTCACGAGCTCCAAAGTTCAGCAGCCTCGGTGTTAGTTTGGCGGCAGCGGGATGCTTAGGCCTCTGGTTGACTGGTGGCGTCAAACCCCAGGTGGCCCACAAAATAAAATATCATTACTTAGAGATTTTAAAAATCCGCAGGTGGCGGTGTGTGTTCTTACTGTCGGGCTGTCTCAATTCTGTTCTGGACTACGTTGGCAGGCAGGCGTGCCGAAGACTTTGGTTGATTGTTGGTGCCGCCGCTGCGTCTGAAACGCCTTATCACCTCTATGCCCCGCCCTGCCCCCTCCTCACCCCCTATTCAATCCGCACCCTGTGCCTTGCCCCCCTGCTTGCAGCGGCAACGTCGTGGTGCTGCGTGCCGCCACCGGCGGCGTTGTGGAGCCCTTCCCCTTCAGGGTGAGTGGGGTGCCACGCCACGTCAGCGCCATGCCAGCACAGCGCCATGCCACAGCAGCGCCATGCCAGCACAGCGCCATGCCAGCTCAGCGCCATGCCACAGCAGCGCTACGCCACGTCAGCGCCATGCCAGCTCAGCGCCATGCCACAGCAGCGCTACGCCAGCACAGCACAGTGCGGGGCAAAACACCACAGCAGCAGGCAGGACAGTCCTTTGTGCCCTCAGCAGCCACAGTCCGCCTGGCCGCCTGCTCTGCCTGCTGCCTTTCAGCTTGCTTTTACCCAGCTCCCGGTGGCACACCTCTCGAATTCCTATCCTACGCCTGATCGGCTCGCTCCCTCCGTCCGCGGCGGGGCTGTCGAACTAATGCTGCCCCAGCTCCCCTGCCTCCCTTGCCCCACCCCGCCCTCTCACCCGCCCTTCCCTCTCCCCACCCCCACCGCAGGTGTTTGGCAAGCTGATGGGCGCCCCCCTGCTGACCAAGCTGAACGATCCCAAGGAACCAGGCATGCAAATCGCGGTGGCCGGCTTCGACGGCTTCCTGTACGTCATCGACGGCGTCAGCGGTGCGTTGGGCATGCTGCGGTCACGCTGTGCTGTGCTGTGGTGTGCCTGCTGTGTTGGTGCGTGGCACATGATGGTGGCAGGATTCGAGTCGCGGCGTCAGCGGCGCGCTGGGCATGCTGTGGTCGTGCTGTGTGATGTGCCTGTTGTGCGGAAGTTTGATCGGTTTGGTGTCAAAGGGCCACGGCTTCCTGTATGTGACTGACAGCGTCATCGGTGCGCTGGGCATGCATTGGTCGCGCTTTGCTGTGGTGTGCCTGCTGTGGTGAGGAGTCGCAGGTTGTTGTGGCAGGATTCGACGGCGCCAGCGGTGCGTTGGGCATGCTGTGGTGTGGTGTGCCCGCTGCGGCGTAATCAAGAATTGAAACAATAAGACCTTCAAGGTGGAATGAGCATGGGGATTGCAGGCTGTGCCGATTCCCTGGACCTGGGAGAGGTCGAGCTACGGGCTGTGCTGGCCGTAATGCCCCTACACTTCCCTTCTAGCTGCACACTCCTTCTTGTTGCAGGCTGTGCACATTCTCTCGACCTGCGAGAGTCGAGCTACGGTCTGGCTGCTGGCCCACACCCCCCTGTCGTACGACTGCATATCCCTGCCGTGCCCTCTTGTTGCAGGCGGCGCCGATTCCCTGGACCTGGTCGAGCCGAGCTACAGCCAGACGGCCCCTCCCCTCTCTCATTACCTTCTAATGTTTAAGAATCTGGGTGCAGTCGGTGCCACCCATTTCCCTGGACTCAGTCCAGCTTTGGTCGGTTGGATGGCCCACAAACCGAGTGCCCGGCAACCCTGTATCACACAACTACTCATTCCTTCATTGCAGGCTGTGCCGATTCCCTTGACCTGGGCGAGTCAAGCTACGGGCAGGTGCTGGCCGACGATTTGGACGGCAACGGGCGGCTCGACCTGCTGGTGGCAACCACCAACGGTGAGCTTGTGCTGAATCACTTGGCCACCAAAGCTTGGGTTGCGTGTTTTACAGTGGGGCCTGGGACAGTTGAGTGAGATGATTGCCACAGTTTGGGCCTGCGGGTGGCAACCACCAACGGTGAGCAGCGCTGATTCAGCACCAATCAGTACCACCGCCGCTGTGGTTTGAGTGATTTACGGTGGCCTGGGACAGTTGTGTGAGATGATTGTCACCGCCTGCTGGTGGCAACCACCAACGGTAAGCAGCGCTGAATCACATGGCCACCAAACCTGGGGTTGACTGTTTTACAGTGGCCTGGAACGGGTGAGTCAGAGACCCACCACAGCGTGGTTCGAGATGTTTGGGAGGGGCCTGGAACAGACGGGGGAAGGGGGCGGGCAGGCAGGGGTTGAGACGGGCGGGCAGGCGGCAGGGAGCACCTGCCTGGGCTGGGCTGGCTTGCTGCCTACTGGGTCGTTAGTTCACCACTTCGATTCAGCGTGCATGCATGCCGCATCCCCATTGTCTATACACACATTTGATGTTGCGTACACCCTGCATTTGCAGGCAACCTCTACGCGATCGCCACCGCCGCCAAGTACCACCCGCTCAAGTCGTGGACGCAGCAGACCCTGGGCGGGGGCAGCTTCACGGCCAGGTGCGCGGCACTGTACAGCCCTACATCCTGAACCCTTGACCGAACCCTACACCCTAAACCCTTTACCCAACGCTCATGAACCCTAGCTTCTCGGCCAGGTGGCGCTGCCTTGCTGACCTGGCAGCCACCTGGCACAGCCACCTGGCACAGTGCAGCCTTTCAAGAGGATCTTGCAGGTCGGGGGGGTGCACGCTCCACCATGCCCCTGACTGTGTCACCTTGCCTGCCTTTGGCCCCCCACCCTGCCCCCTGCTACTGTGACCTTGCTTGCCTTTGGCCCCCCGCCCCTGCCCCCCTGCTACTGTGAACTTGCCTGCCTTGCCTCCCCACCATGCCCCCTGGTGCATGGTGTTGCCTGCCTCGAGGCCCCCCCACCCGCCCCCTTCATTGCAACCCTGCTTGCCTTGCCTCCCCACCATGCCATCTCGCCCCGGTTCCCGCATTGCGCAGGTGGGGCTGGGAGGGCGTGTATGTGACCACCGAATCTCGGCAGCCCCGCGACGTGCGTGGCCAGATGCTGCCCCTGCGCTTCAAAGTGATCGACCAGCGGCCGCCCGTCGAGGGCGCTGTGGACGCTGACGTGGCGGCACAGCAGGCAAAGCAGGGCAAGGCGGCGGAGGGGGGCAAGGATGCGGACGACGAGGCCACGCCAGCTGGCGGCGGCACAGGCGGGGGTGGAAAGAAGAAGTCGCCAGCGGGGCGGGGGCCCTACAAAGTGTCCATCCAGTTGACAGGTGCGTGACTGGGCGCCAGCTGGCAGCGCCTGCCTGGCCGCTGCATGCGTCCGTGTCGTGCTGTGTTGATGGCTTGCTGGCAATGCTTGCTGACTGACTGGCTGGCTGGTCGCCTTGCGGTCGCCGGTGCCTGCCTCTTGCACCCACACCTGGCGCCCGCTCGTCTCCCCTCTTCACCCACTTACGCCTCCTGCGGGAATCTACCAGACACAACTGCAGGCGGGGGTTGCACCGCACCGCACCGCGTATCAGGCATGGCTGACGCCATCCTCTTGCCCTCTTCCATACACTTGCGCAAAGCACCCCTCCCTCCACCCACCCAGCCCCACACTGTTGTCCCTGCAGGCGTGGGCACGCGCGAAATGAATTCCGGCGACCGGCCGGTGATTGGCATGGCTGACGTCATCAATGGCACGGGGGCGTACACGATGGAGATCCCCTGCCCCCGCTCCCGCGCCACCGCCACTGTGCGGGTGGAGATGCGGGATGAGACGCGGCTGCTGTTTGTGGACGAATTCAGGTGAGGGGCAATTCAATAAGGTCGTTCGTTAGTGATTAAAACGTCATCAGGATTGCGGCGTGGGTGGTTTGGGGTCGCCGTGCGGCTGTTTGTAAGCGAATCCATGTGAGGACTGGAGAGGTTCGGGAGAGGGTTTGGGGCGGGTTGTAGCGTGGTGGAGGGCGCCGTCTGGCTGCGGCAGCTGTTTGTGGAGGTTCGGGCATAGTACTGCAATTTTGTTGCTGAGGGTAGTGGTGCTGGTGTTGGGTCGGGAGCTGGTGGGAACGGGCACCCCGGTGGGGCAGGGCATCCTGGGCTGCTGGCGGTGGCCGCTCCTCTTCCTGCGCTGCCGCTGGTACAGTGCCGTCGGGGCGCCGCTCCTGCTGCATGGCTCGCTCATCTGCCCGCATGCTGAGCTGCTGTGCGATTTTTTTACTATTATGAATGGCATCTTGAGGAAGCAGCGTGGCGAGGTGCACCAACCGCCTGCAGTTAGCTGCATTGTTTACAAACTGCAGCCGTCCACCATCGCACTGCTTGCACTGCCCCCTTCCCGCCCCGCCTCCCCCGCAGCCTCTCCTTCCACATCCACTTTTACCGCCTGCTCAAGTGGCTCATCGCCGGCCCTTTCTTGGCAGCCGGAATTGCGCTGCTAGCGTTCCGGCAGGACGCCGAGGCGCTGCCGGCGTGATGTGACGAGTACTGGAACTGCGGGGCGGGCGCAGCGGGCGCCGGCGCCGGCTCGGCGCAGCTCTTTGCACGCCCCACTGGGGAATGGTTGGTCATTCGTCCGCATAAAAAAAACGTAAAAATCAAAAGCACGTAATTGATGAAGACGAAAAATCCTTGTTAATTAATGAGAAAAATTTGAGCAGTGAACCACGGGCTTGTCTGCTTTCTGTAACACCGTGACCATGGTACTGGCAGTCACTTGCGGAACCCTCTCTCCCAGCCCACGCTGCAGCGCGCCGCCCACGCTGCCGGCGGCCAGCCACCCCCCAAGGCGTGCTGGCCTGCACCTGCGCCCTTGCATGCCAGTTCGGTCGCAGAATGTGCGAGCGATAGAAGTCCAGTGTGACGAGGGAGCCCGACGAGGGAACTCATCCCTACTTTAGTGAGAGAGTTAGTTTAGCGGATGGAAGCTGCGTGGTCCCAACCGCGTTCGGCCGAACTACGTTCGGCCTTACCCATTGCTTACCCATTGCTTATGTAAAAAAACAACGAGCACACCAAAGCCAACGAACGGACCGGAGCGTGCCCCGTGCGCGCCACCCACCCCACTCGCTTTCACTCATTTCCGGCGCTTCTGGGCACGCGTCGCATCTGAGCGTCATAATGAGGCTGCCAGTGGCGCCTTTGGGCCTGCTGCTTCTGGCTTGTGCGCTAGTCGCTTGCGGCGCCACCTTCTCCAGCGCCGGTCCCGCTTTGCAGGACGAGGTGAGATCTTTGTGGCAGCATTGTTGCGACAAGCAGTTTTCAGCGCTGCGCCCAAGCGCCCAACTTGCATGGTGCGCCGCCATTCCTGCAGGTGCCGCAGGTGTCGCCGCTGTCAGTTGCCGCCGCCGCTGACGGCACGTACCAGGTCACAGGGCTGAGGTGAGAGCTGCAATACACTGGGCACAATGTTCGCATGCAGGTATCAGCAAGGAACCCTCGTGCACGCGCTGCGCACACCAGCCCACCAACCCGACCGCTGCTGCCGACCGCTGCTGCCGACCCACACCCGTCCGCCCGACGCCTTCCCCTTCCACCCCAGGTTTCGCGGCTGCCCGCAGCGCTCCCTGAGCGTGCTGCTGTTTGATGGCAGCGCCACGACAACAGAGGCGGCGCTGAGCAGGCAAGTGGAGCCAGCTGTCCCCGCCTGAGGATGCTGTACCTTCCGTAAAGTAGTTGTGCGCTGGTACCGTTGCCATGCTCGGCCCCCGCCTCACCCGCGCACCTGCACCCACGTCCATTCCATGCTGTGCAGCGATGCGGCTGCCGCCCTGGACTTTGACCGCTCGTTTGACCGTGCCAGCGACAGCTGGGTGCTAAGCGTGGCGCTGCCGCCCCCCGCCCCCCGCCCCGCCCGCTTCGAGCTCTGGTGCCAAGCCTGCCGCAGCGCCGCTGCCGGCGCCAGCAGCCAAGAATTCTCCGGCCTGCTCAGCAGCCAGGAGCTTTCCTCGCCTGGGGAGGGCCAGGTTGGCGACGCCGGCGGCACAGTGGCGGTGCTGCTGCGTGGCGCAATGCTGCCAGCACCCACCAGCGTAACTGCCGCGGCCGCCGCCGCGTCAACCGCGGCCAGCCGCCGGCTGCTGCAGGCTGCCGGGGGGTGCGCCCCGGTCACTGTGGGGGGAAAGACCTACACTTTTGCCTCCTGCACCACGGACCCCATGGCCCCCATGACGTATTATTCGACTGTGGAACCCAGCGGGTCGGGATCACTCCTGAAGATGGCCATTGTGGCAACAACCTCCACCGATTGGGCCGCGTGAGTGCCGGGTGCTGTCACACACTGGTGTGTATGTGTATGTTCTCTGTTCTGGGTGCTGCCTATGCAGCCTGCATGCACCCGGTGTGCTGTCTGGTTGATTCAGGGTGCTGCTGCGCCTTTTGGGTGCTGCTGCTGCCGCTGCCAGCCGGTGCCGCACGTGAGTGTGCTTATGCGTTTGTGCGGAGCGTCCTGCGCGCTCCCTCCCATCTTGTTTTAATTTGTCCTGACCCCCAGCCCTCCCCCGCCAGCACCCAGCACCCCATCCTCTCATCCCACCCCACCCTATCCCATCAATCAACATTCCAGCCCCGCATCGCCCCAACTCTGGCATGCAGGTTTGGCATCTCAAAGGAACACCCCTTCATGTGGGGAGCCAGCGCGGTGGTGGTGGCACCCACACCCACGGGTGCGCAGCATGCTCAGCGCACAGGGCCCCTGTTTCGCCTTGGGGCCAAAGGTTTGGTGGCTCTTTTGTGGGGTGTGGCAAACCCTGACAGCAATTTGTTCCCTGCGCAGCGCAGCATGCAGGGCAGGGGCATTTGCAGGCACAGGCGCAGGATCTCCCAAGCACAAGTTGGCGGGGCAATATGGGCCCTGCTGTCAGCCTATTTGATTGCTGCTGTGCCTGCTGTGCGTCCATGCAGGTGCTGAGGTGGCGGGCTACGTGCTGCCCAACTCTTACGAGCCGGGCCCGGTGAATGCCGCAAAGGGCACCCTGCCCCTCACGGATGCTGTGGCCGAGGCTTCCAATGGTGAGGGGTGCCATGCTGCGCAGCACAGCATGCTGGGCACACACACACGCACAGTGTGCGCCCCCGGCAAAATGGGCACTATGCGACGCCACGCACGCATCGCCCCACCTACGCCTGAAGCCCTCGTGCGCCTGCGTGTGTGTGTTTCACCCTTTGTGCAGGCGAGCTCCGTGCGGTGTTCAGCCTGACGCTTCCCAACCTGACGCCCGCTGCCGCTGCCGCAATCTCTTACATCTCCGCTATGGGACCCATGAAAGGCACAGGGATGGCCGAGCACACGAGTGAGTGCCCCCCCTGCCTGCCGTGTGCCTGTGCATGTGATGCAGCCCATGCTGGCCTGCCTGCCTGCCTCGTCTTGTGTAGGAGCGTTAATGTTCACTGGCAGCCTTGCTGCCTGCCTGCTCTGTCCTGCCTGCTGCGCACAAGCCCGCGCCCCTGTTTGCCTGCCTGCTGCTTGGCTGTCCTGGCCTGCCGCCCCGCACGTGTGTGCGGCGCACACTCTGTGCTGAGCGCTGCTTGGCCGATAGGCTGACGAGCTGTTTGGCTGATAAGCTGCTAGGCTGATGAGCTGTCTGGCTGACGAGCTGTTTGGCTGATAGGACCCAGGGTGCCAGCCGGGCGCGGCCAATGCTGCGTGCGCCCGCCTGGCCCAACCACACCCCGCCTGATGTGCCTCCTCACCTCCCCGTCTGGCCCAACCACACCCCGCCTGATGTGCCTCCTCACCTCCCCGTGCGCTGCAGTCATCTCGTTTGGCGACTTCGCCATGAAGGCAGCCAGCGCTGCCCACGGCCCCCCTGCTGACGGCCCCGCGGCACTCCCGGCACCGCCCACAGCAGCCACCCTGCCAGCAGCCTCGCCCATCACAGAGCCAGTGGGTGTGCCAGGTGGCGACGACGATGGTCATGATGACGTGAGCGGGGGGCTGCACATAGACAGTTCATGGCTGCATCAGGGTGCGCGCTGTGCTAGGTGCCGTCGGTGGGCAGCATCCCGTGGCCCGCTGGCGCTTCACCTCTCTTCCCTCTCATGGCTGCCGCAGGACGATCACGATCATGAGGAAGGCGCCACCCCCGCCGGTGCTGCTGCTGCTCCTGCTCCAGAGGGTGCCGCCGGGAGTAACGCCTGCGCGCTGCAGCTGCCGGCAGGCACAGTGGTGAATGACTTCCTTGGCTGCAACCTGATCAGCGGCGTCAGCGGCAGCTTCTGGGTGATGTGGAAGGCGGAGCCGTCGCCCACCGACCCCTCGGTGAGTGCCAGCTGTCCGCCGTGTGTGGCACCTGGAAAGTCACGAATCTCTGCATCCAACCTTGAGCAACTGTGTGGTGCATGCAACTTAGCAATGGCACGCAAGCTCGCTCGTGCATTCACGGTGCAGCGCTGGGTGGGCAGGGCGCTGGGAAGTGGGCCTCCTTCGTGCATGTGCTCATCCCCTGTCGGGTGATGTTGGGTCAAAGGATGGCTGCGGTGGAACCAGACCTTGAACGTGGAACGGCGGTGCCAGCTACCTTGCTGCAAGGTCACGGTGACATGGCAGGGGTGGTTGCTGGGAGAGGTGCGGAGGCAGAGCGCTCGCCCGCCAACCCTGCAGTGCATTTCCGGGCCGGCAACAACCACATTTTGACCCCGCACGGCCACACTGGCAGCTAGATGGGGCGCTGGGCTGCCCTTCTACACTTGCCCGCCTGCCACCTCACCTCCCTCGTCCTTGTGCATGCATGCGTGCAGAAAACCCTGCTCACTATCGGCATGAATGCCTCCAGCACCGGCTATGTGGCTTTGGGCTTCCCAAGCAGCGCTGGGAAGATGGTGGGGGCGACCTCCATGGTGCTAGGCGCCTGCTCCGCTGGCGCTGACTGTACCGCAGGCGCCAGGCTGTCGCAGTACTACATGAGCGGAGAACAACAGTCAGGTCGGTTATCAACGCGCATGCAGGGTGGGGGGTGAGGCGGCTGGCGGCAGGCGGAGTGGTATGTGAGCGGTACAAGCGTGAGCGGGGATAAGTGGCGCTGAGGCGCAGCACATGCACAAGTAGTTTTATTGGTGACTTTTTATGTTAACTGGAACTTATCAAAACAACTATAGTCGCGATGTCAGCATGCTGCCCGCCTGCTTTAAGCAAGGCCTTTGGAGCAGGCAGCATTACAGGCCGTTCGCCGTGGCTTTGACGGGCCGCCAGCCGACAGCGTGGGGGCCCAGAAGCGTTTTGATTTGGGAGGAGCAGGGCAGGCGCTGCGCCATGAGGGTGCCCCTGCTGTGCACGCTGCGCTCTATCGCTCTGTCCCGTCATTGGGACGTCATCCGCCTGCTGCCTCCCTGCCCCCGTCGGCGCTACAACTCATTCCCTGTGCCCTGCGGATGTCAACCCCTGACAGGCGTACGGCATTTACGTCACCCAGCAGCCACTTTTAAATCGATCGGATCAGTCTGATTCGCATGCTCACCCTTCTCTGCATTCTTCTCAACTCTCTGTGCAGATGTCAACCCCGGCACCCGCCTGCCCATCACCAACATCCAAGCAGCAGCTCTGCCCGCGGGCCAGCTGGCGGGCAGCTTCACTCTGGAGGTGGACACTGCTGGTGAGGGTGCCCTGCGGTGGCATGCTTTGGCATGCTTTGGCATGCTGCGCTGTGCCATGCTGCGATGTGCCATATTGCGATGTGCCATGATGTGCTGAGCTGGTCCCTGGTCATGACCGGCAGCTTCACTCTGGATGATGTGGACTTTGCTGGTGAGGCCTGCCTGCTGTGCTGAGCTGTGCTGTGGCACGCTGCGCTGTGCCATGGTGTGCTGAGCTGGTCCCTGGTCATGTCTGGCAGCTTCACTTTAGATGATGTGGACTCTGCTGGTGAGGCCTGCCTGCTGTACTGAGAGCTGTGCTGAGCCCTGTGCTGAGCCCTGGTCAGTGTGGGGCACCGTCCACCTGTTAGGGGTGCACTTTTCAGGGGGGGAGGCTGCTGTGTTTGACCGGTGCTGGGTGCGGGGGCAGCTCTTCCCTGTGTCAAACAGCCTCTTTTTGCGTTTTTTTTTTTTATTATTATTTTATTTTCTGTTCCAGTTTCGTTTTTATGAGGGGCCATTTTCTTACAGAGGGGCAGCTGCTGAGCTGGCTCCCCTTGCTGCCCTTACCTCTCTCCTCTTTTCCCCCCCGCCCCCACGCAGCCCGCCGCCGCCTCTTGCAGCTGCAAGACGGCCCCACCAGCATGCCCCTCATCTTTGCCGCCGGCCCCGCCCGCCCCGACGGTTCCCCCACACGACACAATCGGGACGGCGCCCTCAGCCTGCCCCTCCTCAGCACCGCTTCCTCGGGCGCTGCTGTGGTGGACGGCGGCAACAGCAACGACAGTGCCCTCAAGACGGTGAGTGTTATTCTCGATCCCCCCAACTCGCCCTCTTGTTCGCTCTGGCACACACCTCGCTGCTGGCTGGCGCTCCTGGCTGGTCGCGCCGCTGCTGCTCTCTTGTTTTGCACTGCCGCCGGCACTCCCTCACGTCCTCCCACCCCGTCCACCCACCCCGCCCTGCCTTTCACCTNACCTGCCCCCTCACCCCCGCCTCCCACACCCTCACCCCCTCCTCCTTAGCGCCAGTCCGACCTGCACCCACCCAAGCGGGCGGTTGTGCTGCGCACCCCTGCACGCTGATGCCCCATGACCTCGGGAGCTGCAGCAGCTACCCCGGCAGATCGCACTTGCTCCCAACACGTGCTGCCCTACTCGACACCACTGCGTTGCAACGACATTCTGTCATTCGACTTGATTTCGAAAAGACTGAGCCAGTGCCTCAACTAAGGACAATATCCCAAACCATACTCACATCTAAGGTGTCAATGCAAGCCTGACGTCGTGACCTGCATTCCCTCGTCTACCCACCCCCTGCGTCTCAACCCTTCACCTGGTTTGATGTTGCTCCCTTCTGCCCTGCCTGCGCGACGCTGGCTGTCGGCACTCACACCACCATGGGGCCCCTTGTTGTTGGTAACTCCCTGCTATGCGCAAACCTCATGCTGCTCGCCAATGACCTCGTTTAACAACTTCAAGTTGCATGTCGAGCACTTGCTGAAGAGCAGTGCCAAAGGAGGGCAGACACGCAGGCTACACGCAGATTATGCACAGCAGGAGTGGGAGCGTACCTTGTGCACACCGTGGTGACCAAAAGAAGTGAAGACAAGATACGGCAATGACGCGATCACAGGCAGGGGCAGGGTGAGTGCAAAACTATGCAGGATCAGGCATGGAGCAGCAGGTTTGCAAAAGGTTGCAGCCAGGGGGGCCAAGGCAGGCGTGGCGGCCTTCTTTGGCCCAAGAACGAGCGAGCCTGCATCAAGAGCAAGCTTTGGCGCCGGGCGGAGGAGAGTGTGGCCAAGGCCGTTTCACACAGCAGCTTTGCGCCTAGAAACTATTCACTTTAAAGCAGTAGCAATGCTACACACCTCCTGAATGCTACACAAGTTGAGCTTGAGGAGGGCCAAAAGCCCCACCCTGAAAGGCAGCAATGCTACACACCTTCTAGTTCAGAAATGCTACACAAAGTCGAGCCTGGCGGGCCAGAAGCCGCCAGCGGTGGCAGCCCAGCCAGGGGAGACGGTGTTCTGAAACTTGGCCCCCAGGTACATTGCCGAGGGAACAGGTGCCACGGGGATGGCTGTCTGGTGCCAAGCAAACTTGTCGGCAGACCCCGCGCCTGTGGCGGTTGCCGCTGTGGTGACCACGAATGCATATGTGCCACCTGGCGTCAGCTGCCAGGGCAGGGGCATGGCAAATGTGGTGTAGGTGAAGGGGGGTGCGCAGGCGGGGAGCCAGGTGGGGAAGATGTGGGCGGCCAGAGGGGACCATGCGGAGTTCAGCGGGGCGCCGATGGGTCGATTGCTGGCGTCCAAAGCGTGCAGAGAGAGATGGATGCTGACGGTTGAAGCCGCAGAGCACAAGGAGAGGGAGGCGCTCGACAGGGTGGGGGGTGTCCAGTCTCCCGAGCAGCCCGGGGCCTTGAAGAGGATCGCCAGCGCCCACTTCTCGGGAAGCCCTAGTTCGACCATGGGCGGCGGCCAGGCCAGCGGTGCTGTCCAGAGAGACCGGGGTGGTAGCGGCGGGGCTGCGGGCCACAGGCAGCGGCGAGGGAAAAAGCAAGAAGGGTGAGGGCTCCATGGGGTGAGAAAGGGCGGAAGGGTGTGATTGTTCAAAGCAACGACAAAGATTGGGCGAAGGCAGCAAGCATGCAGTCCCAGCAGGCTTACATGCAGGCCGGTGGCGGTGGGGGTGGGGGTGCCGGNCCCTCCACCCCACCCATCTACTGTCATACCTCCCCGCCCCTGCAGGCGGCGCGGCCAGCACCCTGCTGTTGTGCAGCTGACGCGGCCACCCTCGCTGGTGCCCCACAGCCCCGCCCCCGCCGGCGCCAGCGCTGACGTGGAGGCGCCATATCACGCCCGCGTGGCAGACCCCAAGGGCAGCACCTCCTCCCTCAAGGGAGCCGCCTCCAACGGAAACCAGAGACGGCTGTGAGGAGCGTCACTGCGCTGGACCCGCCTCCAACGGCCATCAGCAAGGGGCCATCAGCGGCGACTTTGAGGAGCGGCACCGCGCTGGACCCGCCTCCAACGGCACCCAGCGGCGGCTTTGAAAGCGGCACCGCGCTTCAGCGGCCATGAACGGCCATCCCCGGTGCCTATGAGGAGTGGTGCGGAGCTCAAACGGCCATTAACAGCCATCCCCGGAGGCTGTGAGGAGCGGTGCTGCCTTACGCGACATTGGAGAGCTGCCCTTGGCTCCTGCAGTCCGCTCCTCCCTGAGGCCGAGGCTTACGCCATGCTGTGCTGGGGCTGGCGACCCTGCGGTCACGTGTAGAATCATTGTGCTGCGTGGCGACATAATGTGCATCCACCCGCACAAACACACCTCTCCCTTGCGTGCTTGCATTTGTCACGTGCTATTGATGCGTGGATTGCCTGTTCTCTGCTGCTGCTGCTGCTGCTATTGCTTAGAGAAGTGGTCCGGAAAACACAGACCGGACGTATAGATTCGGCCCTGACTGCTGCCATTCACTGTCAGCTTGATCTACTCATGTCCCTCCCCTGCTCACTACCTGCCTCTGGGCACTTGTTATGAACCACCTCAATCCTCATGTCGTTTTCACTGCTGCATGAGTAGCCACCCATGCTGCCACCTTGCTTTCTTAAACGCTGACACCTCCCACTCCTCGGCCCGCAATGCCGAAATGCCATACACCAGTCACCCAGTTCAACTGAATCAGATGACAACAGCACTCACCACTTGGGCCGGTCACCACTTGCGTTGGGCCATGCACGCCCACCCCCTCCCCCCTCCCAACTCATATCCCATCCGCTTTCTACGCCACTGGCTGCTGCCCCCTCACCCCGTAGCTCCCAAGCAGTATTCTGAATTAATAAACCTTGTTTCCTCAATTGTTTTCTGCACCATCTGTAAATGTGTGGCCACACAAGAAGAAAGAGACGGCGTACATCTGGTGGTCCCAGCAGCAGCGGGCGGTCATGTTATTGGCTGTAACGTGTTGGAGCTGGTGTTGTTAAGTAGAACAGGGCGAGCACTTGACGGAGAGAAAACATGCCCAGGCACAGGTAGCCACATCCGTGCAAGGACCTGCCCGCCCCACCCGCCGCCGCCGCCGCTTTCTTCTTGTACTGCATGCGCGCACCTGATATGCTCTTCGAAACACTTTGCTCCGTACCTTTCGCTTGCCACAGGAGCAAGATGGTGGGGCCAAAGGGCGCCCTGCATGCATCCCGCATCCATCCCGACGACGAGCGGGATGAGCTCGACGCTTTTGCTGCTGCAGCCGCTTCAGCCGCAGGGAGCCAGACGCCGGGCCCACGCAGGCGGCCCACCACCGCCGATCTGGAGGCGGAGGGCAGCCAGAGGCGGCTGTCGGGTGAGTGGCGAGCTGTGCGGGCACCGTCCCTTGATCGAACCTTGGACGCTGCGTCGCAGGGAAGTCACACGCCACACCTGCCTGCATCCTGCCTGCCACGCCACACATGCAGACCCTCCCGCCGCCGCCCCCGCCGCCGCCAACGGCGTCGGTTTTGCTACCGGCTACGTGCGGCCCGCGTTGGCGGCCCAAGGCCCGGATGCTTGGGCCGCCTCCTCTCCTCAGCGGGACGCGCAGCCGCCGGCGCATGGCACCACGGGGATCGCAGCAGCAGCAGCATCGGCAGGCGGCAGAGGAGGCGCAGCGGCAGCGGCAGGCGGCACAGGTGGCGCAGCCCACGGCAGCAGGCCTCAAGCCTCGGCCGCCGCAGCCCTGGACCAGTCAGTCGGCGGCAGCGCTGGCACCGGGCGCCGCCGCCGGCTGGCCTCGCTGCTCTTCTTTGGGCTGGCGGTGGCGGCGCTGGCAGTAGGGCTGGGCCTGGGGCTTGGCCTGGGGCTGAAGAAGGCCAAGCAGGCGCCGCTGTTTGAGGCGGCGAGCTGGGCGCCAGAGGCGGGATACACCGGTAGGTGGGCGGGTGGGTGTTGGGCGGTAGGTGTTGTGGGGTGGGGTGGGTTTGGAACGGGCGGGTCGGAAGGGGCGCGCTGGGCGGAAGGCGGAGGTATTGGTGCCTGGGTTGATACCGGTGAAGGGTGCGGCAGGTGTGCAAGGCAGGCGGGATACACTGGGCCCGCCCACGCTCCCTCTCAACCACACCACTGCCTCTGCTGCTTCTGCTTCTGCTGCTCCTGCTCCTGCAGCTGCGTCCGTGCAAATGAGCTCCACCGGACAGCTGTGGCGGGTGTCCCCAGAAGCAGCGCCCTGCGACGGGGCCTGCGGCTCACTGGCGGGAGACGGCGCCACGTGCGGCGGCAAGGGTGAGGCGGGCAGAATTTGATGCGGGCGGGGGCAGGCCGCCCTGAGCCCAGCTGGGTGTGATTTCTGGGCAGTTCTCTGCGAGCTCAGGGAAATGCTCAGGGTCCTCGGGGAAAACCGTCAGGGGGCCTGCACCTGCCTCTGCTCAACCCCGCCTGCCCCTTGCCAGCACACACATGCTCTGGGCTCCAGCCACGCCCTCCCGCCACCGCTCCCCGCCACTTGCCTGCCTCCGGTGCATGCGTCCTCACTCCCACTCTCCGGCCTCACTCCCACTCGTCGGCCACGTGGCTTGCAGTCATGTACGCCGACAGCAGCGGAGCATGGCAGGAGGTCCCCGGGGCGGCAGCCGTGCAGGTGGGGCAAGCGGGCTGCTGGGAGGGGGGCGCCTGCAGGGAAGGGGGCCTAGCCACGGAGGCCCTGCCGGGAAGGGGGCCTAGCAGCTGGGAAGGGGGCCTAGAAAAGGGGCCTGCAGGGAAGGGGGCATAGCAGTTTGGAAGGGGCCGTCTGCAGGGGTTGCGCCCAAGCTGTTTGCTACCTTGCCCCTGGGTGCCCGCTCGCCTCCCCGCCGCCTCCCGCCTCAGCTGCTGGCACCCGCCTGCCCGCCCGCTTTCGGCGCTTGCAGGTGGTGCCTGGCACCCCCACAACCGCCCTGCTCATCAACACCTGCAACGAGGGTGAGTGGGCGGATAACTTAGATAGTCCTAGCGGGGGGCTAGATGCCAGGCAGCAGGCAGGTGACAGCAAGGCTGTGGGGTGACAAGGGTATGCAGGTCATGGTGACAGACTCCTTACCAATAACGAGGGTGAGCCGGTGGATTGCATGGATGCACACACATGGCATGTGGGTGGGTGATCGACGCACTGGCAACAGCCTGCCCTGGCCTGGCCGGCTCCTCCCTCCCCTGCCCCCGCCCAGCACACGGCACACGGTTGTACACAACACCGCCACACCCATGCCCCTTGGACTGCCCCACCCAAAATTTGACTGCCCCGCAGGCTTCTATTTCGACACAAGCTCCAGGGTTCTCCGACTGGTGGCGGGGCCAAACACAACCGCGGCCACCCCTGCAGCCCGCCGCCTGTTGCAGGAAGTGAACGTGATCCAACAGCAGCCGGTGAGCCGGCCTCTCCAGCAGCGCTGCCCCCTGCCGCACGCCACACCCACCCCCTGCACTCGATTTGATGGCCAAGCATGCAGCAAGCCGCGACAGGGAGCAGCCTAGCCCGCCTGACATGGCGCTGCAATGGGCTGCACTGCACTGCCTGTGATGCTGCTGCTATACGGCTGCCGACTGTCCTGAAACTCCCCACCCCAGGGCCTGGCTTCCCGTCTTGCCCGCCTGCCGATCTTGGCTGCATGCTCCCTGGCTCCCACCTTCCTAGCTTCCCCATGCATCTCCCTACCCTGCCGCGCCCCCAACCCGGCTGGTTGCCTCCGCTTTCACAGCTGCCTGCCTTACCCACGCCTTGATCCCCTTGTCCTGCCGCGCTCCCACCCTGCAGGAGGTTGTGGTGGCCTTTGCTTTCCTTCCCGCCTTAGCTTGTTTTCTCCCCATGCCGTTGGGCTGTAACCCTCTTCCCCTCCTTCTTCTTCCGCAGGAGGGTGCGGTAACTGGCTGGCGCCGACTTCCTGACGGCCTTCCTCAGCCCCAAGCGCTTTCGGGCTGACTTTTCCCCTCTTCTTCTGCAGGAGGGAGTGGTGGATGCTGTGGGCTCTGAAGATGGGCCCCTGTGGGCCCTCTTCTCCTCCCGCCTCGGCGTGCAGCCCTACAGCGCCCTTGCCAACAGCTGGGGCTCTGCTGTGGTGTCGCAGGAGCCGCTGACAGGTGGGCGGGTAGTAACTTACTAAATGCTTGTATAGTCAAATGCTTGTATGGTCAAATGCTTGTACGGTTGATGTATATAAGACCCCTGAAACTAGGTAGCAAGTGGGTGGGTGGGTGGGTGGCCGTCTGTTTATCAGGGTTCCACTACCGGCACATTCGACTTCCCTTCAGCGCTGTGCTGTGCTGTGCTGTGGTCTCGCAAGAGCCGCTGACAGGTGGGTGGGCGGGTCATGTGGGCTGCATGTAGCTCCACAGTTTGAGGCCGAGACAGCACCACATCAGCACAGTTGTTTTGGGCGCGGTTGGCTTCTAGAACCCATGTTTCTATACGTGCTGGCTGGCAGGGCGGATGACAGGGACCGGTTTGGGCCGGTGCCCGCAACACAAGCCAGCGCATGCGCGGCTCACGGTGGAATATCCAACAAGTGAGGAGGCGCCTGGGTGGGGCAAGACCTCTCTGCCACCCTGCCCTCCCGACCCGACTCTCCTCTCCCCGCCGTGTGTCAGGCTGTGCTGCTGCTGCGCTCCTGTCATGCGTCCCCACCCCTTGCCGCCCTGCACCATACCCACACCACACGGCAGCCTGCCATGCCACATCCATCAATCTCAACCCTGCCTTTCACACTTTGCCCCGCCCCCCGGCAGCCTTGGGCGGCGTGGACGACACTGGTCGGCTGGCCACCCTCACCGCGTCCGGCAAGATGCAGAAGCTGGATGAGGGGGGTGCCAGCTGGCAGCCCGCTGGCGCCAGCCTGGACGCGTGCCAGGTGGGCGGGGGGGGGGCATGCTGGGTGGTCAACCACAGCACAGCGCTGCCATGCTGTGCATGAGATGGCCTGCTCTCTGCCTTGCCCAGCTCCCGCAGCATCTGTTCAATTCTTCCCACCCAAAGCAGCGCTGCACTTTACCTGCCCCCTGCTCGTCAGCCCTCTACTCTGCGTCGCACGCCGCGCTTCTGTACGATTTGAGTCTCCCTGCTGTCTCAACAACCCATCCTTTTCACACAGTTCAAACAACATTTGAAGGCACGCATCAAGTCCCCCAGCAGTCTCAACAACCCACCCTGTTCCCGCTGTTCGAACAAGAAAGCGCTAGGCTTACTGCACACTGTGCACCCCGCGTGCCTCTCCAACAACCCACCCTGCTCCCGCTGTTCGAACAAGTACTCACAGGCTTGCTGCACGCTGTGACACCCCTCTGCCTCCCCAACAACCCTCCCTGTTCCCGCAGTTCAAGCAAGACCCAAAGGGCAACGTGTGGTACAGCAAGCGGGCACGGGATGGCGGCTGCACCGGGCTGCTTGCCTGCCAAGGAGACGACGTGGGGAACTGCCAGAAGGTGTGCTGAGCGGAGGATCACTTCATACCATCCCAAGAATCTGTGATGTCTGCTGGTAATGTACCAGCAAACGAGTCGAGGCGGGCGGGACGGCTGCCAGGCGGAGCAGGGCATGCGATGCGGTGCCACCGGCGCTTAGCAATCTGCACCCTGGTCAGGCCATGATGAGTGGGACGGGTTGATTGGGTGAAAGTGTGGGTTGTCCTTGGTGGTTCTTTTGCATGCCAACCTGGGCAACCATGTGGATCACATCTCCCTCCCTTGGCTCACATGAAGCCTTGTGCACCCATTCCCCTGTAACCCTTGGTGGTTCTTTTGCATGCCAACCTGGGCAACCATGTGGATCACATCTCCCTCCCTTGGCTCACATGAAGCCTTGTGCACCCATTCCCCTGTAACCCTTGGTGGTTCTTTTGCATGTCAACCTGGGCAGCATCAGCAAGCGCTAAAAAAGAAGAAGCCTTTTTTGCAGACACGTGCCCTTGAACGCGCTACTGTTGCTATGCCGCTGCCGCACGCCGGTGCGAGTGCTGCAGTGGGTAGGGAGGTGTTCTTGAACTGGCAGGGCGGGCCGTGATGAGCGCAGATCGTGGCACAGCACAGCACAGTGGTTGATTGAGGATAGCATGGCGCAAACCCGTTCATCCCATCCCGCCCGAGCACAAGAATGCGTTCCACGTTGAGCAGCACTTGCCGGACTGCCTGGTTTGGTACTCACTCTCTGTGTTTGCTGCCCTGTTTGCTGGAACCCACTGGTGCAGGTGTATGAGGGAGGCTTGAAGAGCTTCAGTGTGGCTTTGGTTGCAGGCAGTACAGGTGCGTGCTGTGCTGTGCTGTGCCGTGCTGCGCCGCACTGTGCTGTGCCGTGCTGCGCTGTGCTGTGCTGTGCTGTGCTGTGCTGTGCTGCGCCGCGCTGCAACGTGCTGTGCTGTGCTGTGGCGGAAAATATTGCACCTCCGCCCCACCTTTCTTTTCGGCCGTTTTGGCGTGCGCCTTCAATCACAACTGCCATGCAGAGGTGTGGGTTGTGACGTCAACTGGCAGCGTGATTCACAGCACTCTGGTGCCACTGCGACCCGCCGCCGCCGCACCACCACCGCCGCCACCATC